>JASFXZ010000036.1:4853338-5288322 GCA_032209605.1 Mactromeris polynyma
GACCAGAGCATAACAATATTTCGAATGAGACACTGTAATTACAGCCTTCAAATTATTCAAGTAATCTGATCATATAGCCTAGATATCTGAAATTCTTATTAATTAATGAAATTTAAATACTAATATGATTACAACATTCTATACAGAATCATTTAATACTTGAATTATGGTGTAACTATCTAATTTTGTGTCAGATTGCTTTTTTTCAAACCCATCTCATATCTTTAAAGTTAATTAATAACTCTTCTAGCAAACCTTAGCATGCTTGAAGCTGTAAGGTTATATGGTTCTTCTTTTTGTTCACTTTTAACCTTCTGTATTGCATAGTATAAATCATAAGATGCTTAAATGAAGGGTTGTCTAAAAATGTAACGAATTTATATTCACTGCACCTCAAAGTATTTAAACTGAACTAGAGGTAGGTTCTAATATACACTTCGCCTTGCATTACAATAATTAGGACCGACAATTCGGCCCCGCAAATACCGTAATACAGCCGGATAATATGGTCAAAGTGTTTATTTCCAACAAGTGAGGGTATTTTCTTTATTTCCAACGAGTGAGAACCGGTTAAATGTTTAAAATTCGGCGTGTTTTTCGGAGCTCCGTCCACCATGCGCAGATACAAATGTAACTTTTTGCATATTCTTTAGGTATATTAGGTCAATATAATCAACAGGTTAACTATATTTTCCTCACTAATTGCATTTAAAACAGTGAATATAACATATTACATTTGAATTTTAGTTCCATATATTCAAAAATGAACTCAAATACACCAATAAAGTGCATTAAAAGTGGACAGTTGTGCATGATCTTTAGGTATATTAGGTCCATACAATCAATATGTCAACAGCATTTTCCCAACTAATTGCATTCAAAATAGGAAATATGACACATTATATATGAATTTGAGGTCAATATATGCAAAAATAAACTCAAATATACACATACATTGCATTTAAAGTGGAAAATTGCGCATATTCTTTAGGTATATTAGGTCCATACAATCAACATGTGAACTGTATTTTTCTCAGGTATTGTTTTCGAATAGTAAATATAGCACAATATATATGAAATTTAGGTCAATATATGCAAAAATGAACTCAAATATACCCATACATTGCATTTAAAGTGGAAATTGTGCATATTCTTAAGGTATATTAGGTCTATATAATCAATAGGTGAACTGTACTTTCCTTAGTAATTGCATTCAAATAGTAAATATATTAAATAATGTATGAATTTTAGGTCAATATATGCAAAAATAAACTCAAATATACACATACATTGCATTCAAAGTGGAAAATTGGGCATATTCTTTAGGTATATTAGGTCTATCAATAGGTGAACTCTATTTTCCTCACTAATTGAATTCAAAACAGTGAATATAACTTATTACATATGAATTTTAGTTCAATATATTCTAAAATAAACTGAAATATAACAATGAACTGCATTCAAATATGAACATTTTGCATCTTCTTTAGGTATATTATGTCAATATAATCAACAGGTAAACTCTATTTTCCTCACTAATTGCATTCAAAGCAGTGAATATAACTTATTACATATACATTTTAGTTCAATATATTCAAAAATAAACTCAAATATACCAATGAACTGCATACAAAGTGGACAATTTTGCATATTCTTTAGGTATATTAGGTCCATATAATCAATAGGTGAACTGTATTTTCCTCAGTAATTGCATTCAAATAGTAAATATATCACATTATGTATGAATTTTAGGTCAATATATGCATAAATGAACTCAAATATACACATACATTGCATTCAATGTGGACAAATTGTGCATATTCTTTAGGTATATTAGGTCTATATAATCAATAGGTGAACTCTATTTTCCTCACTAATTGCATTCAAAACAGTGAATATAACTTATTACATATGAATTTTAGTTCAATATATTCTAAAATAAACTGAAATATACCATTGAACTGCATTCAATTTGGAACATTTTGCATCTTCTTCAGGTATTTTATGTCAATATAATCAACAGGTAAACTCTATTTTCCTCACTAATTGCATTCAAGGCAGTGAATATAACTGATTACATATATATTTTAGTTCAATATATTCAAAAATAAACTCAAATATACCAATGAACTGCATACAAAGTGGACAAGTTTGCATATTCTTTAGGTATATTAGGTCTACATAATCAATAGGTGAACTGTATTTTCCTCAGTAATTGCATTCAAATAGTAAATATATCACAATATATATGAATTTTAGGTCAATATATGCAAAAATAAACTCAAATATACACATACAATGCATTCAAAGTGGAAAAGTGTCCATATTCCTTAGGTATATTAGGCCTATATAATCAATAGGTGAACTATATTTTCCTCACTAATTGCATTCAAAACAGTCAATATAACTTATTACATATGAATTTTAGTTTATTATATTCAAAGATGAAGTCTATACATCCATAAATTGCATTCAAATTGGAAAATTGTGCATATTCTTTAGGTATATTAGGTCCATACAATCAACATGTGAACTGTATTTTTCTCAGTTATTGTTTTCGAATAGTAAATATAGCACAATATATATGAAATTTAGGTCAATATATGCAAACATGAACTCAAATATACTCATACATTGCATTCAAAGTGTAAAATTGTCCATATTCTTTAGGTATATTAGGTCTATACAATCAACATGTGAACTCTATTTTTCTCAGTAATTGCATTCAAAATAGTACATATAACACATTATATTTGAATTGTAGTTCAATATATTCCAAAATGAACTCAAATATACCAATAAAATGCATTGAAAGTGGGAATTAATGCATATTCTTTAGGTATATTAAGTCAATATAATCAAAAGTTGAACTATATTTTCCTCACTAATTGCATTCAAAACAGTGAATATAAGATTGTATATATGAATTTGACTGATATGTCATGTTGTATATTTGGGGACCAGAGCATAACAATATTTCGAATGAGACACTGTAATTACAGCCTTCAAATTATTCAAGTAATCTGATCATATAGCCTAGATATCTGAAATTCTTATTAATTAATGAAATTTAAATACTAATATGATTACAACATTCTATACAGAATCATTTAATACTTGAATTATGGTGTAACTATCTAATTTTGTGTCAGATTGCATTTTTTCAAACCCAACTCATATCTTTAAAGTTAATTAATAACTCTTCTAGCAAACCTTAGCATGCTTGAAGCTGTAAGGTTATATGGTTCTTCTTTTTGTTCACTTTTAACCTTCTGTATTGCATAGTATAAATCATAAGATGCTTAAATGAAGGGTTGTCTAAAAATGTAACGAATTTATATTCACTGCACCTCAAAGTATTTAAACTGAACTAGAGGTAGGTTCTAATATACACTTCGCCTTGCATTACAATAATTAGGACCGACAATTCGGCCCCGCAAATACCGTAATACAGCCGGATAATATGGTCAAAGTGTTTATTTCCAACGAGTGAGGGTATTTTCTTTATTTCCAACGAGTGAGAACCGGTTAAATGTTTAAAATTCGGCGTGTTTTTCGGAGCTCCGTCCACCATGCGCAGATACAAATGTAACTTTTTGCATATTCTTTAGGTATATTAGGTCAATATAATCAACAGGTAAACTATATTTTCCTCACTATGTGCATTTAAAACAGTGAATATAACATATTACATTTGAATTTTAGTTCCATATATTCAAAAATGAACTCAAATACACCCATAAAGTGCATTAAAAGTGGACAATTGTGCATGTTCTTTAGGTATATTAGGTCCATACAATCAACATGTCAACAGCATTTTCCTAACTAATTGCATTCAAAATAGGAAATATAACACATTATATATGAATTTGAGGTCAATATATGCAAAAATAAACTCAAATATACACATACATTGCATTTAAAGTGGAAATTGTGCATATTCTTAAGGTATATTAGGTCTATATAATCAATAGGTGAACTGTACTTTCCTTAGTAATTGCATTCAAATAGTAAATATATTAAATTATGTATGAATTTTAGGTCAATATATGCAAAAATGAACTCAAATATACACATACATTGCATTCAAAGTGGAAAATTGGGCATATTCTTGAGGTATATTAAGTCTATCAATAGGTGAACTCTATTTTCCTCACTAATTGAATTCAAAACAGTGAATATAACTTATTACATATGAATTTTAGTTCAATATATTCTAAAATAAACTGAAATATAACAATGAACTGCATTCAAATTGGAACATTTTGCATCTTCTTTAGGTATATTATGTCAATATAATCAACAGGTAAACTCTATTTTCCTCACTAATTGCATTCAAAGCAGTGAATATAACTTATAACATATACATTTTAGTTCAATATATTCAAAAATAAACTCAAATATACCAATGAACTGCATACAAAGTGGACAATTTTGCATATTCTTTAGGTATATTAGGTCCATATAATCAATAGGTGAACTGTATTTTCCTCAGTAATTGCATTCAAATAGTAAATATATCACATTATGTATGAATTTTAGGTCAATATATGCAAAAATGAACTCAAATATACACATACACTGCATTCAATGTGGACAAATTGTGCATATTCTTTAGGTATATTAGGTCTATATAATCAATAGGTGAACTCTATTTTCCTCACTAATTGCATTCAAAACAGTGAATATAACTTATTACATATGAATTTTAGTTCAATATTTTCAAACATGAACTCTAATACACCCATAAAGTGCATTCAAAGTGGAAAATTGTGCATATGCTTTAGGTATAATAGGTCCATACAAACAACATATGAACTGTATTTTCCTCAGTAATTGCATTCAAATAGTAAATATATCTCATTATGTATGAAATTTAGGTTAATATATGCAAAAATGAACTCAAATATACACATACATTGCATTCAAAGTGGAAAATTGTGCATATTCTTTAGGTACATGTATATTAGGTCTATCAATAGATGAACTCTATTTTCCTCACTAATTGCATTCAAAACAGTGAATATAACTTATTACATATGAATTTTAGTTCAATATATTCTAAAATAAACTGAAATATACCAGTGAACTGCATTCAAATTGGAACATTTTGCATCCTCTTTAGGTATATTATGTCAATATAATCAACAGGTAAACTCTATTTTCCTCACTAATTACATTCAAAGCAGTGAATATAACTTATTGCATATACATTTTAGTTCAATATATTCAAAAATAAACTCAAATAAACCAATGAACTGCATACAAAGTGGACAATTATGCATATTCTTTAGGTATATTAGGTCTATCAATAGGTGAACTCTATTATCCTCACTAATTGCATTCAAAACAGTGAATATAACTTATAACATATGAATTTTAGTTCAATATATTCTAAAATAAACTTTAATATACCAATGAACTGCAATCAAATTGGAACATTTTGCATCTTCTCTAGGTATATTATGTCAATATAATCAACAGGTAAACTCTATTTTCCTCACTAATTGCATTCAAAGCAGTGAATATAACTTATTACATATACATTTTAGTTCAATATATTCAAAAAGAAACTCAAATATACCAATGAACTGCATACAAAGTGGACAATTTTGCATATTCTTTAGGTATATTATGTCAATATAATCAACAGGTAAACTCTATTTTCCTCACTAATTGCATTCAAAGCAGTGAATATAACTTATTGCATATACATTTTAGTTCAATATATTCAAAAATAAACTCAAATATACCAATGAACTGCATACAAAGTGGACAATTTTGCATATTCTTTAGGTATATTAGGTCTATATAATCAATAGGTGAACTGTATTATCCTCAGTTATTGCATTCAAATAGTAAATATATCACATTATGTATGAATTTTAGGTCAATATATGCAAAAATGAACTCAAATATACACATACATTGCATTCAATGTGGAACATTGTGCATATTCTTTAGGTATATTAGGTCTATATAATCAACAGGTAAACTCTCTTTTCCTCACTAATTGCATTCAAAGCAGTGAATATAACTTATTGCATGTACATTTTAGTTCAATATATTCAAAAATAAACTCAAATATACCAATGAACTGCATACAAAGTGGACAATTTTGCATATTCTTTAGGTATATTAGGTCTACATAATCAATAGGTGAACTGTATTTTCCTCAGTAATTGCATTCAAATAGTAAATATATCACAATATATATGAATTTTAGGTCAATATATGCAAAAATAAACTCAAATATACACATACAATGCATTCAAAGTGGAAAAGTGTCCATATTCTTTAGGTATATTAGGTCTATATAATCAATAGGTGAACTATATTTTCATCACTAATTGCATTCAAAACAGTCAATATAACTTATTACATATGAATTTTAGTTCAATATATTCAAAGATGAAGTCTATACATCCATAAATTGCATTCAAATTGGAAAATTGTGCATATCCTTTAGGTATATTAGGTCCATACAATCAACATGTGAACTGTATTTTTCTCAGTTATTGTTTTCAAATAGTAAATAAAGCACAATATATATGAAATTTAGGTCAATATTTGCAAACATGAACTCAACTATACACATACCTTGCATTCAAAGTGTAAAATTGTCCATATTCTTTAGTTATATTAGGTCTATACAATCAACATGTGAACTCTATTTTTCTCAGTAATTGCATTCAAAATAGTACATATAACACATTATATTTGAATTTTAGTTCAATATATTCCAAAATGAACTCAAATATACCAATAAAATGCATTGAAAGTGGGAATTAATGCATATTCTTTAGGTATATTAAGTCAATATAATCAAAAGTTGAACTATATTTTCCTCTCTAATTGCATTCAAAACAGTAAATATAAGATTGTATATATGAATTTGACTGATATGTCATGTTGTATATTTGGGGACCAGAGCATAACAATATTTCGAATGAGACACTGTAATTAAAGCCTTCAAATTATTCAAGTAATCTGATCATATAGCCTAGATATCTGAAATTCTTATGAATTAATGAAATTTAAATACTAATATGATTACAACATTCTATACAGAATCATTTAATACTTGAATTATGGTGTAACTATCTAATTTTGTGTCAGATTGCTTTTTTTCAAACCCATCTCATATCTTTAAAGTTAATTAATAACTCTTCTAGCAAACCTTAGCATGCTTGAAGCTGTAAGGTTATATGGTTCTTCTTTTTGTTCACTTTTAACCTTCTGTATTGCATAGTATAAATCATAAGATGCTTAAATGAAGGGTTGTCTAAAAATGTAACGAATTTATATTCACTGCACCTCAAAGTATTTAAACTGAACTAGAGGTAGGTTCTAATATACACTTCGCCTTGCATTACAATATTTAGGACCGACAAAATCGGCCCCGCAAATACCGTAATACAGCCGGATAATATGGTCAAAGTGTTTATTTCCAACGAGTGAGGGTATTTTCTTTATTTCCAACGAGTGAGAACCGGTTAAATGTTTAAAATTCGGCGTGTTTTTCGGAGCTCCGTCCACCATGCGCAGATACAAATGTAACTTTTTGCATATTATTTAGGTGTATTAGGTCAATATAATCAACAGGTAAACTATATTTTCCTCACTAATTGCATTTAAAACAGTGAATATAACACATTACATTTGAATTTTAGTTCCATATATTCAAAAATGAACTCAAATACACCAATAAAGTGCATTCAAAGTGGACAATTGTGCATGTTCTTTAGGTATATTAGGTCCATACAATCAACATGTCAACAGCATTTTCCTAACTAATTGCATTCAAAATAGGAAATATAACACATTATATATGAATTTGAGGTCAATATATGCAAAAATAAACTCAAATATACACATACATTGCATTTAAAGTGGAAATTGTGCATATTCTTAAGGTATATTAGGTCTATATAATCAATAGGTGAACTGTACTTTCCTTAGTAATTGCATTCAAATAGTAAATATATTAAATTATGTATGAATTTTAGGTCAATATATGCAAAAATGAACTCAAATATACACATACATTGCATTCAAAGTGGAAAATTGGGCATATTCTTTAGGTATATTAAGTCTATCAATAGGTGAACTCTATTTTCCTCACTAATTGAATTCAAAACAGTGAATATAACTTATTACATATGAATTTTAGTTCAATATATTCTAAAATAAACTCAAATATACCAATGAACTGCATACAAAGTGGACAATTTTGCATATTCTTTAGGTATATTAGGTCTATATAATCAATAGGTGAACTGTACTTTCCTTAGTAATTGCATTCAAATAGTAAATATATTAAATTATGTATGAATTTTAGGTCAATATATGCAAAAATGAACTCAAATATACACATACATTGCATTCAAAGTGGAAAATTGGGCATATTCTTTAGGTATATTAAGTCTATCAATAGGTGAACCCTATTTTCCTCACTAATTGAATTCAAAACAGTGAATATAACTTATTACATATGAATTTTAGTTCAATATATTCTAAAATAAACTGAAATATAACAATGAACTGCATTCAAATTGGAACATTTTGCATCTTCTTTAGGTATATTATGTCAATATAATCAACAGGTAAACTCTATTTTCCTCACTAATTGCATTCAAAGCAGTGAATATAACTTATTACATATACATTTTAGTTCAATATATTCAAAAATAAACTCAAATATACCAATGAACTGCATACAAAGTGGACAATTTTGCATATTCTTTAGGTATATTAGGTCCATATAATCAATAGGTGAACTGTATTTTCCTCAGTAATTGCATTCAAATAGTAAATATATCACATTATGTATGAATTTTAGGTCAATATATGCAAAAATGAACTCAAATATACACATACAGTGCATTCAATGTGGACAAATTGTGCATTTTCTTAAGGTATATTAGGTCTATATAATCAATAGGTGAACTCTATTTTCCTCACTAATTGCATTCAAAACAGTGAATATAACTTATTACATATGAATTTTAGTTCAATATTTTCAAACATGAACTCTAATACACCCATAAAGTGCATTCAAAGTGGAAAATTGTGCATATGTTTAGGTATAATAGGTCCATACAATCAACATATGAACTGTATTTTCCTCAGTAATTGCATTCAAATAGTAAATATATCACAATATATATGAATTTTAGGTCAATATATGCAAAAATAAACTCAAATATACACATACAATGCATTCAAAGTGGAAAAGTGTCCATATTCTTTAGGTATATTAGGTCTATATAATCAATAGGTGAACTATATTTTCATCACTAATTGCATTCAAAACAGTCAATATAACTTATTACATATGAATTTTAGTTCAATATATTCAAAGATGAAGTCTATACATCCATAAATTGCATTCAAATTGGAAAATTGTGCATATTCTTTAGGTATATTAGGTCCATACAATCAACATGTGAACTGTATTTTTCTCAGTTATTGTTTTCAAATAGTAAATAAAGCACAATATATATGAAATTTAGGTCAATATATGCAAACATGAACTCAACTATACACATACCTTGCATTCAAAGTGTAAAATTGTCCATATTCTTTATGTATATTAGGTCTATACAATCAACATGTGAACTCTATTTTTCTCAGTAATTGCATTCAAAATAGTACATATAACACATTATATTTGAATTTTAGTTCAATATATTCCAAAATGAACTCAAATATACCAATAAAATGCATTGAAAGTGGGAATTAATGCATATTCTTTAGGTATATTAAGTCAATATAATCGAAAGTTGAACTATATTTTCCTCACTAATTGCATTCAAAACAGTGAATATAAGATTGTATATATGAATTTGACTGATATGTCATGTTGTATATTTGGGGACCAGAGCATAACAATATTTCGAATGAGACACTGTAATTACAGCCTTCAAATTATTCAAGTAATCTGATCATATAGCCTAGATATCTGAAATTCTTATTAATTAATGAAATTTAAATACTAATATGATTACAACATTCTATACAGAATCATTTAATACTTGAATTATGGTGTAACTATCTAATTTTGTGTCAGATTGCTTTTTTTCAAACCCATCTCATATCTTTAAAGGTAATTAATAACTCTTCTAGCAAACCTTAGCATGCTTGAAGCTGTAAGGTTATATGGTTCTTCTTTTTGTTCACTTTTAACCTTCTGTATTGCATAGTATAAATCATAAGATGCTTAAATGAAGGGTTGTCTAAAAATGTAACGAATTTATATTCACTGCACCTCAAAGTATTTAAACTGAACTAGAGGTAGGTTCTAATATACACTTCGCCTTGCATTACAATAATTAGGACCGACAATTCGGCCCCGCAAATACCGTAATACAGCCGGATAATATGGTCAAAGTGTTTATTTCCAACGAGTGAGGGTATTTTTTTTATTTCCAACGAGTGAGAACCGGTTAAATGTTTAAAATTCGGCGTGTTTTTCGGAGCTCCGTCCACCATGCGCAGATACAAATGTAACTTTTTGCATATTCTTTAGGTATATTAGGTCAATATAATCAACAGGTAAACTATATTCTCCTCACTAATTGCATTTAAAACAGTGAATATAAAATATTACATTTGAATTTTAGTTCCATATATTCAAAAATGAACTCAAATACACCAATAAAGTGCATTCAAAGTGGACAATTGTGCATGTTCTTTAGGTATATTAGGTCCATACAATCAACATGTCAACAGCATTTTCCTAACTAATTGCATTCAAAATAGGAAATATAACACAATATATATGAATTTGAGGTCAACATATGCAAAAATAAACTCAAATATACACATACATTGCATTTAAAGTGGAAATTGTGCATATTCTTAAGGTATATTAGGTCTATATAATCAATAGGTGAACTGTACTTTCCTTAGTAATTGCATTCAAATAGTAAATATATTAAATTATGTATGAATTTTAGGTCAATAAATGCAAAAATGAACTCAAATATACACATACATTGCATTCAAAGTGGAAAATTGGGCATATTCTTTAGGTATATAAAGTCTATCAATAGGTGAACTCTATTTTCCTCACTAATTGAATTCAAAACAGTGAATATAACTTATTACATATGAATTTTAGTTCAATATATTCTAAAATAAACTCAAATATAACAATGAACTGCATTCAAATTGGAACATTTTGCATCTTCTTTAGGTATATTATGTCAATATAATCAACAGGTAAACTCTATTTTCCTCACTAATTGCATTCAAAGCAGTGAATATAACTTATTACATATACATTTTAGTTCAATATATTCAAAAATAAACTCAAATATACCAATGAACTGCATACAAAGTGGACAATTTTGCATATTCTTTAGGTATATTAGGTCCATATAATCAATAGGTGAACTGTATTTTCCTCAGTAATTGCATTCAAATAGTAAATATATCACATTATGTATGAATTTTAGGTCAATATATGCAAAAATGAACTCAAATATACACATACAGTGCATTCAATGTGGACAAATTGTGCATATTCTTTAGGTATATTAGGTCTATATAATCAATAGGTGAACTCTATTTTCCTCACTAATTGCATTCAAAACAGTGAATATAACTTATTACATATGAATTTTAGTTCAATATTTTCAAACATGAACTCTAATACACCCATAAAGTGCATTCAAAGTGGAAAATTGTGCATATGTTTAGGTATAATAGGTCCATACAATCAACATATGAACTGTATTTTCCTCAGTAATTGCATTCAAATAGTAAATATATCACAATATATATGAATTTTAGGTCAATATATGCAAAAATAAACTCAAATATACACATACATTGCATTCAAAGTGGAAAAGTGTCCATATTCTTTAGGTATATTAGGTCTATATAATCAATAGGTGAACTATATTTTCATCACTAATTGCATTCAAAACAGTCAATATAACTTATTACATATGAATTTTAGTTCAATATATTCAAAGATGAAGTCTATACATCCATAAATTGCATTCAAATTGGAAAATTGTGCATATTCTTTAGGTATATTAGGTCCATACAATCAACATGTGAACTGTATTTTTCTCAGTTATTGTTTTCAAATAGTAAATAAAGCACAATATATATGAAATTTAGGTCAATATATGCAAACATGAACTCAACTATACACATACCTTGCATTCAAAGTGTAAAATTGTCCATATTCTTTAGGTATATTAGGTCTATACAATCAACATGTGAACTCTATTTTTCTCAGTAATTGCATTCAAAAAAGTACATATAACACATCATATTTGAATTTTAGTTCAATATATTCCAAAATGAACTCAAATATACCAATAAAATGCATTGAGAGTGGGAATTAATGCATATTCTTTAGGTATATTAAGTCAATATAATCAAAAGTTGAACTATATTTTCCTCACTAATTGCATTCAAAACAGTAAATATAAGATTGTATATATGAATTTGACTGATATGTCATGTTGTATATTTGGGGACCAGAGCATAACAATATTTCGAATGAGACACTGTAATTACAGCCTTGAAATTATTCAAGTAATCTGATCATATAGCCTAGATATCTGAAATTCTTATTAATTAATGAAATTTAAATACTAATATGATTACAACATTCTATACAGAATCATTTAATACTTGAATTATGGTGTAACTATCTAATTTTGTGTCAGATTGCTTTTTTTCAAACCCATCTCATATCTTTAAAGTTAATTAATAACTCTTCTAGCAAACCTTAGCATGCTTGAAGCTGTAAGGTTATATGGTTCTTCTTTTTGTTCACTTTTAACCTTCTGTATTGCATAGTATAAATCATAAGATGCTTAAATGAAGGGTTGTCTAAAAATGTAACGAATTTATATTCACTGCACCTCAAAGTATTTAAACTGAACTAGAGGTAGGTTCTAATATACACTTCGCCTTGCATTACAATAATTAGGACCGACAATTCGGCCCCGCAAATACCGTAATACAGCCGGATAATATGGTCAAAGTGTTTATTTCCAACGAGTGAGGGTATTTTCTTTATTTCCAACGAGTGAGAACCGGTTAAATGTTTAAAATTCGGCGTGTTTTTTGGAGCTCCGTCCACCATGCACAGATACAAATGTAACTTTTTGCATATTCTTTAGGTATATTAGGTCAATATAATCAACAGGTAAACTATATTCTCCTCACTAATTGCATTTAAAACAGTGAATATAACATATTACATTTGAATTTTAGTTCCATATATTCAAAAATGAACTCAAATACACCAATAAAGTGCATTCAAAGTGGACAATTGTGCATGTTCTTTAGGTATATTAGGTCCATACAATCAACATGTCAACAGCATTTTCCTAACTAATTGCATTCAAAATAGGAAATATAACACATTATATATGAATTTGAGGTCAATATATGCAAAAATAAACTCAAATATACACATACATTGCATTTAAAGTGGAAATTGTGCATATTCTTAAGGTATATTAGGTCTATATAATCAATAGGTGAACTGTACTTTCCTTAGTAATTGCATTCAAATAGTAAATATATTAAATTATGTATGAATTTTAGGTCAATATATGCAAAAATGAACTCAAATATACACATACATTGCATTCAAAGTGGAAAATTGGGCATATTCTTTAGGTATATTAAGTCTATCAATAGGTGAACTCTATTTTCCTCACTAATTGAATTCAAAACAGTGAATATAACTTATTACATATGAATTTTAGTTCAATATATTCTAAAATAAACTCAAATATACACATAAAGTGCATTCAAAGTGGAAAATTGTGCATATGCTTTAGGTATAATAGGTCCATACAATCAACATATGAACTGTATTTTCCTCAGTAATTGCATTCAAATAGTAAATATATCTCATTATGTATGAATTTTAGGTTAATATATGCAAAAATGAACTCAAATATACTCATACATTGCATTCAAAGTGGAAAATTGTGCATATTTTTTAGGTACATGTATATTAGGTCTATCAATAGGTGAACTCTATTTTCCTCACTAATTGCATTCAAAACAGTGAATATAACTTATTACATATGAATTTTAGTTCAATATATTCTAAAATAAACTGAAATATACCAGTGAACTGCATTCAAATTGGAACATTTTGCATCCTCTTTAGGTATATTATGTCAATATAATCAACAGGTAAACTCTATTTTCCTCACTAATTACATTCAAAGCAGTGAATATAACTTATTGCATATACATTTTAGTTCAATATATTCAAAAATAAACTCAAATATACCAATGAACTGCATACAAAGTGGACAATTATGCATATTCTTTAGGTATATTAGGTCTATCAATAGGTGAACTCTATTATCCTCACTAATTGCATTCAAAACAGTGAATATAACATATTACATATGAATTTTAGTTCAATATATTCTAAAATAAACTTTAATATACCAATGAACTGCAATCAAATTGGAACATTTTGCATCTTCTCTAGGTATATTATGTCAATATAATCAACAGGTAAACTCTATTTTCCTCATTAATTGCATTCAAAGCAGAGAATATAACTTATTGCATATACATTTTAGTTCAATATATTCAAAAAGAAACTCAAATATACCAATGAACTGCATACAAAGTGGACAATTGTTCATATTCTTTAGGTAAATTAGGTCTATATAATCAATAGATGAACTCTATTTTCCTCACAAATTGCATTTAAAGCAGTGAATATAACTTATTACATATACATTTTAGTTCAATATATTCAAAAATAAACTCAAATATACCAATGAACTGCATACAAAGTGGACAATTTTGCATATTCTTTAGGTATATTATGTCAATATAATCAACAGGTAAACTCTATTTTCCTCACTAATTGCATTCAAAATAGTAAATAGAGCGCATTATATATGAAATTTAGGTCAATATATGCAAAAATGAACTCAAATATACCCATACATTGCATTTAAAGTGGAAATTGTGCATATTCTTAAGGTATTTTAGGTCTATATAATCAATAGGTGAACTGTACTTTCCTTAGTAATTGCATTCAAATAGTAAATATATTAAATTATGTATGAATTTTAGGTCAATATATGCAAAAATGAACTCAAATATACACATACATTGCATTCAAAGTGGAAAATTGGGCATATTCTTTAGGTATATTAGGTCTATATAATCAATAGGTGAACTCTATTTTCCTCACTAATTGCATTCAAAGCAGTGAATATAACTTATTACATATACATTTTAGTTCAATATATTCAAAAATAAACTCAAATATACCAATGAACTGCACACAAAGTGGACCATTTTGAATATTCTTTAGGTATATTAGGTCTATATAATCAATAGGTGAACTGTATTTTCCTCAGTAATTGCACTCAAATAGTAAATATATCACATTATGTATGAATTTTAGGTCAATATATGCAAAAATGAACTCAAATATACACATACATTGCATTCAAAGTGGAAAATTGTCCATATTCTGTATGTATATTAGGTCCATATAATCAATAGGTGAACTCTATTGACCTCACTTATTGCATTCAAAACAGTGAATATAACTTATTACATATGAATTTTAGTTCAATATATTCAAACATGAACTCTAATACACCCATAAAGTGCATTCAAAGTGGATAATTATGCATATAATTTAGGTATAATAGGTCCATACCATCAACATATGAACTGTATTTTCCTAAGTAATTGCATTCAAAATAGTAATTATAATACAATGTATATGAATTTTTGGTCAATATATGCAAAAATGAACTCAAATATACACATACATTGCATTCAAAGTGAAAAATTGTGCATATTCTTAAGGTATATTAGGTCTATCACTAGGTGAACTCTATTTACCTCACTAATTGCATTCAAAACAGTGAATATAACTTATTACATATGAATTTTAGTTCAATATATTCTAAAATAAACTGAAATATACCAATGAACTGCAATCAAATGTGAACATTTTGCATATTCTTTAGGTATATTAGGTCTATATTATCAATAGGTGAACTGTATTTTCCTCAGTAATTGCATTCAAATAGTAAATATATCACATTACGTATGAATTTTAGGTCAATATATGCAAAAATGAACTCAAATATACACATACATTGCATTCAAAGTGGAAAATTGTGCATATTCTTTAGGTACATGTATATTAGGTCTATCAATAGGTGAACTATATTTTCCTCACTAATTGCATTCAAAACAGTGAATATAACTTATTACATATGAATTTTAGTTCAATATATTCTAAAATAAACTGAAATATACCAATGAACTGCAATCAAATTGGAACATTTTGCATCTTCTTTAGGTATATTATGTCAATATAATCAACAGGTAAACTCTATTTTCCTCACTAATTGCATTCAAAACAGTGAATATAACTTATTGCATATACATTTTAGTTCAATATATTCAAAATTAAACTCAAATATACCAATGAACTGCATACAAAGTGGACAATTTTGCATATTCTTTAGGTATATTAGGTCTATATAATCAATAGGTGAACTGTATTTTCCTCAGTAATTGCATTCAAATAGTAAATATATCACATTATGTATGAATTTTAGGTCAATATAGGCAAAAATGAACTCAAATATACACATATATTGCATTCAATGTGGACAAATTGTGCATATTCTTTAGGTATATTAGGTCTATATAATCAATAGGTGAACTTTATTTTCCTCACTAATTGCATTCAAAACAGTGAATATAACTTATTACATATGAATTTTAGTTCAATATATTCAAACATGAACTCTAATACACCCATAAAATGCATTCAAGGTGGAAAATTGTGCATATTCTTTAGGTATAATAGGTCCATACAATCAACATATGAACTGTATTTTCCTCAGTAATTGCATTCAAAATCGTAATTATAATACAATGTATATGAATTTGTGGTCAATATATGCAAAAATAAACTAAAATATACACATACAATGCATTCAAAGTGGAAAAGTGTCCATATTCTTTAGGTGTATTATGTCTATATAATCAATAGGTGAACTATATTTTCCTCACTAATTGCATTCAAAACAGTCAATATAACTTATTACATATGAATTTTAGTTCAATATATTCAAAGATGAAGTCTATACATCCATAAATTGCATTCAAATTGGAAAATTGTGCATATTCTTTAGGTATATTAGGTCCATACAATCAACATGTGAACTGTATTTTTCTCAGTTATTGTATTCAAATAGTAAATATAGCACAATATATATGAAATTTAGGTCAATATATGCAAAAAATGAACTCAAATATACACATACATTGCATTCAAAGTGTAAAATTGTACATATTCTTTAGGTATATTAGGTCTATACAATCAACATTTGAACTCTATTTTTCTCAGTAATTGCATTCAAAATAGTATATATAACACATTATATTTGAATTTTAGTTCAATATATTCCAAAATGAACTCAAATATACCAACAAAATGCATTGAAAGTGGGAATTAATGCATATTCTTTAGGTATATTAAGTCAATATAATCAAAAGTTGAACTATATTTTCCTCACTAATTGCATTCAAAACAGTAAATATAAGATTGTATACATGAATTTGACTGATATGTCATGTTGTATATTTGGGGACCAGAGCATAACAATATTTCGAATGAGACACTGTAATTACAGCCTTCAAATTATTCAAGTAATCTGATCATATAGCCTAGATATCTGAAATTCTTATTAATTAATGAAATTTAAATACTAATATGATTGCAACATTCTATAATCATTTAATACTTGAATTATGGTGTAACTATCTAATTTTGTATCAGATTGCTTTTTTTGCAAACCCATCTCATATCTTTAAAGTTAATTAATAACTCTTCTAGCAAACCTTAGCATGCTTGAAGCTGTAAGGTTATATGGTTCTTCTTTTTGTTCACTTTTAACCTTCTGTATTGCATAGTATAAATCATAAGATGCTTAAATGAAGGGTTGTCTAAAAATGTAACGAATTTATATTCACTGCACCTCAAAGTATTTAAACTGAACTAGAGGTAGATTCTAATATACACTTCGCCTTGCATTACAATAATTAGGACCGACAATTCGGCCCCGCAAATACCGTAATACAGCCGGATAATATGGTCAAAGTGTTTATTTCCAACGAGTGAGGGTATTTTCTTTATTTCCAACGAGTGAGAACCGGTTAAATGTTTAAAATTCGGCGTGTTTTTCGGAGCTCCGTCACCCATGCGCAGCTACAAATGTAACTTTTTGCATATTCTTTAGGTAAATTAGGTCAATATAATCAACAGGTAAACTATATTTTCCTCACTAATTGCATTTAAAACAGTGAATATAACATATTACATTTGAATTTTAGTTCCATATATTCAAAAATGAACTCAAATAAACCCATAAAGTGCATTCAGAGTGGACACTTGTGCATGTTCTTTCGGTATATTAGGTCCATACAATCAACATGTCAACAGCATTTTCCTAACTAATTGCATTCAAAATAGGAAATATAACACATTATATATGAATTTGAGGTCAATATATGCAAAAAAAACTCAAATATACACATACATTGCATTTAAAGTAGAAAATTGTGCATATTCTTTAAGTATTTTAGGCCCATACAATCAACATGTGAACTGTACTTTCCTCAGTTATTGCATTCAAATAGTAAATAGAGCGCATTATATATAAAATTTAGGACAATATATGCAAAAATGAACTCAAATATACCCATACATTGCATTTAAAATGGAAATTGTGCATATTCTTTATGTATATTAGGTCTATATAATCAATAGGTGAACTGCACTTTCCTTAGTAATTGCATTCAAATAGTAAATATATTAAATTATGTATTAATTTTTTGGTCTATATATGCAAAAATGAACTCAAATATACACATACATTGCATTCAAAGTGAAAAATTGTCCATATTCTTTAGGTATATTAGGTCTATCAATAGGTGAACTCTATTTTCCTCACTAATTGCATTCAAAATAGTGAATATAACTTATTACATATGAATTTTAGTTCAATATATTCTATAATAAATTGAAATATACCAATGAACTGCATACAAAGTGGACAATTTTGCATATTCTTTAGGTATAATAGGTCAATATAATCAACAGGTAAACTCTATTTTCTTCACTAATTGCATTCAAAGCAGTGAATATAACTTATTACATATACATTTTAGTTCAATATATTCAAAAATAAACTCAAATATACCAATGAACTGCACACAAAGTGGACCATTTTGAATATTCTTTAGGTATATTAGGTCTATATAATCAATAGGTGAACTGTATTTTCCTCAGTAATTGCACTCAAATAGTAAATACATCACATTATGTATGAATTTTAGGTCAATATATGCAAAAATGAACTCAAATATACACATACATTGCATTCAAAGTGGAAACTTGTGCATATTCTTTAGGTATATTAGGTCTATCAATAGGTGAACTCTGTTTTCCTCACTAATTGCATTCAAAATAGTGAATATAACTTATTACATATGAATTTTAGTTCAATATATTCTAAAATAAATTGAAATATACCAATGAACTGCAATCAAATTGGAACATTTTGCATCTTCTTTAGGTATATTATGTCAATATAATCAACAGGTAAACTCTATTTTCCTCACTAATTGCATTCAAAGCAGTGAATATAACTTATTGCATATACATTTTAGTTCAATATATTCAAAAATAAACTCAAATATACCAATGAACTGCATACAAAGTGGACAATTTTGCATATTCTTTAGGTATATTAGGTCTATATAATCAATAGGTGGACTGTATTTTCCTCAGTAATTGCATTCAAATAGTAAATATATCACATTATGTATGAATTTTAGGTCAATATAGGCAATAATGAACTCAAATATACACATACATTGCATTCAATGTGGAAAATTGTGCATATTCTTTAGGTATATTAGGTCTATATAATCAACAGGTAAACTCTATTGACCTCACTAATTGCATTCAAAGCAGTGAATATAACTTATTACATATACATTTTAGTTCAATATATTCAAAAATGAACTCAAATACACCCATAAAATGCATTCAAAGTGGAAAATTGTGCATATTCTTTAGGTATATTAGGTCCATGCAATCAACATTTGAACTGTATTTTCCTCACTAATTGCATTTAAAATAGGAAATATAACACATTATATATGAATTTGAGATTAATATATGCGAAAATAAACTAAAATTTACACATACAATGCATTCAAAGTGGAAAAGTGTCCATATTCTTTAGGTATATTAGGTCTATATAATCAATAGGTGAACTATATTTTCCTCACTAATTGCATTCAAAACAGTCAATATAACTTATTACATATGAATTTTAGTTCAATATATTCAAAGATGAAGTCTATACATCCATAAATTGCATTCAAATTGGAAAATTGTGCATATTCTTTATGTATATTAGGTCCATACAATCAACATGTGAACTGTATTTTTCTCAGTTATTGTATTCAAATAGTAAATATAGCACAATATATATGAAATTTAGGTCAATATATGCAAAAATGAACTCAAATATACACATACATTGCATTCAAAGTGTAAAATTGTCCATATTCTTTAGGTATAATAGGTCTATACAATCAACATGTGAACTCTATTTTTCTCAGTAATTGCATTCAAAATAGTACATATAACACATTATATTTGAATTTTAGTTCAATATATTCCAAAATGAACTCAAATATACCAATAAAATGCATTGAAAGTGGGAATTAATGCATATTCTTTAGGTATATTAAGTCAATATAATCAAAAGTTGAACTATATTTTCCTCACTAATTGCATTCAAAACAGTAAATATAAGATTGTATATATGAATTTGACTGATATGTCATGTTGTATATTTGGGGACCAGAGCATAACAATATTTCGAATGAGACACTGTAATTACAGCCTTCAAATTATTCAAGTAATCTGATCATATAGCCTAGATATCTGAAATTCTTATTAATTAATGAAATCTAAATACTAATATGATTACAACATTCTATACAGAATCATTTAATACTTGAATTATGGTGTAACTATCTAATTTTGTGTCAGATTGCTTTTTTTCAAACCCATCTCATATCTTTAAAGTTAATTAATAACTCTTCTAGCAAACCTTAGCATGCTTGAAGCTGTAAGGTTATATGGTTCTTCTTTTTGTTCACTTTTAACCTTCTGTATTGCATAGTATAAATCATAAGATGCTTAAATGAAGGGTTGTCTAAAAATGTAACGAATTTATATTCACTGCACCTCAAAGTATTTAAACTGAACTAGAGGTCGGTTCTAATATACACTTCGCCTTGCATTACAATAATTAGGACCGACAATTCGGCCCCGCAAATACCGTAATACAGCCGGATAATATGGTCAAAGTGTTTATTTCCAACGAGTGAGGGTATTTTCTTTATTTCCAACGAGTGAGAACCGGTTAAATGTTTAAAATTCGGCGTGTTTTTCGGAGCTCCGTCCACCATGCGCAGACACAAATGTAACTTTTTGCATATTCTTTAGGTATATTAGGTCAATATAATCAACAGGTAAACTATATTTTCCTCACTAATTGCATTTAAAACAGTGAATATAACATATTACATTTGAATTTTAGTTCCATATATTCAAAAATGAACTCAAATACACCCATAAAGTGCATTCAAAGTGGACAATTGTGCATGTTCTTTAGGTATATTAGGTCCATACAATCAACATGTCAACATGCATTCAAAATAGGAAATATAACACATTATATATGAATTTGAGGACAATATATGCAAAAATAAACTCAAATATACACATACATTGCATTTAAAGTGGAAAATTGTGCATATTCTTTTAGTATTTTAGGCCCATACAATCAACATGTGAACTGTACTTTCCTCAGTTATTGCATTCAAATAGTAAATAGAGCGCATTATATATGAAATTTAGGTCAATATATGCAAAAATGAACTCAAATATACCCATACATTGCATTTAAAGTTGAAATTGTGCATATTCTTTAGGTATATTAGGTCTATATAATCAACATATGAACTGTATTTTCCTAAGTAATTGCATTCAAAATAGCAATTATAATACAAAGTATATGAATTTTAGGTCAATATATGCAAAAATGAACTCAAATATACACATACATTTCATTCAAAGTGGAAAATTGTTCATATTCTTTAGGTATATAGGTCTTTATAATCAATAGATGAACTCTATTTTCCTCACAAATTGCATTCAAAGCAGTGCATAAAACTTATTACATATACATTTTAGTTCAATATATTCAAAAATGAACTCAAATACACCCATAAAATGCATTCAAAGTGGAAAATTGTGCATATTCTTTAGGTATATTAGGTCCATGCAATCAACATTTGAACTGTATTTTCCTCACTAATTGCATTTAAAATAGGAAATATAACACATTATATATGAATTTGAGATTAATATATGCAAAAATAAACTAAAATATACACATACAATGCATTCAAAGTGGAAAAGTGTCCATATTATTTAGGTATATTAGGTCTATATAATCAATAGGTGAACTCTATTTTCCTCACTAATTGCATTCAAGACAGTGAATATAACTTATTACATATGAATTTTAGTTCAATATATTCTAAAATAAACTGAAATATACCAATGAACTGCATTAAAATTGGAACATTTTGCATCTTCTTCCGGTATATTATGTCAATATATTCAACAGGTAAACTCCATTTTCCTCACTAATTGCATTCAAGGCAGTGAATATTACTTATTACATATATATTTTAGTTCAATATATTCAAAAATAAACTCAAATATACCAATGAACTGCATACAAAGTGGACAATTTTGCATATTCTTTAGGTATATTAGGTCTATATAATCAATAGGTGAACTTTATTTTCCTCAGTAATTGCATTCAAATAGTAAATATATTAAATTTTGTATGAATTCTAGGTCAACATATTCAAAAATGAACTCAAATATACACATATATTGCATTCAAAGTGGAAAATTGTGCATATTCTTTAGGTATATTAGGTCTATCAAAAGGTGAACTCTATTTTCCCCACTAATTGCATTCAAAACAATTCAAAACAGTGAATATAACTTATTACATATGAATTTTAGTTCAAATATTCTAAAATAAACTGAAACATACCAATGAACTGCAATCAAATTGGAACATTTTGCATCTTCTTTAGGTATATTATGTCAATATAATCAACAGGTAAATTCTATTTTCCTCACTAATTGCATTCAAAGCAGTGAATATAACTTATTGCATATACATTTTAGTTCAATATATTCAAAAATAAACTCAATATACCAATGAACTGCATACAAAGTGGACAATTTTGAATATTCTTTAGGTATACTAGGTCTATATAATCAATAGGTGAACTGTATTTTCCTCAGTAATTGCATTCAAATAGTAAATATATCACATTATGTATGAATTTTAGGTCATTATAGGCAAAAATGAACTAAAATATACACATACATTGCATTCAATGTGGGAAATTGGGCATATCTTTAGGTATATTAGGTCTATATAATCAAAAGGTAAACTCTATTTTCCTCACTAATTGCATTCAAAGCAGTAATATAACTTATTGCATGTACATTTTAGTTCAATATATTCAAAAAAAAACTCAAATATACCAATGAACTGCATACAAAGTGGACAATTTTGCATATTCTTTAGGTATATTAGGTCTATATAATCAATAGTGAACTGTATTTTCTTAGTAACTGCATTCAAATAGTAAATATATCACAATATGTATGAATTTTAGGTCAATATATGCAAAAATGAACTCAAATATACACATATATTGCATTCAATGTGAGACAAATTGTGCATATTCTTTAGGTATATTAGGTCTATATAATCAATAGGTGAACTCTATTTTCCTCACTAATTGCATTCAAAACAGTGAATATAACTTATTACATATGCATTTTAGTTCAATATATTCCAACATGATCTCTAATACACCCATAAAGGCATTCAAAGTGGAAAATTGTGCATATTCTTTAGGTATAATAGGTCCATACAATCACATATGAACTGTATTTTCCTCAGTAATTGCATTCAAAATAGTATTATAATACAATGTATATGAATTTTTGGTCAATATATGCAAAAATGAACTCAAATATACACATACATTGCATTCAAAGTGGAAAATTGTTCATATTCTTTAGGTATATTAGGTCTATATAATCAATAGATGAACTCTATTTCCTCACAAATTGCATTCAAAGCAGTGAATATAACTTATTACATATACATTTAGTTCAATATATTCAAAAATAACTCAAATATACCAATGAAACTGCATACAAAGTGGACACTTTTGCATATTCTTTAGGTATATTAGGTCAATATAATCAACAGTTAAACCTCTATTTTCCTCACTAATTGCATTCAAAGCAGTGAATATTACTTATTACATATACATTTTTAGTTCAATATATTCAAAAATAAACTCAAATATACCAATGAACTGCACACAAAGTGGACCATTTTGAATATTCTTTAGGTATATTAGGTCTATATAATCAATAGGTGAACTGTATTTTCCTCAGTAATTGCATTCAAATAGTAAATATATCACATTATGTATGAATTTTAGGTCAATATATGCAAAAATGAACTCAAATATACACATACATTGCATTCAAAGTGGAAAATTGTCCATATTATTTAGGTATATTAGGTCCATATAATCGATAGGTGAACTCTATTGACCTCACTATTGCATCAAAACAGTGAATATAACTTATTACATATGAATTTTAGTTCAATATATTCAAACATGAACTCTAATACACCCATAAAGTGCATTCAAAGTGGATAATTGTGCATATAATTTAGGTATAATAGGTCCATACCATCAACTTATGAACTGTATTTTCCTAAGTAATTGCATTCAAAATAGTAATTATAATACAATGTATATTAATTTTAGGTCAATATATGCAAAAATGAACTCAAATATACACATACATTGCATTCAAAGTGGAAAATTGTCCATATTCTTTAGGTATATTAGGTCTATATAATCAATAGGTGAACTCTATTGACCTCACTAATTGTATTCAAAACAGTGAATATAACTTATTACATATGAATTTAAGTTCAATATATTCAAACATGAACTCTAATACACCCATAAAGTGCATTCAAAGTGGAAAATTGTGCATATTCTTTAGGTATAATAGGTCCATACCATTAACATATGAACTGTATTTTCCTAAGTAATTGCATTCAAAATAGTAATTATAATACAATGTATATGAATTTTAGGTCAATATATACAAAAATAAACTAAAATATACACATACAATGCATTCAAAGTGGAAAATTGTCTATATTCTTTAGGTATATTAGGTCTATATAATCAATAGGTGAACTCTATTTTCCTCACTAACTGCATTCAAAACAGTGAATATAACTTATTAGATATGAATTTTAGTTCAATATATTCAAACATGAACTCTAATACACCCATAAAGTGCATTCAAAGTAGACAATTGTGCATATTCTTTAGGTATATTAGGTCCCTACAATCAACATTTGAACTGTATTTTCCTCACTAATTGCATTTAAAATAGGAAATATAACACATTATATATGAATTTGAGATTAATATATGCAAAAATAAACTAAAATATACACATACAATGCATTCAAAGTGGAAAAGTGTCCATATTCTTTAGGTATATTAGGTCTATATAATCAACATGTGAACTCTATTTTTCTCAGTAATTGCATTCAAAATAGTATATATAACACATTATATTTGAATTTTAGTTCAATATATTCCAAAATGAACTCAAATATACCAATAAAATGCATTGAAAGTGGGAATTAATGCATATTCTTTAGGTATATTAAGTCAATATAATCAAAAGTTGAACTATATTTTCCTCACTAATTGCATTCAAAACAGTAAATATAAGATTGTATACATGAATTTGACTGATATGTCATGTTGTGTATTTGGGGACCAGAGCATAACAATATTTCGAATGAGACACTGTAATTACAGCCTTCAAATTATTCAAGTAATCTGATCATATAGCCTAGATATCTGAAATTCTTATTAATTAATGAAATTTAAATACTAATATGATTACAACATTCTATAATCATTTAATACTTGAATTATGGTGTAACTATCTAATTTTGTGTCAGATTGCTTTTTTTTGCAAACCCATCTCATATCTTTAAAGTTAATGAATAACTCTTCTAGCAAACCTTATCATGCTTGAAGCTGTAAGGTTATATGGTTCTTCTTTTTGTTCACTTTTAACCTTCTGTATTGCATAGTATAAATCATAAGATGCTTAAATAAAGGGTTGTCTAAAATTGTAACGAATTTGTATTCACTGCACCTCAAAGTATTTAAACTGAACTAGAGGTAGGTTCTAATATACACTTCGCCTTGCATTACAATAATTAGGACCGACAATTCGGCCCCGCAAATACCGTAATACAGCCGGATAATATGGTCAAAGTGTTTTTTTCCAACGAGTGAGGGTATTTTCTTTATTTCCAACGAGTGAGAACCGGTTAAATGTTTAAAATTGGGCGTGTTTTTCGGAGCTCCGTCCACCATGCGCAGATACAAATGTAACTTTTTGCATATTCTTTAGGTATATTAGGTCAATATAATCAACAGGTAAACTATATTTTCCTCACTAATGGCATTCAAAACAGTGAATATAACTTATTACATATGAATTTTAGTTCAATATATTCAAACATGAACTCTAATACACCAAAAAAGTGCATTCAAAGTGGAAAATTGTGCATATTCTTTCGGTATAATAGGTCCATACAATCAACATATGAACTGTATTTTCCTCTGTAATTGCATTCAAAATAGTAATTATAATACAATGTATATGAATGTTTGGTCAATATATGCAAAAATGAACTCAAATATACACATACATTGCATTCAAAGTGGAAAATTGTCCATATTCTTTAGGTATATTAGGTCTATATAATCAATAGATGAACTCTATTTTCCTCACAAATTGCATTCAAAGCAGTGAATATAACTTATTACATATACATTTTAGTTCAATATATTCAAAAATAAACTCAAATATACCAATGAACTGCATACAAAGTGGACAATTTTGCATATTCTTTAGGTATATTAGGTCAATATAATCAACATGTAAACTCTATTTTCCTCACTTATTGCATTCAAAGCAGTGAATATAACTTATTGCATATACATTTTAGTTCAATATATTCAAAAATAAACTCAAATATACCAATGAACTGCACACAAAGTGGACCATTTTGAATATTCTTTAGGTATATTAGGTCTATATAATCAATAGGTGAACTGTATTTTCCTCAGTAATTGCATTCAAATAGTAAATATATCACAATATGTATGAATTTTAGGTCAATATATGCAAAAATGAACTCAAATATACACATATACTGCATTCAATGTGGACAAATTGTGCATATTCTTTAGGTATATTAGGTCTATATAATCAATAGGTGAATTATATTTTCCTCACTAATTGCATTCAGAACAGTGAATATAACTTATTACATATGAATTTTAGTTCAATATATTCTAAAATAAACTGAAATATACCAATGAACTGCATTCAAATTGGAACATTTTCCATCTTCTTCAGGTATATTATGTCAATATAATCAACAGGTAAACTCTATTTTCCTCACTAATTGCATTCAAAGCAGTGAATATAACTTATTACATATATATTTTAGTTTAATATATTCAAAAATAAACTCAAATATACCAATGAACTGCATACAAAGTGGACAATTTTGCATATTCTTTAGGTATATTAGGTCTATATAATCAATAGGTGAACTTTATTTTCCTCAGTAATTGCATTCAAATAGTAAATATATTAAATTATGTATGAATTCTAGGTCAATATATGCAAAAATGAACTCAAATATACACATACATTGCATTCAAAGTGGAAAATTGTGCATATTCTTTAGGTATATTAGGTCTATCAATAGGTGAACTCTATTTTCCTCACTAATTGCATTCAAAACAGTGAATATAACTTATTACATATGAATTTTAGTTCAATATATTCTAAAATAAACTTTAATATACCAATGAACTGCAATCAAATTGGAACATTTTGCATCTTCTTTAGGTATATTATGTCAATATAATCAACAGGTAAACTCTATTTTCCTCACTAATTGCATTCAAAGCAGTGAAAATAACTTATTGCATATACATTTTAGTTCAATATATTCAAAAATAAACTCAAATATACCAATGAAATGCATACAAAGGGGACAATTTTGCATATTCTTTAGGTATATTAGGTCTATATAATCAATAGGTGAACTGTATTTTCCTCAGTAATTGCATTCAAATAGTAAATATATCACATTATGTATGAATTTTAGGTCAATATATGCAAAAATGAACTCAAATATACACATACATTGCATTCAAAGTGGAAAATGTTCCATATTATTTAGGTATATTAGGTCTATATAATCAATAGGTGAACTCTATTGACCTCACTAATTGCATTCAAAGCAGTGAATATAACTTATTACATATGAATTTTAGTTCAATATATTCAAAAATAAACTCAAATATACCAATGAACTGCATACAAAGTGGACAATTTTGCATATTCTTTAGGTATATTAGGTCAATATAATCAATAGGTGAACTGTATTTTCCTCAGTAATTGCATTCAAATAGTAAATATATCACATTACAGTACCGCCAGCATGACAGTTCCGCGTTTTCGTGTCTGACTGTTCACAAGTTGAATGTTATGATAAGTTCTCTTTAAGACTTAGCGCATCCTTATAGTGTGCATCAAGCATGAATATAGTGTTAGGCATAAAAGACACCAAATATATGACAGGGTCTACAATATTAAATCCAGGGGACGTGGGAGGGAGACCTGGTCGTAATGATTTCATATCATAAAATTCTCGTCTTTGTTAAAACATCACTATACCATCCGAGCAACAAAGTATGGAGTAGTCATAATATTATATTTGTTTTATTTACAATTTTGTGAGAGAGCCATTACTATGTCAACACGCGTGCATTTTATATTTTAGGGCACAAATGGACGCACAATCAAAGTTCTTTTTGAGGGTGGGATGGAAAAGACAAGGAGAATTGCCGAACCAAACAGACAACCGCTTTACACTTGATCAATATCACCAGACCAAAGAGATACCTTGTTGCAAGAAATTGCATATAGTGTAAGAAACATGGCGTCTGTGGCAACACAGACTATGCCGGTGATAATTCTTAACAGTGATGAGGAGATCGCGAATGTTGATAGACAGTTTAAAATAAATGAGATTCTAAAAAATTGTAAGGAAATAAAAATTGAATTGCCCTCAAAACCATTGTGTACAGGAAATTCGGAGACACCATGCATACACATACAAACAGAAACCAGGCAGACACCATACACTAATACAGAAACCAGGCAGACACCATACACTAGTACACTAACAGAAACCAGGCAGACACCATACACTAGTACACTAACAGAAACCAGACAGACACCATACACTAGTACACTAACAGAAACCAGGCAGACACCATACACTAGTACACTAACAGAAACCAGGCAGACACCATACACTAATACACAAACAGAAACCAGACAGACACCATACACTAATACAGAAACCAGGCAGACACCATACACTAATACACTAACAGAAACCAGACTGACACCATACACTAATACACTAACAGAAACCAGGCAGACACCATACACTAATTAAAGGAAAGCACAAAATGTAAAGCATATTTGATGTTTATGTAAGTATACTCTTACGATTCCTGTGCATGTATTTATTAAGCGATTTATTTACAATGTATCAAAGCCGCTGAATCACGACTGTATCGGTTGAGAATTACGAGGTTTGTCGGAAAATTATTGAGTCAATGTCACTTTTTTGCAATTATCGCAACACTGTTCGTTTAAATTTAGTAATTACATTCCGACACTCATCATAAGTTAGAAACACAATGAGAGAAGTGGTGATACGATATATATTTGCATGTAATTGTTGAGATTTGCTTGGGTACAGGTACCCGGAACACACCGTAAAAAGCGACAACGGCAATTAAGAAAAAGTTAAAACATACGTTGGGTGTTCCGCTAATGACCATAATTATATCGATTAAGTGTGAGATTAGCTAGCTGTTAAATCAATTTCAAGCCTCAGTATTATTACTGACAGTTCCAAGGCTGTAATATTCGCTGTGTGGTTATTATTTATGTTTCTGTTTTGAATGTATGTTATATTGCCCTTTCCGCTATGCAATTATTTCATTTTGTATAGTGTTCATGTTATTTTCCACCCAGTTTTGGACGATTGTTGCCAGCTGTCTCGACTTGTAGTCTTTTCCATCCATTAATCCCCCTCACTGTCTGTCCTCGTTGATAATTTTTGTAATTCATAATGGTCTACCAGGCCATTTCTTGCACATCTGTTCCTAACGTATGTACCCTTTAACCTCCTCAAATGCCTATGTGTTATGGATTGTTTTGTTTTATGTGGCGTTCCCTGTAGTAACTTATTCTCTCTCTCTTTCCGTACAACTTTGAATGACATAATTTCAAATTTACAATCGTATCAATATTGTAAGTAATAGTTGATAATTATTATTGTAGTAATCAGATCAACTAGTAGTATATGTGTATATGTACTTGTGTTGTATCAATTGTATCTAAAAACTAATGCAAGCTATCCAATTCGTGTCAGTATTAATGTGTCCTGAATTGTAATACATACTATCCTGTTGCACAATGATCATCGTATGTTCGTACGCCACCAATAGTATAGGGACATGGCCAACATCCGGTTTCCCCATCATGTTTAAAATGTGTGTATCCAACATAATCGAATGTTTTGAGAGGAAGTTTCATAAGATGAAGGGCTCTACAGACATGATTTGTATAAAATATACTATAAGAATACAGGTCCAGAACTAACAACACGACAAATACTATAAATCAAGAGAATGCAAGAGTAAAACTGATTTGTTATCGAGTACTTTATAGCAAAATAGAATCTCATTGCACTTTTATTAGAGAGCAACGTAAAACAGCGTGCACTTGCAAGCGATGCAAATGCTGTAATAATTGTGGAACACTTGTATGAGAGAATATAAATATATGGAGGATAATATCGCTCTGCTATGATTTCTCCAACTATCGCGTTACAAAATATTGAAATAATTGATATACAGTTTACAACGTCTATTACATGACTGACGGGCATAGATAAATCTTCAGTTACTGTTTTGAAAACTAAACAAGTAACCTCCCTTTAATACTTTAATAGAGAAATGCAAGTAAATCATATACAGAATATCCATGGTATATCCATGGTAGTAGGGGAAAAGACACGAAATTAGACGATACACAATTTAACTCGTTACAGTTACTGAAGGAGCTTTGTCTTTATTCGTTTGAAGCAAACAATCATCTGCTGGACAAATTTCGACGGTTTGTTTATCAATTTTAAGAGTAAGGACTGTGATATTGTACTTATAGATAGAAATCTGATAATTGCTGCTAGTATGCTAGTATATTATTTGCAAATGTGTTATTCATATGTTTGAGGACAATAGTCAAGTAACCTTGTTGTTCGAGCATGTGTCTTTGTACAGAACAAAGGTGTAATGTACCATGTATAGCAATTATTATTAAACATGACCAAATCACACATTCCCAAACACTAATAACGACGAGATACACTGAGGAATGTTATTGCGATTTTCTATTTTTGTCTTCCGTGTGTGTGCAAAAATAATATCATATTACCAAATGTGCATGATTTCAAGGTTATCTTTTGTCACACCGAAACTAAATAAACTAATTTAAACTAATCGTTATCAAGATCCGTTTTCGTTCCAATACATGTATTCGTTGCCAATCCTCGTAATGAAAGCTAATACTTGGCTAGAGTTATGATTTGTGGTGACCGACTTACCGTTCATAAAAAATGCTTTATCATTTAAACATGATCGCGTTTTCTCCTATACTGATTGCATCGTTAATAAATAAATAAAAATATTTGTTTGAACTATAAACGACCCTTGTTTCCTTTAATATATATATTCGCCTAATGCAATTTACAGCTTAATTTGTATTTAAAGACGTTAATATATAGTGAACATGGTGAAATGGGATCAGAGCTGAACCTTACAATACGAGTACTGTAAATCAAGAGAATATCGTTGTTCTACAGGTGTCAATGATCTGCTGGCATAAGCAATGATTTTCCCGTTTTGTATCAAAATCGCTGATAAACCTACTGGGCTTCCATCACACCATAGCTCTGAGTGTTGCAAGGGACAGAAGTATGTCATGACCTGGTCGCTAACCAATACGTTTTTAAGCTGATTGAATGATGAGTCTTGTTCTGGCCCCCATACGAACTCTTGGTTGTCTTTCGTTAGACGCCTGAGAGGCTCCGACATGGTTGAGTAGTCATACATGAACCTTGACACGTAGTTAGTCATGCCCAGAAATGACCTAAATTCTCCTACATTTTTCGGTTTTTCCATGTTTTTAATGGCTGTGACTTTCTCTGGGTCTGGTGATATTCCGTTTTCCGAGAATATATATCCATAGAACTTGATTGAACTTTTCCCGAATTCGCATTTTTGCTTGTTGAGGGTAAGCTTCTTGTCTTGTAGTCTTTGAAGTACGGCTTCTAGCCTTGCGTCATGTACTTTTTTATTTGGCCCGTGTATAATAATGTCATCTGAAATATTCAGTGCTCCCTCTAAGCCTGATAGTACCTGTCTGACCTCGTTTTGAAATATTTCGGGCGCCACATTCACACCGAAATTTAAGCGTTTGTATCTCCATAGTCCGATATGTGAGGCAAACACGGTCATTTTGCGCGATTCTTCGGACAATTCTAACTGATGGAACCCTTTGTTAAAATCCACTTTTGAGAACACAGTTGAGCCATTGAGTTCCAATATAATGTCATCAATTGTAGGCACGACATGCCTTTCGCGCTTCAATGCCAAATTGGCCTTTCTCATGTCGACGCATAACCGAATTTGATCAGGGTTGTTGGGATTTGGTGCTACTACCAGGTTCGAAACCCAAGGTATCGCGCCGGTCGCCTTTTCAATCACGTCCAATTGTTCTAGGTGCTTGATTTCCTGTTCAACTTTCTCTCGCACGCAAAATGGTACGCGGCGTGCAGACTGTGCTGTGGGAACTACAGATTCATCGATATGAAATTTGACTTGTTTTCCCTTCAGTTTGTCTAGCCCTGTGAACACCGGCTTGAATGTTTCAAATAATTCCATGTATTTCTCATCCCTAGACACAGACTTTATCACTGGTATTATTCCCAATTCCACTGCGGTTTCATAGCTGACCAGATTTTCGGATGCTCCACGAATAATGAAGAAATCCGCTGTGGTGTACTTTGAATCCGATTCTACGGTGAATGAATACTTTCCTTCGATGGGAAGAGCGTTTTTCTGACCAAATGCGTACGCTTTAAGGTTCGATTTTTCCATTTTAGGCAAAAACGCCATTTTCCTTATCAACTGTTTATCAAGCACATTAAGACTGGAACCTGTGTCCACCAACACAACTACATCTATTCCGTTAATTTTGATTTTAGGTAGTTTCCTGGAGCGTATATTGTTTATATTGAAACTAACCTCTGAGTCCGACTCACTGTCGTTCTCGTCCGGAGATTCTACGATTCCTCGCACTTGCTGGCTTCCTTGTCTTGAGCGCTTTCTGCATACCTTCACAAAATGGTTCATTTTATGGCAATAATTGCACGTTGCTCCCTGTGCCGGGCATGTGTTTCGATGTGGATATGCGCCTCCACAGTTTCTGCATGCTTGATTTTGCCTGTTTGACGGCTTTCCATGTTGCGTTGAATTTGGCGTGAAGCTTTTGTGCACCGTCCTACGTTCCGGCTGAGGTACCGGATAACGGCTGCGAACTTTGTTCACTTTCGGGTTCACTTCCGGCTGTTTATTCATAGCGCGGGACTGTCGATCCGCGATCTCCATCGTTCTTGCCATGGTTAAAATGAGAGTTTTCTCTTCCTGCAGACACCTTGTCCTGAGTTTCCTGGAGGTACAGCCTTGAATTATTTGGCTCTTTATTTCGGATCGGCCTTTTTCCATACGCACGGTTTACTGAAAGCCATCCTCACGCTTACCGGTGTAACCATAAAATACCACCAGTTAAGACATCCCTTGCTTGTTGGACTCTGCGTTTGCCTTTTAAGACTACTATATGAATGTATTGCGCTAAGCAATCAATTCATTTGGCTCGTAACTTACTTTAATAAATTAATACATTGTCGTGTTATATCGTATTACGGTTTGTTCATATAGATGGCGTATCCCGTCAACATCTTACTACATAATGTTTCAATAACTATATATTTAAAAGAAAAGTCAAAGTGAAAGTAGAATAACGTATGAAATGTGGTAAATCATATTCATATAACAAGATGCACAATGATCAGGCTAGATAAGTTATAACAACAACTTTTCGTATATATAAGGTTTTGAGTATATATGCAGCTTGGGGATAGCCACAGTAAATTACCACAACAACTTTTCGTATATATCAGTTATTGAGAATGTATACAGCTTGGGGATAGCCACAGTAAATACCAACAAGAACGTCTCTGATTTATCAGGTATTGGGCATTTATGCAGCTTGGGGATAGCCACAGTAAATTAAAACAAGAACATCTCTGATATATAAGGTATTGAGTATATATGCAGCTTGGGGATAGCCACAGTAGTTACAACAACAACTTTTCGTATATATAAGGTATTGAGAATGTATGCAGCTTGTGGATAGGCACAGCAAATTACAACAAGAACGACTCAGATATATAAGGTAGTGGGTATATATGCAGCTTGGGGATAGCCACAGTCAATTATAACAAAAACTTATCCGATATATACGGTATTGAGTATATATGCAGCTTGGGGATAGCCACAGTAAATTACAACAAGAACGTCTCTGATACATCAGGTATTGAATATATATGCAGCTTGGGGGTAGCCAGAGTAAAATAAAACAAGAACTTATCCGATATATAAGGTATTGGGTATATATGCAGCTTGGGGATAGCCACAGTAAATTATAACAAGAACTTATCCGATATATAAGATATTGAGAATAAATGTAGCTTGTGGATAGCCACAGTAAATTACAACACAAACTTTTCGTTTATAAAAGGTATAGAGTATGTATGCAGCTTGGGGATAGCCACAGTAAATTACAACAAGGACGTCTCTGATACATCTGGTATTGAGTATATATGCAGCTTGGGGATAACCACAGTAAATTAAAACAAGAACTTATCCGATATATAAGGTATTGAGTACATATGTAGCTTGTGGATAGCCACAGTAAATTACAACAACAACTGTTCGTTTATATAAGGTATTGAGAATGTATGCAGCTTGGGGATAGCCACAGTAAATTACAACAAGGACGTCTCTGATACATCTGGTATTGACTATATATGCAGCTTGGGGATAGCCAAAGTAAATTACAACAACAACTTTTCGTATATATCAGGTATTGAGAATGTATACAGCTTGGGGATAGCCACAGTAAATACCAACAAGAACGTCTCTGATTTATCAGGTATTGAGCATTTATGCAGCTTGGGGATAGCCACAGTAAATTAAAACAAGAACATCTCTGATATATAAGGTATTGAGTATATATGCAGCTTGGGGATAGCCACAGTAGTTACAACAACAACTTTTCGTATATATAAGGTATTGAGAATGTATGCAGCTTGGGGATAGCCACAGCAAATTACAACAAGAACGACTCAGATATATAAGGTAGTGGGTATATATGCAGCTTGGGGATAGCCACAGTCAATTATAACAAAAACTTATCCGATGTATACGGTATTGAGTATATATGCAGCTTGTGGATAGCCACAGTAAATTACAACACAAACTTTTCGTTGATATAAGGTATTGAGATTGTATGCAGCTTGGGGATAGCCACAGTAAATTACAACAAGGACGTCTCTGATACATCTGGTATTGAGTATATATGCAGCTTGGGGATAACCACAGTAAATTAAAACAAGAACTTATCCGATATATCAGGTATTGAGTATATATGTAGCTTGTGGATAGCCACAGTAAATTACAACAACAACTGTTCGTTTATATAAGGTATTGAGAATGTATGCAGCTTGGGGATAACCACAGTAAATGACAACAAGAACGTCTCTGATACATCTGGTTTTGAGTATATATGCAGCTTGGGGATAACCACAGTAATTATAACAAGAACTTATCCGATATAAAAGGTATTGAGTATATATGTAGCTTGTGGATAGCCACAGTAAATTACAACAGCAACTTTTCGTATATATCAGGTATTGAGCATGTATGCAGCTTGGGGATAGCCACAGTAAATGAAAACAAGAACATCTCTGATATATAAGGTATTGAGTATATATGCAGCTTGGGGATAGCCACAGTAAATTAAAACAAGGACTTATCCGATATATAAGGTATTGAGAATGTATGCAGCTTGGGGTAGCCCCAGTCAATTTAAACCAACACTTCTCTGATATCAAATGTATTGAGTATGTATCTTGGGGATAGCTGTTTGCACATATGTAGAGATGCGAGAGTACTATAAGTAGATTATAAACAAATGTAATTGATTTTGGCTTATCATTATTCCAATCGTGAGAACGTAGCTTAGTCTCTAAGAAATCATATACATGTTAATATTTACATTATTAGTGGTCAGCTTATTAGTTCTGTTTTGTTCTTATTAGTTAACGTTGCAAGCAGAACTTTCCTTGTTCTCTGGACTCCAGCGAATAGGCATGTTAAAACCAAAGAAAACTGTTTAAATAGCAAAATCGTGAAAAACAACATCGTTCTGTGACTAATTATTTGTGTCAAAATCAATATTTAATTGAAATTCTTTTGTCTACAGCAATCATTTATTTTGCAGTTTATTTGGACATTTTGATAGATTTGAAAACTTGGATTTACGCATTGATTCGTCTTAATGTTTGCGTAAATACTGTAAGTAGTATCTGTTGTGTGAGAGCATTTTGTGTGTGAGATTAATAAGATTTCTTACAATTAGTTTAGATTCAAGTACTGTTTTAGCTGTTAAATTGAATGTAATTTTCTTGATAATTTGGTAATATTTTTATCTACTTCTGTTTAATTTGTAAACGGTTAATTGATAACGTGAAATTGTTTTAATTTCAGATAACCGCTCTGCTTCGCTCCACTTCTCTTCACTTGTTTATAACTGTGCACACGCATGTGCGTGTATTGTGAATCTTGAATAAAGTGTGTATGAATAGCATTCCTGATATTGTTGGGTACTGGTTCCCGCGACCGCTGTTAAGCGAGTCCAGTCTGTCGGTGACAGAACAATAGCCATAGTAAATTATCTGATATACAATGTATTGAATATATAATTATGCAGCTTGTGGATAGCCATAGTAAATTATAACAAGAACTTCGCTGATATGTAAGACATTGAGTATATATGTATCTTTCTGTTTCCAGTCTAAGAGGTGAAACACCGCACCTACAATGTACTATAAACACAGTCCTATGTTCATCAGCTCAAAGTAGAAAAAAATGTACGAGGATCAAATCCGTCATACGATAATTAACCGAGTGTCTAACGCTAATTTCGTTATTTATTTATTAATCGTACCCAACTTAAGTAGTTAACTTGTGGCAGAAATATGCCACCATAGTAATAATTTACATTTATTTTGCAAAGAAAACTGCAGTTTATATTGTCATATTGGTGTTACTTAATAAAAAGGAAATATCACATTCTTCATTCTGGCTGGAACTATTTGGTATTCATTTAATAATTATATATTTTTTCGAATCAAGACGATAGCGGTAATTTGTTGATTGGTTGATGTAGTGCTTCGACTATTGTAATTATTCCCTTTGAAACATGTCAATGCTTTAGTGCATTGAGTCACCCCACTGGCAGCAGGAGGCACTCATCGACTCCATTATCTGTCAATGTTTCAAATGCCCCGACTCAGCAGTTGACCACTGGCTTGCAGCCTACCTAACACTGCAATTACGTTTGTCTACGAACCAATTAGGCGTTATGAATACACAGTATAAATGGAGTTTCGTCTTCTGGTTTCGGTGCTCAGAACACTGGACTTCCGGATGCAAAACAAGTAGCGGAAAATATTTATTGTTTACTATAATTATTTAATTGTTTTTATGATGATTTAAAACTTAAGTTATGTTTGTAAATACATACATTACTGGTTCCGTTTCTCCCCTTTATATTTGAAGTCGATATTTATATAACTAGGTAATTATGTTTGACACTTACAGAACATTATGGATGAAAGTTATCCAAGAGCAATTGAAAAGTGAACAATATTTCAGACTTATTCGTAGAATTTCGGGCTTTTTTTATTTACTAGATTTGAGCGAAGTCACTGGAAGTACATAAATTGCTGCCGTTTGTCTGGGGCGTTCCCTGTAGCAACTTATGCTCTCTATTTTTTGATAAATAATGAATTATGCGCGTTTATTTTGGTTTATGTAAATGGATACACGGCATAACGATCATAATTTCTACAAGCACTTAGTTCATGTAACGTCGTTGCTAAGCGACTTACGTTGCTTGATGTCACCGAGTTTTTACATTACGATGTCCCGAGATGAAATATGCAAGATGTAATTTGTGTGCCGACTCGCACGCTTTTATCTTTACTGAAATGTGTATGTATATGTACCCCCCCCCCCCCCCGGTTTGTTTAGTATGTAATCCATTTCAAAGACCGCGTAAAATCATTGCCTTATGAAAAAAAAACGTTAATTATTATCAGCCTGTTGTTCGTCACGAATTCATGACGTCACACCATGCGCAGATTCGTGTTACTGTGGTGAGTACACTGTATAGTTGTTTGTTTATGGACTGAAGATTATGATATACCTACGGTGGCACAGAGGTGACATGTGTATGTTTCACGACTTAATTATCTCGTGCGCACGACATACTAAGTCGTGCGCACTACATACTAAGTCGTGCGCACGAGATACTATGTCGTGCGCACGACATACTAAGTACTTGCACGTTAGACCCACTTGAACAATATGAATTGTTTATAAATATGTTTATTTTTATATTTTAGGTTTGAGACCTGAACATTTCTGGAAAAGACATGCTGACAAATTTAAAGGATTCAAAGTCACAGAATGTTTTGCATGCAATGAACTCTACAAGGAGGAAGATTCACTGTATTTCGGGGGTCGGGGAAAGCGAGGGGATGTCGTAGGATTCTACGACCAACTCAGCCATCCAGGATTCTGTAGCCCCTCGTGTGAAAACCAATATGATTTTTAAAATTAAAATATTATATCTCAATGTATCACCAAAATATTTAAAGAACTATTACAATATTTTATCAGGGTAAACAATTGTTGTTGATCAATTAACAACCACAAGATTATCACATATGTATACTACATAAATATAAGCCATGACATGTTCTCTCTGACATATACACTTCCGTGCATATAAAAAAACATAGAAGATTACATGTATATTACTGGATAAATGAACATATTCACATGTTGATATTTTGAAAATGTTGCTTTTATTATATGCGGATGATATAGTTATTTTTTCTAAAACAGAACGGAGCTACAACGGGGTTTAGACATATTGAAAGATATTTGTACTGTATCTGTCCCCAAAGACCATTTATACTCAATACCTTATTTGTAACAAAAGCATTAGATATAATTTACTGTACCTATCTCAAAGCTCAATATATACTCAATACCTTATATATCAGAGAATGTTTTGTTCTAATTAACTGTACCTATCCCCAAGGTACATAATTTATATACTCAATACATTATATATCAGAGAAGGTTTTGTTGTAATTTACTGTACATATACCCAAGCTACGTATATACTCATACCTTATATATCAGAGAAGGTTGTGTTGTAATTTAATGTAGCTACCCACAAGCTAAAAATATACATACTACATTGTATATCAGTGAAGGTTTTGTTGTAATTTACTGTAGCTATCCACAAGCTACATATATACACAATACATTATACATCAGAGAAAGTTTTATTGTAATTTACTGTAGCTATCCCCAAGCTAAACATATACTCAATACCTTATATATCAGAAAAGGTTTAGTTGTAATTTCCTGTAGCTATCTCCAAGCTAAATATATACTCAAAACAATATATATCACAGAAGGTTTTGTTGTAATTTAATGTAGCTATCCACAAGTTAAAAATATACATACTGCATTGTATATCAGTGAAGGTTTTGTTGTAATTTACTGTGGCTATACCCAAGCTACATATAAACTCAATACCTGATATATCAGTGAAGGTTTTGGTGTAATTTACTGTGGTTATCCCTAAGTTACATATAAACTCAATACCTGATATATCAGAGAGGTTCATGTAATAATTTACTGTGGCTATCCACAAGCTACATTTATACTCAATACCTGATATATCAGAGAAGTTCTTGTAATAATTGACTGTGGCTATCCTCAAGCTGCATATATACTCAGAACCTTATATATACAAAAAGTTGTTGTTATAATTTACTGTGGCTATCCACAAGCTACATATATACTTAATACCTTATCCGTATGAAAAGTTGTTGTTGTAATTTACTGTGGCTATCCCCAAGCTGCCTACATTTTCAATACCTGATATAGACGAAAAGTTGTTGTTGTAATTTACTGTGGCTATCCACAAGCTACACATATACTCAATACCTTATATATACGAAAAGTTGTTGTTGTAATTTACTGTGGCTATCCACAAGTTACATACATACTTAATACCTTATCCGTACGAAAAGTTGTTGTTGTAATTTACTGTGGCTATCCCCAAGCAGCATATATACTCAAAACCTTATCCGAACGAAAAGTTGTTGTTGTAATTTACTGTGGCTATCCCCAAGCTACATATATACTAAATACCTTATCCGTACGAAAAGTTGTTGTTGTAATTTACTGTGGCTATCCCCAAGCAGCATATATACTCAAAACCTTATCCGAACGAAAAGTTGTTGTTGTAATTTACTGTGGCTATCCCCAAGCTACATATATACTAAATACCTTATCCGTACGAAAAGTTGTTGTTGTAATTTACTGTGGCTATCCCCAAGCAGCATATATACTCAAAACCTAATATATCCGAGAAGTGCTTGTTGTCATTTACTGTGGCTATCCCGAAGCTACTTATATACTCAATACCTGATATATCAGAGAAGTTTATGTTATAATTTACTGTGGCTATATCCATGCTACATATGTAATCAATACCTTATGTATCGGATACGTTATTGTTATAATTTACTGTGGATATCGACAAGCTACACATATACCCAATACCTTATATATACGAAAAGTTGTTGTTGTGATTTACTGTGGCTATCGCCAAGCTGCATATATACTCAATACCTTATATATCCGAGACGTTCTTGTTGTAATTTACTGTGGCTATCCCCACGCTCCATACATTCTCAATACCTTATATATGCGAAAGGTTGTTGTTGTCATTTACTGTGGCTATATCCAAGCTACATATGTACTTAAATACGTATGTATCGTATAAGTTATTGTTATAATTTACTGTGGATATCGACAAGCTACACATATACTCAATGCCTTATATATACGAAAAGTTGTTGTTGAGATTTACTGTGACTATCGCCAAGCTACATATATACTCAATACCTAATGTATCAGAGACCTTCTTTTTGGTATTTACTGTGGCTATCCCCAAGCTGCATATATACCCACTACCTTATATAACGGATAAGTTTGTGTTATAATTGACTGTGGCTATCCCCAAGCTGCATATATACCCACTGCCTTATATATCTGAGTCGTTCTTGTTGTAATTTGCTGTGGCTATCCCCAAGCTGCATACATCCTCAATACCTGATATATACGAAAAGTTGTTGGTATAATTTACTGTGGCTATCCACAAGCTACATATGTACTTAATACCTAATCCGTACGAAAAGTTGTTATTGTAATTTACTGTGGCTACTCCGAAGCTACATATATACTCAATATCTTATATATCAGAGAAGTTCTTGTTTTAATGTACTGTGGCTATCCCCAAGCTACATATATACTCAATACCTGATATGTCAGAGACGTTCTTATTGTTATATACTGTTGCTATCCCCAAGCTTTATATGTTCTCAATACCTTATATATCAGAGAAGTTCTTGTTCGAATTTACTGTGGCTATTCCCAAGTTGCATACATTTTCAATATCTTATATATCAGAGAAGTTCTCGATATAATATGCTGTGGCTATCCCCAAGATACATATATACTCAATACCTTATAAATCAGAGAAGTTCATGCTATAATTTACTGGGGCTATCCCCAAGCTACATATATACTCAATACCTTAAATATCTGAGAAGTTCTTGTTATAATTTACTGTGGCAATCCACACGCTTCGTGTACATGTAGTCATAAGCTCCCATATTGTACAAGGTTTAATTATAGTATATTAGGAGCGTCTTCTCAAAATATACATCTGTACATTTGCGAATCACTGTCCGATATGTTTTGTATATCATTTCCTTTTTACATGCGTATATATAACCACGGACCTATAAACCATGGATTCATGATATCGATCAATGTTATCGTTACCTCATATAATATTGCGTTCGCATAGCATCAGTTGAACTGTTGAACTTTACTTCGAGGCGCAATTATTACAATTTAAAAATGCTTAATAATCTGCTATTAACCAAGCCGGGTAATTCATCCGGGCGAAACGATCGAACAGAAAAACTGCGCACGCACCGGGTCATTGAGTGTGCGTATAGCCTAGTCTTGGATATGGAAATAAGTCATTACCCTTTATTTCATCCTCTTTATTTGCGAATTCACAATTTTCTACTTTTTGGCGTAATCGAGTTGCGTATTGATCTGTTGATTCATGCCTTAACTGATCCATGTTTCTAAACTCATATCTTTCAAACTCTTTGTTCTTTCTGGGATGGAAGTAGTTCAGAACTGCATTGTCATAATTTGCATCGTCCGCGCCCAAATTTAAAGTATCATAGATGTCATATACATCGTCCCCTGCATAGTGCAATAACAGTGCCTTCTTTCTTTTCTTTGATTCAATGCTTAATCCGACAAATAAATTCTCCAATTTAGACACATATTTCGTCCACCGAGTTCCAAGCGAATTCCCCCCCCCCCCATGCACTTCAAATTTGGGAAATGATGGTAATCCTGCCATTGTCAATATTTCAGTTTAAATCCTTGATTTAATAATTATCACAAAATTAATCTCATCCTCGTCGCCAATGTTATGTTCTATATGTAGTGTATTGTTAGAACATATAATAACAGACCCTTGTGTATATAAGGGGTAAGACAGACCCGAAACGGGATTTGCATAATATACGTTTATTCAGTATAATACTTCAACAACAAGTAACGCTGATCATTTGAATATATGTATAAAATGCATGCATATAATTGCCACGCTATTCGCTGACGGGACTAGCTAGTAGGCGGAGCTTATCAGTACCGGACTAGCATATCAGTGACCACTACACATCACATTGGCTGCACACGGGAACTAAATTGCAAAACGTTATCAAACGATGGCAATGCGCCGTAACTGGCCACAGAGCTGGTTTCAGGTTTACGTGTGATGTTTACTGTAGGTATTGATGTAAGATACTTAGACATATAATCCAACGACTCCTTCGACTCCTTCCGTGACAGTTCTCTGTGAGTTTCTCCAACAACTGATGTAATATTACATGTATGTAACTCAACTTCTATCACAGATTTATTGTTTACACAACTATCAATGAAACAATGAAAACATTGACAACTCATTGTGACCTCATACAGATATATATTCACTTGTGTTACATCAGGATGTAGTTGTAATAAAACATCATCAGGTAACTTCATGCGCTGCAGTGTTAGTGACTTGATATATGGAAGAGTTTTCACTGTGTGTGCCAATGTTTTCATTGTATTGTAATCTAACATGTAACTTCCATAGATATGAAGATGTTCAAGGTGTGAATACTTAATACAGTTAAATATATCAATATAACCTCTAACATTCCTCTCAGAGAATTTATCCAATGCGATGTACTTTAAACTAGAATTGTTTACATTATTACATAAAATATTGACACACCCCAGATATAATGAAGTGAGTTTTGTATGATGTGGAAGATTTAGAGTAAAAGTACAGTCTCTACGTCTATACCTGCGTCTATACCTGCGGTGATTATCACAAGACACAAGGGACAATTTGATATTTTCAATGAGAACATTGTCAGACAGAAATTTCACCAGATTATGTAAACTGTTATGTTGTATTTTAACATTATACAGAGACAATGATGTCAGATGTTGGAGACTTTTCACAGGTAATTCTGGTATCAATGTATCTCTACCTTCAATACAAACAGTGTGCAGTGTGGATTGATTCTGTAACATACACTCAGTGAACTTTACATCATATACATAATCACCAGACAACACTCTACCAACATGTAAACATTGTAGATTTACATAATCACCAGACAACACTCTACCAACATGTAAACATTGTAAATTTATATAATCAGACAACATTTTACCAACATGTAAACATTGTAGATTTTTGATCTGATCAAACTCTTCATAATATTTACCATCAACAGAATGTATTGATTTTACACATGTTGTATTTAACAATAAAAGTTGTCTCAAAATGTCAACATTAGAATTGTCATCAAAAATAAAATCTTCAAGTTTTAGTACAATATTTGGATCATTAGATCTACCGACTTCCTTGAAACACTTGATTACAACATCCTGTAGTGACTCAATTTGGTATTGGTAAAAATACCTGCCACAGTCATGACAGTGAAATATAGCATTTCTTCTGCATAATGACAAATCATCAGACATCAATTGATATAAATTATCAAACAAAACTTCCCCTCCTTCAGAAAAAAATCCAACAAGTAACAGAATTAAATGTTCAGACTGTAAAACAAAGCTTAACTTCCATTTTGTATCAAATACTTGACTGATATCAGAGGAAGAAATAAACAATGCTGCAAAAAATTCAATGTAGCTTTTGTGTATAAAACTGATTTTCAGCTTTTCTACTGAATAACATCCAAAAACCTCATTTTTTGATAAAATACCAATTTTACACAGAAAGTCAGTTTCTGCATCAGTAAAACAATATGGTTCATCTTGTAACTGATCTACAGTAAATACAAGGTTTGATGCATTTTCATCTTGTTTGAATAATGATCTAAATGAAAGATGACATACATTATATAGTAAGGAAACATGTTTGTTTAAATACTTCAACCCTGAGAGGGAATCAGGAAGATGCTGAAATTTAGATTCTGTAGATGATGGAATGACAACTCCCCTCTTTTCAGATCTTTTAAACAGCATTTCTAAAATGCTAGCATAAATGAGTGCTCTAGGCATATCTGTCAATGTCTGTTCAAACCATAGAACCACCAAGTGTGAAGCTATGATAGGAATACATAGTTCATCATCAAGTTTGCACTTTTTCATATCACTGGTGAAATCTGTCAAGTTCCTGTTATCAGAATTTTCTTTATTCATATACTTAATAAGATCTCCATTATAAGACTTGGACGAATCACCACTGATACCCTTTATTTCTACCAGGTGATCTACATCTTTATTTGACAACCGCACACTTTCGATTCTGTAAGGCCGGCTTGTCGTCACATATACACAATTCTTGGAATGTATTCTGTCTGGTAAATCATACGTTTTTTTACCAGCTACTCGTGTCGGCGCCCATTCATCGAGACCATCCATAAAAATAAGGCATGTTTTTTCTCTTAAAATAGTGTCTATGATGATTTTATACTTGTCTTTATCATCCCTAAACAATTGTTCGATAATCATATCTTCGACACGAGTATGGCAAGTATCACGAAGACTAACAAAAAACACAAATTCAAACTTGGACATATATTCAACATCTTTCTGTAGTACTTTATATTCTTCCTCTAATTTATCCTCGCTCTTCGCATAGCACCATAAAAAACTCATGCATGTACAGAACGATGTTTTACCAACACCTGCATCACCAACTATGTATATTTCCTCAAATACACGATCATCCTTACAAAATATATCTTCATAACATTTCATTCCTTCTTTCTTTGTAGTTTCTTTTCCATTACATTTTACACTAAACATTGTTGGATATTTATATATACTTAAAAGATTGTAATCCTTATTCTTAAACAAAGGTGACACTGGCAAGGTCTTACAGCTATGCCTGTAGAAGTCGACCAGATATTTCTGAATATCTGAAAAGAGAAAACAATAGAAAATGGAACCAGAAATATCGCTGAAAGTGTTTCATACCTCCAAAATGTCACTTTTTCAGAGAAGTAATTTGCAATGTTTAATATCATTGAAGAATGCATGTAAAAATAAAGCAGTTAATAAATAAGAAGTAGAAAAAATTATTCAACTTAGCTTGAATGGTGCCATGATAGATGATGGTTGTGTAGTTAAACATGTACATGTATAAAATGTGTGCATGCATCACTTAATATAGCAATACAAGACATGCTGTAGTGGGCAATGATCAGTTAAAATCTAAACCGAAAACACAACTGTTACACAAGGTAACGACTACTGGGTATTGAGATTTGTTACAATTTTACTCGTTAAAATTGGGAGAAGTGCATCGAAATCATCATAATTCTAAAAACTTCCTTGCATTTGTTTGAAAATTAGTTACGTTCATAGTCAATCCAATCTGACTGCTGTACAATATTAGATTTAAAGTTTGTGCTCAGGTGAACTAAATGAAATGGCACCATGATAAGCTGAACGTAAATAAACTAACAGAACAATTAACACATACATTGATATCACATATACTCGTATATCCAATACATCCATATATCACAGAGTATAGAAACACAGTACAGAATCATTGCCATCCAGAGAGATATTCATAATAACATGACGACATGTGTTATAATCCAACATGTTGAATGCACAATAGCATAAAAATACATTTTCATCCAAAAGTAGCTTAAAATGTGTTCAAGTGTAACAACTTACAATAACAATCAAATAAAAAAATTGTAAATATAAATGTCTGATATCACAACCAATTCACTGAATATCCAAAATACAACTTTCCCTATGTCTAGAATACATTACTGTCTGTCGCACCTGAGTCTATGTTTTGTAATAATAAAGTAAGCATTTACCTGTGTGATCCACTTTTTTTTGGCGCTTGCTTTCTTGTTGCGACAGCTCATCATCTTCCAACGTTTTCTTCAACCCAACAAGATCCTGTTTGACATTAGTGACTTCACTCACGACTCCAACAAGATCCTGTTTGACATTAGTGACTTCACTCACAACTCCAACAAGATCCTGTTTGACATAACCGACTTCACTCACGACTCCAACAAGATCCTGTTTGACATTACCGACTTCACTTACGACTCCATCAAGATCCTGTTTGACATTACCGACTTCACTCACGACTCCAACAAGATCCTGTTTGACATTACCGACTTCACTCACGACTCCAACAAGAACCTGTTTGACATTACCGACTTCACTCACGACTCCAACAAGATCCTGTTTGACATTACCGACTTCACTCACGACTCCAACAAGATCCTGTTTGACATTACCGACTTCACTCATGACTCCAACAAGATCCTGTTTGACATTACCGACTTCACTCACGACTCCAACAAGATCCTGTTTGACATTACCTACTTCACTCACGACGTCATCAATTCTTTGCCCAAGCAGCCGATCACTTTCATGCCACTCTTGTAATGTCTTATCAAGTTGTTCTCTCAACTGTTCATCAATCTCCATAATTTCAGCATTGTTGATGTCTGGTTGTAACTGTGCAATACCACCCACATTATTGAGACGAAGGAGAATCTGTAATATTACATGTGTAAGTAGAAGTGAAGAGAAACTACATGGTAGAATATAACTTACATATATATGTATGTGTGTGTGTGTGTGTTCTGTAGAATATAATGCCTATAAGTTGAAGTCTTACATAATAGTAAAGTTACACTCCATATAGAGCTAAAATGCGTTTATATCAATTGCAGCTCATGTATCTCACATTCTAATTGGTATTCAACATTCTAATTAGTGTTCAAAGAAAAAAAAAAATGTTCAGAGTTAAAAACCAAAGTAATGACAGAATATGAGAAACAGCCACCATTGGCAAAAATAAATTGTAATACATATATTATACACAGCATAATTTGCACCATAAATAACAATGCAAACATATGATTACAAATGTTCACATATGACATAGACGCCCACAATTTACTAAATCAAGCGGCAGAACTTGCTAAATCCTATAAAAATCTTAGGTGGCTGGTGCACAATTTCATTTGATGACCAATATTTCTTTGAAGTTTCATGACTTCAAGGAAGGATCAAGTTAGTACAGGGAATGCCACATTCACAAGTTAGTACAGGGAATGCCACATTCACAATGCAGACTACAAGGCAGGATCAAGTTAGTACAGGGAATGCCACATTCACAAGGCAGACTACAAGGAAGGATCAAGTTAGTACAGGGAATGCCACATTCACAAGGCAGCCTACAAGGAAGGATCAAGTTAGTACAGGGAATGCCACATTCACAAGGCAGCCTACAAGGAAGGATCAAGTTAGTACAGGGAATGCCACATTCACAAGTTAGTACAGGGAATGCCACATTCACAATGCAGACTACAAGGAAGGATCAAGTTAGTACAGGGAATGCCACATTCACAAGGCAGACTACAAGGAAGGATCAAGTTAGTACAGGGAATGCCACATTTACAAGGCAGACTACAAGGAAGGATCAACTTAGTACAGGGAATGCCACATTTACAAGGCAGACTACAAGGAAGGATCAAGTTAGTACATGGAATGCCACATTCACAAGTTAGTACAGGGAATGCCACATTCATAAGGCAGACTACAAGGAAGGATCAAGTTAGTACAGGGAATGCCACATTCACAAGGCAGACTACAAGGAAGGATCAAGTTAGAACAGGGAATGCCACATTCATCAGGCAGACTACAAGGAAGGATCAAGTTAGTACAGGGAATGCCACATTCACAAGGCAGACTACAAGGAATGATCAAGTTAGTACAGGGAATGCCACATTTACAAGGCAGACTACAAGGAAGGATCAAGTTAGTACAGGGAATGCCACATTTACAAGGCAGACTACAAGGAAGGATCAAGTTAGTACAGGGAATGCCACATTCACAAGTTAGTACAGGGAATGCCACATTCACAAGGCAGACTTCAAGGAAGGATCAAGTTAGTACAGGGAATGCCACATTCACAAGGCAGACTACAAGGAAGGATCAAGTTAGAACAGGGAATGCCACATTCATAAGGCAGACTACAAGGAAGGATCAAGTTAGTACAGGGAATGCCACATTCACAAGGCAGACTACAAGGAAGGATCAAGTTAGTATAGGGAATGCCACATTCATAAGGCAGACTACAAGGAAGGATCAAGTTAGTACAGGGAATGCCACATTCACAAGGCAGACTACAAGGAAGGATCAAGTTAGTACAGGGAATGCCACATTCACAAGGCAATGCCTTCCACTTTTTAGATATGAACAACACAAACGTAAGTCGGACGGACGGACCAGGGTTGATCGGTGGGGAACAATAAAACACATGTATTATATTAAATAATTCACCAGTGAAATAATAAATGATGTGATGTCACAATTGCCTTACAGTGGCAGCTTCTTCTATTGTGCACAAAATGGTAGTTTTCCCAACAAAACGTTTACTTGCAATTTATGATAAATTGTATAAATCAAATATGACATTCATTTTAAAAATCAGTACATTTATTAAACTTGTTTTCTGCAAAATTATAAAATCTCACCAAGGGCAGAAAACTATTTGGTCCATAATTTTTGGCTATTCATGTAAAAGACGATTCCCATTTTTACCACACAATAAATGATTCTGTAAATAAGCAGTATCACATGGACGGGACAATTACATGGAAATGTAAGTAGTTACTACTTGAAATTTATCAATTACAATTACACCCATATATTATAGTTTTACTAGCAGCTTAGCTAATTATATATACGACTACTTGGTGCCCAATTATGAATAATGTTTCAAGTTTAAATATTCATTATCTCACACATTAAGTAAAATGCACTTTTAATTACGCATTGACCTCATAATATAGGAACAGCTCTACAGTCCAACTCTTTATACATGTTTTTAATCCAGTATGATGATATTATTTATTTGCATTTCATACAAACCTTTGTGCTATTGGCATGTTCATGTTATATCAATAACAAGGCGTGTAACAAACAGATCATCAATTGTAATTAAAATGTAAGTATTAATGTGTAATTGACATGATGCATAATATACCCTTGTATATGTCCAGTACTTAATAACATTTCATTCTGCATGAGTGCAAGAATTTTCATTTACACATTGAATTCAATTACAGTTTAATATAACTGATAACTTATTGAAAATCACATATTTAATCACCCTATTTCTGCAGTATCATGTATTACTCTAGTTATACCAGATACTTACATCACTCAAGTCTTGCCATTTAGACTTCAAGTCAGTCTCAGGTAAAACCAGCTTATCACTATGCATTAGCTGAAATATACAGATGGTGTAAGTAATGCAATACATTAATCCAAAAACTACCAAAGAAGGGTTAGAATAATACAAAAGAAACCATAACTAGATGATTGTTTTTTTATATAGAAAACGTATGTCTCACAGATGGCAGTAATTGTAATACTGATACAAGATGTAAGAATAAAATATCAAGCAAACAAGAAAGATAGTATTTGATCAATTCACCATGCACTGTATATGTATGAAAACATCCAAGGGCCCGAACTCAGTGAAATATTATCCGAGCTTAACAAAACGTCAAGGATGCACAACTACACTTGATGCTTATTAATCCTATGGAGGCCATAACTCAGTGAAAAATTATCTATGCGGAACAAAAAGCGAGGATGCACAACTACAATTGATGTTGATCAATCCTATGAAGTTTGGCTGAAATCCAACCAGCAGTACTGGAGATGAAGCGTGGACAAACTCCATATGTATAAAATCATCAAAGGGCCTTAACTCAGTGAAAAATTATCTATGCGGAAAAAACGAAGATGCACAACTACACTTGATTTTGATAAATCCTATGAAGTTTGGCTGAAATCCAATCAGCAGACGGACAGACAGAGAGACGCCGAAGGCAAAAACAATATGTCTCCCGCTGGGGTCAAATTTCGTGCAAACGGCAAAAAGGCAGTTTTATGCGGGTCTAAATTCGCGCATTTTGAATTTTTAAAGAAAAACAAGAGTGGCAAACTGACAAATTTTAAGTAATTTCTAACTCCAGAGTGACTTGAGCGATATGGCTGGTTATCTAACTTGGCCGGGACGAATGAGAGCGGACAAGGCTAATTTGACCAATTGTGGATAATTCCAAAGTGCCAGGGGAGATGTGGCTGGTTATTGAACTTGGCTAAGATATTATAACCACAAACATTTTCACCAAGTTTGGTAAAGATCGGATGAAAACTTTGACTTAAAGAGCAGACAAGGCTAATTTGGCAAGTTTGGATAATTCAAGGTCCATAATTCCGAAGTGCCATGGGCGATGTGGCTGATTATCGAATTTGGCCGAGATATTATGCCCACAAACATTTTCACTAAGTTTGGTAAAGATCGGATGAAAACTCTTCGACTAAGACAGCAGACAAGGCTAATTTGGCCAATTTTGGATATTTAAGGGCCATAATTCCGAAGTACCTGCGGCGATGTGGCTGGTTATCGAACTTGGCCGAGATGTTATGCCCACAAACATTTTCACTAAGTTTGGTAATGATCGGATGAAAACTATTTGACTTAGAGAGCGGACAACTAGTATTCAAAGTGTGTCAAAATATTCCATGTTTCCAAGTATTTGACCAAGATTGATCATTGTCAGAAAAAAGCGACATACATGTGTATTATGAAAAGAAAAAAACGAAAGTGCATATACACATATCACAGACAGTTAAAAAAATTCATAGCCATTAAAGTTTCGGAAAGTTTAATAATAGCGCGGTATAAAAATCGCGCTTAGTTTCTAGCACGAAATACGCGCAAATTCGTCCTTCAAGAATAAAAATGATTTCACAATATATCAAGATGCATATTGTATTTTATCAGAATTTCCTATTTGTTTAAGCTTGTAGAGTTATGTCTTGAGAGGTGGAGCAAAATACAGTGTCTTAACTAAAGGGGAAGGACTGATTTTTCAAAGGTCACAGTGCATTAACTAGCAGTTATTAGATACTCAAACTGTTAGATACCACTCTTTCACAGTCACGGTGCATACTATATTTATTTGGTTAAACTATGGAGATTTAAATTTCACAACTTGCATGCCATGCATGTCTGCATATATATAAGAGAGAGAATACGTAGCTACAGGAAACGCCACATACACAAGACAGTGCCTCCCCACGCAGACCTCCGGGAAAACAACAATCCATAAAACACCAGTCCATGCGAAATACATGGACATATTACTGGACCGGAGGACTGGTAAACTTGGAAGTATTACTGGCCCGGACAGAATATTACTGGCCCGGAAATTATACCAAATAACTAGTTAATTACTATTCTATTAAGCTTAAATTGGTTAATGGCTATTAAGGTCAATGAGTCAAATGGTAACAAGATTTTCTCCATTTCCATGTATGCATATTTACATAATGTATATATAATAACTACATACATGTATACTTAAATTATAATTATGAGATCTATTAAAAATCACTGATCGGGAAGTAAAGCTGATGCTTTGTCTAGTTTCAGTAGCTAAAAATATTTACCACCAATGAAAACTATGACAATGTAGTTTTCTCAACATTACATTGAATGGGTCAATTTAGAACAACAAATTATATACAAGTAGAATGGTATGTGTATCTCCTAGATAGCAACATGAATATTGTCAGAAGATTCAGTCATTTATAAATTATATGAAATCATTTATTTAAATGTATTAAGTTCAACTACTGGTTGTTTGACAGATTCCAAAACTTGAAAACATGAGTTATATTTAACACATTCATAAACCACTACCAAAATAAGTAACTAGAAATTTATAATTATGCAATCATAAAAAACAAGTATTAACAGATCAAAACTGTCTTACTAACATATACTGGTAGACAGGGTGAGTGCAGTTCACAAATGGCTGTTTATATTGACTCGACGTTTTGATCGCATTTTCAGTTACAAATCAGATTTCAAAGCATTTGAAATGATTTCAGTGCCTTTTTGATGATATCTAGCTGTTTTGAGGTGATTTAACTTCCTCTGTCGACAGAATCATGCTCGACATTGTTGTTAAAACGAAAGTGAAATTGTCGTGATATTTCGTACTCGAATGTTTTCGTACCGTAAGTACAATGTTTTTTAATTGTGCATATGGCTATTTTTGCACATATTTTGGGTTTTATTTACATAAATTCAAATTTTTACGTATGTATTTTGAATACATATATGATATTCCAACGTAAAATATCGCCACAACTTATTTGTTACACGGACTACTTCGCGACAGAATAACTTGCACCATGTGCTGCGTAGTAATACATTATTGACATAGACGCTCTCAGAGATTCAATAGGAATTGGTACAGGCTTGATTTGTAAACATTCGGTGCAATTTAGCTGACAAATGATTATAACTGTCAATTAGTTTCGGAATTGGTGCTTCGTACGGTCAGTTCTAATTTCTGAATGCTCCAGTTACTTTCGTGTTTGTCTTCCTCAAATACGCATGCGCATTCATGTACGAACGTTGATACATTGTTTTTACATCTTAACGATCCACATGTACATGTTTTAAAAGACGTTTACATCATAAATTATAATTTGTTATAAACCAATGAAAATCGTTGAAGATAGTTCCACTCAAGTTATGGCTATTTTTGTTCCCAAATATTATGAAATAATCCACTGGCCAGGAGGGCCAGTGAAATTGTAAATTTTATCGGACCTCTTCAAATTTTGCCGGTCAGGTCCGACGGTCTTTCGCATAGACTGAAACACAAGGCACTTAAGCTGGTTAAAGGGTACATATGTTAAGGAATAGAGGCACAGGGAATGGCCTGGCAGACCATAAGGAATAACTAGGAGAATCAAAGTGGACAATGAAGAAGGGGGGACCAATGGGGAAAGATCGCAGGACAACTCAAGACAGTCGGCAACAATAGGCCGAAACCGGGCTGGAAACAAACCGAATACACAGGGGAAAGGGAAATATAAAACACAAACAGAAATAATAACCATACAGCGAATTACAGCCTTGGAACTGTCAGTACAAATACTGGGTATGTCACATGTTAGACATACCCTTGCTTGTACACACACTTTTTGTGATTGGACTAAGATGCAAAACAGATAAAGTACTTTGATATCTGATTTATCCCCCCCCACCTCGACTAGATTAGATCTGTTGATGGTTTTTTAACAGTTAATTGCTTTCATTTCCCTCTAAAAATTGTCATTTGACCACAAGTACACATTTTCCTAGCTTTACAGTTACATCTTATAACATAAGACTGACTTTAGTATTTAGTATATGAATAATTTGCGCTTGTCGAGTTATATAATTCTAATAATGTTTATTGTATACAACTTGCACAGATAATTCATTTGCCACATACTTTATTTCTGCACATCCTTAATCTTGTGATATCTGCTTCTACTGATAAATCTGTCATTGCTGGCTTTATCCAGACAAGATCCTTGGGTTGACGTAGACCACATATATTCCTCAGTAGACAAGACAGTAAAGTTATATCGAACTTGGTAGAATCTGGCTGGTTATTGATGGGTGGCAGTAACAGTTTCTGATCTGCAGTTATCACCCCTGCCTTGATCAAACTTTGGATGTCTTGACTTTTAGCAGTCAAGTGTTGCACAACGTCGTTTCCTGCCTTATCATCAAAAACCTCCCTAAGAACTTCTGTACCCAGCTTGTTTAACAGATACATATATCTGAAGATGAATTTATCTGAAATCATACATTGAACTGGAATATAAATGAGCTTAAACAATTCCTTACAACGAAAATTTTATTTACGAAACATCACTAGAAAAATAAAATGCTACATAATTTATAGGAAGTCTATGATAGAATATCATAGGTTTGGTTCAGAACGGTTTAAACTACCAATACTTTACTGAAATTGTTTGATGATGTATTTGATCAAGTAAATACAATCAGACACCAAATACAGTTCTTACAGAGGATGATGATGATGACTATGCACATAAAATCATAGTTTCATACACTGTATGTATTGTCACTCTCTGACTTTAGTACAGTATTTTACAAACACAAATATGCCTTATATATACACTGGGGCGTCATTATTATGCTGAGCACTTTACCGGTGATCTCGTTATACGGCTGTCGGGTACTGGATCCCAAAATGTCCATGACCGCCAATTTTAAATCACCCAGAACGATATTGAAAATCAACGATCTGAACATTCCAAAAATATAAAACGTGAATATAAATCACAGCCCTCTTTAAATAAATGTATGTTGTATGTATTTTATCTGTGCACTTGCGTCTATTCAGCTGAAACACTTATCAAAGTCTGCTCGCTACATCACAGCCTTGGTGGGTGGGGTATCACATTCGAATGTTGCTTATAACGCTGTCTGAAGCCTTGGATCCCAACTACACCGTTACAATAAATAAGGACGTTCCAGTGTATATTGAAAATACTACAATAAGGAATAAATTCCTACCAGCTGGGCCAGGATTTTGTTCGATGCCAGCCATTATCAGTAGTAGTCTAACAAAGCTCACTGTCCCGATATATTTGATCATCACACTGAAGTCAAAGTAAAATGGCATGCACATCACACCAGCACCACGATGGGGAAAAAACATTCCAATACTACACCAGTCTCTATCCATGTCCATCCCCATTTCCACAACTGAAAATATATGTTCTCAATATGTATATATATTGTAACAGGCGAGTATAGGGTTAATCTGCTATGTAAAGGGAGGTTTTGAATCAAAATCATCAACATAATATTATACCCACTTTTTACCTTTAACCCTGAAGTGTGATCTTGACCTTTAAGCTACGGGTACGTGTCTCGCATGCGACACTCAATATGATGAACATTTGTGCCAAGTAATTTAAATAATACCCTGATAAATGACAGTGTAATAATTCTGCAAGATGTTTTAGACCTTTGACCTCTAAATGTGACCTTTCAGCTATAGACACGGGTATTGTAATTAATTTGAAAATCTCCCAATAAACGACAGTGTAATATTCTGGACAATATGTTTTAGACCATTTATTTTACCTTTGGCCTCTAAGGGTGACCTTCACCTTTTTGCTACAAACACTTCAGGTCTTGCATGAGACACATCATCTCATCATGGTGAACATTTGTGCTAAGCAATTGTGGCAACTATATCATGCTCCCCACAAGGGGGCTTGACCAAACACCAGTCCAGCGAAAACCTCAATCACGGTACAATATTCATTTTCTCGTATAGCAATATACTGTAGTGACTTTGGAACCCGGTCTCAGTCACGGAACGGTCCGCATGGGTGTTATCTATGCGAGAACAGAGCGAGATGACGTAGATTGGCGCGAAGTTGTAGAAGCCATCTTGAGTGTAGGAGCTGATTGAAAGTTATCTGTGATTTCTGGGTGTTCATGGCGTATTGGCTGTAGATGGAGGATTGACAGTTCGGGTAAATCTAACAGATTGCTTCATTGGCGCTGCGAGCAGGGTCGATTTTGTTGCTGGTGGAAGGATTGGGACGGAAATCATCATCGAAGACGCGGTTTGGACGAGCGTAGATAATCGCGGGTGGGATGATTGGTTTTCGTGGAAGAGGCAACAAACATCGATCGGAGGATAGTTTATTCAAAGCACTGTTAGGACTACGTTGTGGGGGTGGAATTGTTGCTAGTTTGGTAAATTAGTTTCGGATTTGGAGGTTAGTGTCATTCCGTGGGTTGGTAACCGTTGCGGAAAGGATCGGAGTTTAGTGCATGCGCCCAGAAATCAGACAACACATGGTTCCGAAGAGTTAGATGGAGTGAATAATCGTAGTGAACTGGAACTTGCTTGTGAACTGTGACAGTGTGGAAGTGAGTTGTACGGGAACTGTGTGATTCTGATTGTGTATCCTGGTAGGAAACTGAATTTGTGTAAGTTTGGACAGTACTTGGATCTACCGTGTTTATTGTTGTTGAGTTTGACTTGAGGTGAGTGGAAGAGTGAAGCGAGAAGACCAGCAGACAAGGTAATCCAGTTAAAAGCTTGTTTTGATTGTATTGTTGATTGTAGTGCCTAATAGTCGTACTAGCAGGTGCGTAACTTGTGGTGTAGGTTATTGGTAATAACCTGTGCTGTAGCCTGTGTCGTATCCGCTTCCCTTGTCTGTTTGGTTTGGCAAAATTGCCTGCATTGTGTGCATTGGTCCAGTACTAAATATTGCCCTTTAAATTTGATGGTAGCAAACATGGCAGAATATGCTAGAACACCGAGCCAAGGAGGGTATGTCACACATGTAAGCGGACCAAGAGTGAGAATCAATTTTGCCAAGAAAGCAGAGCTGATGGAGATACCAGGTATTGGTATGAGACTGGCAGACCGAATTAAGGCAATACGGAAAACTGGTGGAAACATCACAGAGGGAAGGCTGAGGGCTTATCTGGGATCAGCAGTGAAGGATGTTATGCTGGCGAAGATAGACTTCGAGGAGAATGAGGATCTGTGGGAGGCGATGGCAGAAACTGAATGGGACAGAGACATAACTCCAGTGGTATTGGATAAGAAGTTTATGGAAGTGCCGGCCGAGATACAGCTCAGGGCAGAGAACGCTGAGATGAGGGAGCTGATTGGGATGATGAAGGACAGCATTCTCAAATCTAGACGCAAGGTGGCCAAGCCAGAGGTATCTGATTGTAATTCAGAATCAGATGATGAATCAGTGGTTAGGCATAAATCACTGAAGAAGAAGAAAGCGGTCAAGTTAGAGTTGCGGTCAGAGTCTGAAAGCTCAGAGGAGGAGATCAAGCCAAGAAAAGGTAAAAGTCGGGGTCCTTGTAATGTCCCAAAAAATCTTACCTATGACGGTAAGAGCAATTGGGTATCATTTAAGCATAAGTTTAGCATGTATGTAGAGGACAGAGCAGGAGTGCTCGTATTGTTTGTGTTTGAGTCTGACATGCAAGGCTGCAGATTTCTATGCAACAATAACCGAAAGGAATGAAGACCTGTCGTACAGGTGTTTCATGCGAAAACTCGAACAGCGTTTTGGAGCCAAGGAGCTGGTGGAAACTGCACAAGCCCGTTTTCAGCTAGCTGTGCAGGAGGTTGATGAGAGCTTGGAGGATTGGGCTGACCGAGTCCTCACATTGGCCACACGTGCCTTTAGAGAATTGCCTGAGAAGTATGGTAATCAGCAGGCGATTGCACGTTTCTGCCAGGGGTTGCATGACAAGGCGGCTGGTCTAGATGCTTGTGTGAAGCGGCATCACACAATGGAAGAGGCCATGGACTATGTGAAGTGGTACCAGCACGTACACCTAGCAGTGTATTGTAAGCAGAAGGTTCCGCGTGGTACGTGTGACCTTGAAGATGAAGTGGCTAATGTGTATATGACCAGCAGGAGTGAAGCCGGGCAGAGCATGACTAGGCAGGAGGTAGAGTCCCTGTTTAAAAATTTGGCAGAAGAGTTGGTGGCTAGGTTAGGCGGGGATGAGAGTAGAGGCAAGACTGGCCATATCAGAAGAAACTGCCCTGAGTTAACTTGTTTTGTATGCAACCGGAAGGGCCATTTCAAGAAGGACTGTCCAGAACTGAAGGGGACCGTGACGAAACAGGAATGTGTTGGGACAAATGATGGACAGAAGGGGATGGGATGTGGTACATCTATCGGATGTGGTACATCAAAGGGATGTGGTACATCCATGTCAGGGGATCCTGTTGCATCATTCAGGCCTAACAGCACAGATGTGAGATGTCGGATGGTCATGTGTGATAGTCATTACCTGAACGATCGTTGTTGCAGCGCCCATTATTTGGTGACCGATAGGCATGGTATGCATTCAGGGACACAGACTGAGGATAGTATGACTGAAGATTCAGACAGCGGAAGTGAGAGTACACTGTCGCGTGAGGTAGAAGAAACCAAGAAGGTAGATGCAATGTGTCAAGCAGGTGATTGTGAAGAGTCTGTGATGGAGAATGAGCCTGGTTTGGCTAGAATATGTCAGTTATCTGTGTCCAAGTATAAGATCAACATTAGAGTTGGGGACGGCAATGTTCAAGCGATTGTGGACACTGCGGCAGAAATGACTAGTACCTCTGAAGAAGTGTATAAGTCGTTGAAGGTAAAACCAGAAGTTGTGATAAATGTAAAGTTGTCTATGTCTATGAACGGCTTCATTTCGGGTCCGGTTAGGCTGCAAATTGGACGTAGGGTCTTCAGAGAATCAGTTTATGTGGCGCCAATAGCACAGGACATGTTGTTGGGCTTTGATTTGTTGCACGACAGAGCTGTGCTTGATATGAGGAAAGGAATTCTAAACTTTGATGGGGAGGATATTGACATGAATGTAGATTGTGCAGATGGTTTGTCACGTGTACCGGAGGATACTTGCAAGTGCTGTGGGAAGGTGGGTGAGCAAGGGTTTAAGTTCATTGCGAAGGTTGATGTTGCAGTGGCTTCAGTGGTACGTGGAGTCGTTAGTGTTGCGGAAGGTAGCACAAGAAGTCTGGATGAACCCGGAGTCGGGGTATCTCAAGAGGTGGTACCTCAGGGTACAGAAGAAGTACAGCAATGTACGGTGGGAGATATTCTTGGTCAGGGGCCATTCAGTGAAGATGATAGTCGTGAAGCTGCTCATATGGGATCCGAGGTGGGGAGCACCAAGGAAGGCCAGAAGAATATGAACAGTGACTGCCAGGAGGTGCTAAGCGTGGGCAGCAGGAATACTGCGGGTAGAGAGTCCTGGAAGATGCAGGAATGCATAGGAGGTAGAGGGACTGTCAGGAGTACTGGTAGTAGGAGTCTATGTGGCAATGCTAGAGACTTTGCAGCTGGAGGTCAGAAGTCCAGGAGCAGTGAAGGGTGGTCATTGCGGAGGCCATTGGATCCTGGTGAAGACGATGATGAAGATCAAGAGGAAGGGGAGCACCATGGCTGTTAGCAGTGGGGTGGCCCCGGAAGTCGGGAAAGGAGCACCACTGGTGGTGTTGCCCGGGAGTCCGGAAGAATATTGTACCAGTAGATGTGAAGTGTTATGGTTGTGTGGTACATGCGAGGTAGTTATGTGGTACATGCTTGTGTATTCATGTGGTACATTCTTGGGAAATTATGTGGTACATGAGTAGTTGATCAGCCGTGTGGTACAAGGTTGAAGTGGGGAGATGTCCTAGGGACATCTGGCAAGTTGTCAGTTTCTTGCGGGTGTTGCTCACTTAGTACTGGTAATCCGTCTAGAGGAGCTAGACCTGCCCAGGAAGAGTGAGTGTTGAACTGACCGCCATTTACATCGGATTTTATGTGGTACATGTCAAAGTTTAAGTTTTTATGTGGTACATGTAGGAGTTTAAATTTTTATGTGGTACATACTGAGGGGTAACCCCGGCTCTTTTAGATAAAGTCGGGGGGAGTGTAGTGACTTTGGAATCCGGTCTCAGTCACGGAACGGTCCGCATGGGTGTTATCTATGCGAGAACAGAGCGAGATGACGTAGATTGGCGCAAAGTTGTAGAAGCCATCTTGAGTGTAGGAGCTGATTGAAAGTTATCTGTGATTTCTGGGTGTTCATGGCGTATTGGCTGTAGATGGAGGATTGACAGTTCGGGTAAATCTAACAGATTGCTTCAATACATGTATCTGTATACCGGTAAACTAAACTAGTCGTCACATGTTGTGACCTAGCTATTGACCCTACATGACATGTAAAGTATGTTATAAAGACTATTTATTTTATAAAGTTTCACAAAAGTTAACATAGAAATGCAACCTCATGAGAGTCCACAAGGATTTTCTAGAGACCCTCAGGTATAAAATAATGCCTCTTTATAGTGTCCAGAAGATTTATTTTTTAATCAAGTGACCTAGTTTCTGATCCCAAATGACCTAGTATCGATCTTGTCCAAGATCTTGTTTTCGCTGAGGCAAACGTTTTTAGCAAGTTTCACCAAGATTGGGCCCAATATGTGACCTCTGAAGTGTCCACAAATCAATTGTGGACAGACATCCAACGATCCTAAAAGCTATAAATCAGCAGCGTGAAGGCCAAACTGTATATCATATTCATTTACTTCAATTGTAAAACAAGTTCTTACAATTTATACCAATAATTCTCGAGGACTGACCAACTAGTACCACATGAATGGAATGTGGAGTTGGAGATCACTCACCCATGGTGACCTTACTCATCACAGTGATTGAACTCACAATATTCTTGCACTTTAACCCCCCCCCCAACCACTATGCCTCCTTGATCACTAAAACAAACAACAATTCTATAGGCAATATGACAATAAAGAAATGTCATTTCTCACCTGGTGGGCCATGATTCGACACTATAACAGCCATTGTCAGCAACAATCCGATAAATGTCAGTGATCTGATCAATTTGATCAGTTTGCTAAAGCTGACAAAAAACAACATTCCATCAGCATCTTGCCCTTTAGTAGCACCTTGTCTATCAGCAGCACCTCGTCTATCAGCAGCACCTCGCCTATCACCAGCTTTTTGCCCATCACCAGAACTTAAGCGAGAGACAAATGATCCAACTCTACATCTATATGTTATAAGATCAACGCCCATATTTGATGCTGTAATATACAAGAACATAATTTATACCGAATAAAGTGGTAATTAACACTCATGTATTATTTTCGATATTTCACTAGTGAAATAACAACTCGCGTGCGTGCGACGTCACAACAAAACAAGCGTGACGTAGACGCGATCAAATGATGTTGACATTGTTGAATATTTATTTTGTACTAAGTTTGACGTTTTATTTCATAGAAAATTAATGTCTTGTTCATTTGAATATGAAATTTGATATTATCCTTTGAAATTGTATCATTTGGCAGAAAATTAAAAAGAAAATTGTCAGAACTACAGCTTTTGTTCACAAAAGACCGAATTACACACGTCATAAGTAGGGGAGACCGGGGCACAATGTTACACGGGGTAAAGTGTTACGTTTAAATTTTCAAACAAATGACGTTATATATTACATCATAACCATTGTAGTTTAAAGTACTTTTGGTGTAGCCATTTTATCTGATCGGTCGTGGACATTTCCAGTCGATAATAAAGTATCAGTGATAAGTCAACGCATATCCGGTTATGAAAGTAAATTTTCATGAATTTGGAAAATATCGATTTCCTTTAAATTCATGACTTTGCTGATAATTTAGCTTATTTGTTACATTAGGGTACGTAATAGGCATGACGTCGCAGAATGAATCGTGAATCGGTCTACCTTAGTTATTACACAAGGACGTTTGTATTTCCATCAGATAGTTAGGGGCAATGTGTTACATGATACCCGGGGCATAGTGTTACAACATGCCAACATATATCTAGCTACAGAAAACTACCACTGAATATTTGTAAACTTACGTTTAGTATGTTTTACTGTTGATAACGTATAGATTTACATTTAACTTAACATTTATCATTTTAAAATAGAGATCTCAAGTACAAATAATTAGATCGAGTAGATCTGTAAATTATTGTCTTTGTAGAATGGTTCGAAACTAAAAAAGAACAACACCGCCACGAACGTTCATGCAGATGTCATTAAAGGGGGATTTAACGATGTAGTATATATGGACAAAGTATCCGATCAGTTGCCAAACTGATTAAAATTAATCCTATGACATTGTGTTGATACATCAAAAAGCAAATAAATCTGGAACTGACAACATGTTGCAAAGTTATCTAAAAACTGCACGTAACGTGTATTTTGGTCTGAGCCCCTATGAAGTCCGTGTCTTAGCCTTTCTCATCCGGGATTGGGACTGTATATGGCGGAGATACAGAACATGTGTGATATGTTTAAAAAACTGATAGTGTTAACATGATGATGATTTGGTTTATATTTAACTGATGGCGATATACTTCACCGGATGTTGGTACAGTTTGTATCATGTTGGTACCAGTTTACGTGCTGTTAGTACAGCCAACCTGATGTTGATACAGCTTATGTGATGTTGGTACAGCTTATGTGATGTTGGTACAGCTTACCTGCTCTTGGTACAGCTTAGGCCATAATATATTTAACTGATAGCGATATACTGCACCGGATGTTGGTACAGTTTGTATCATGTTGGTACCAGTTTACGTGCTGTTAGTACAGCCAACCTGATGTTGATACAGTTTATTTCATGTTGGTACAGCTTATGTGATGTTGGTACAGCTTACCTGCTCTTGGTACAGCTTAGGCCATAATATATTTAACTGATAGCGATATACTTCACCGGATGTTGGTACAGTTTGTATCTGTTGGTACCAGTTTACATGCTGTTAGTACAGCCAACCTGATGTTGATACAGTTTATTTCATGTTGGTACAGCTTATGTGATGTTGGTACAGCTTACCTGCTCTTGGTACAGCTTAGGCCATAATATATTTAACTGATAGCGATATACTGCACCGGATGTTGGTACAGTTTGTATCTGTTGGTACCAGTTTACATGCTGTTAGTACAGCCAACCTGATGTTGATACAGTTTATTTCATGTTGGTACAGCTTATGTGATGTTGGTACAGCTTACCTGCTCTTGGTACAGCTTAGGCCATAATATATTTAACTGATGGCGATATACTTCACCGGATGTTGGTACAGTTTGTATCATGTTGGTACCAGTTTACGTGCTGTTAGTACAGCCAACCTGATGTTGATACAGTTTATTTCATGTTGGTACAGCTTATGTGATGTTGGTACAGCTTACCTGCTCTTGGTACAGCTTAGGCCATAATATATTTAACTGATGGCGATATACTTCACCGGATGTTTGTATCATGTTGGTACCAGTTTACGTGCTGTTAGTACAGCCAACCTGATGTTGATACAGTTTATTTCATGTTGGTACAGCTTATGTGATGTTGGTACAGCTTACCTGCTCTTGGTACAGCTTAGGCCATAATATATTTAACTGATGGCGATATACTTCACCGGATGTTGGTACAGTTTGTATCATGTTGGTACCAGTTTACGTGCTGTTAGTACAGCCAACCTGATGTTGATACAGTTTATTTCATGTTGGTACAGCTTATGTGATGTTGGTACAGCTTACCTGCTCTTGGTACAGACTATGTCATGTTGGTACAGCTTACCTGATTTTTGGTACAGCTTACCTGCTCTTGGTACAGTTTATGTCATGTTGAGACATATTATGTCATGTTCGTACAGCTTATGTCATGTTGGTACGTATTAAGTCATATTCGTACAGCTTATGTACTGTTGATACATCTTATGTCATGTTAGTACAGCTTATGTCATGTTAGTACAGCTTATGTCATGTTCGTAAAGCTTATGTACTGTTGATTCATCTTATGTCATGTTAGTACAGCTTATGTCATGTCGGTACAGCTTATGTGCTGTTGATACAGCTTATGTCATGTTGGTACAGCGAGTGTCATGTTGATACAGCTTATGTCATGTTGGTACAGCTTATGTGCTGTTGATACAGCTTATGTCATGTTGTTACAGCGAGTGTCATGCTGGTTCAGCTTATGTGCTGTTGAACAGCTTATGTCATGTTGGTACAGCGAGTGTCATGTTGGTTCAGCTTATGTGCTGTTGATACAGCTTATGTCATGTTGGTACAACGAGTGTCATGTTGGTACATCTTATGTGCTGTTGATACAGCTTATGTCATGTTGGTACAGCTTATGTCTTGTTTGTACAGATTACCTGGTGTTGGTACGGCTTACCTTATGTTGAAACAGTTTATGTCATGTGAGTTCAGCTTACCTCATGTTGGAACAGCTTACATGGTTCGTCTGTGGTCATAGGCGATGTGTTTTGCTTTGTTGAGACATTGAACTGTACTATTATATGCACTCAGTTTTATTTATTGTCATTAGTTACAATATGTTTTTGTTGAAAATTGAATATATTTATAGTGTAACATTTTGCCCCAAGGACTGTAACACATTGCCCCAAATCCTGGGGCAAAGTGTTACATATACTCGACAATTTCAACGAGTTCTAAATTGTAAATAAATAGTTTATTTATGTTATTTAATACATTTTATGATTAAATTTTCGTTGTTTATTATAGAAACCTTAGTTACATTGTTGTAAACGAGTTTATATTATCTATAATTTAAAAACTTTGAAAAATGTAACACTTCGCCCCAGTCTCCCCTATACTCATTCTTTTAAAATTAAACAAAATACACATTATTTCAGGTTCACACAACACAAGTTTATGAAAAAGGCTGAGATCTTGGATGATTATGAGACCAATGGCGGTGGTGCCAGAAATGAAAACATGAAAACACCTCTATAAATGATCTCCTGTGGAAGAACTGAACATATTGATGTGGGAATTCAATGTTTAATTTTCTAATTCGGAATAAAAACGTATTAAAGTTACCATGCATGTTGCTTTTCTTATTCTGTAACTATAAATGTATCATGATTGTGTGCTACATGTATTAATGTTCAATGTCACAACCAGTCTGCTTGGTTTCACTATTAAGACCGACTCGCTAATAAGACCACTTTATGTCGGTCCCAGGGGTGGTCTTAATAGCGGAACTTTACTGTGATTAGAATATTATAATTTGCAAACATAAAAAACAAGTCTTAATAGATCAAAACCGTTTTACTAACAGATACAGGTAGACTGGATGTTAATCTTTTGACAATATTCATGTCTCTACAGTGGGTTTTTTTGGGGCGTTTTTGGGGCCGAAATTCTGACCCATTCCCCTCACTCAAAAGTATGTTTTTCCCCCTTTTCTCAGTTAAAATTCCGCTCCTACAGCTTTTTTTTTAAATTGGAGATGTTGCCAGTATTGTTGATATTTTTAGTCAGAAAGATAGAAACATTGACCTGTAATGAGACTAACCAATCTGTTAGCATGTTTACATGTTTACATCACTGCAACAAAGAAGTGTAGTGAATATATCCATAGAAATGTATTATTTAAATGCACATTATTTTCACCCTATTTAAGGGCCCTGCCACCATTCCCCTAGAAGTGAAAAGAAACACTGTTCTATCACAAGATACACAAACCATTCTATATATATGTTATTAATTTGATTATAAAAATGTTCTGTTCAATGTTATGTTGAGAAAACTGCATTGTCATATTTTTTATTTATAGTAAAAAATATTCGTAGCTACTAAAACTGGGCTAAGCATCAAATTTACATCCCAATCAGAGATTTGTAATAGATCTTGTTATAATATAAGTATAGAGGTAGTTATTATATATATATTATATCAACGTTTTATGTACAATTGACCCCTGTGACATTGACTGTTGATCAATGTGTGGACCAAGTCTGAAGTGGGTAGAATATATCAAGGCGTTCTCGAGTTATTAACGATCAAAAACGAAAAGGTTACCGACCAAACGACATGTGCAAAGCAATATGCCCTCTCTTCATCGAAGGGGGGCATAAAAACTGTACAGTAAATGGACATGTATAGTCGAACACTTTTGAAAACTTGTATTATTATTATAAATACCATACAGCGCTTTTTCTGCCCCAAAATGGGGCCCCATTCACAATCACCAAAAGTATGTTTTTTCACAAAATCAAGCTTGAAATTCACAATTCAGGCCACTTAATATTTGCCAGTTTTTGTTTATGAATGTTGATCAATTTGACTTGAATGTATTTTTAACTGCTATACAATATATTAATACACTGCTAGCATATAGTGTACTACATGAGGTAATGTAAAGTAGTATCTTTTTATTTAAAGCAAACTATGATATTCACAATTATGGGCAATTCGATGCTATTTTCACAATTCCGGCCCCATTCACAAAAGGGTGGGAAAAACCCTGCCATATTGCATTTATAGTCCTCTTTCACCAGAAAGTGCGATTTCTACTGCATGATGGTAAATGAATGTACCTTTGTATATATGAATTTCAAAGCCCTGCTCAGTTTATTTAGTTCTGATGAAAATAATTGAATAATTATAAATTTGTTATACCGATTGTCGACAGGGTACATGGAAAACTATTTTTTTCAGCTGTTTTTATAGCCGTTATTCGGCTATATTCCCAATGCCAAAAATAATATATTTTTCCTAATTTGAACATAAAAATTCCCAGTTAATCTGAAGAAAACATATTTTAATTCAATTTAGACAAAACGTGACAAAGTGAGAGACTCGTCTATCACAGGCATTTTATATTTAAATAGAAATTGTTGATTAATTAATCACTACATCCTTTACTTTTAATCCTAACATTTTGGTGAAATTTCTAGACTTTTCCCCAAATTTCTAAGTTTAACGCGCAACAATCCCCAATTCGAAGGGTATGGGCCAAAATAGACAAAATAAAGTAAAAAATGATTAATACTAATAATAGTACGAAGTAAACAAAGGTGCGACGAAAACTAGGAAAGAAGTAGAGCAATCGGACATTTTCGGTTTCCACTGGTAATCCGAGTATTCACTGGTAATCAGTATCATGAGTTTGGACTAGCCTACGACAGTATGTGCTTACCCTGCCATTATTAATTATGAATCTCAACAGTAATTGCTAAAAGGTACGAACGCTCGAAATTATAACGCATCAGATCAGTAGTCCAGTGGTAATGCGCTGGACTTGTAATCCAGCCCTGCAAACGATAGCCCGGTCACTGTTATATCCCCAACTAGTGTATAGACCGCCTCGTTATTCTGGTTCCCTGCCTCAAAGACAGGGAACCAGCCCAGCATTCTTTTTGCAATTTGGTTCCCCGTGTGCAGTCATTGTGATACGGTGGGTCTGGGATACAAAACAAAACGTAAACAACTGTTAGCCATAACTGAACGCAGTGTTAGGCTCAAATATTTGCGTGCTACCTCCAAGTTGCGATAGCGAGTGATAAGAAACGTTTTTCGCCAACATACTGGTCAATAGCAAAACTCGCCCACTGTTTCGCAACGTTTTGGACTGATAGCCTTTACTGAACGCAAGCACAGAATAAAGATTACTTTACCCTCAACTAATGTCGTTACATGTATAACAAATATAAAATAGAACATGGCTAATGTTATCTATGTCTCTTACTATGTGTACCGATTGGCCTGGGAATATTCTAAAGTCATCGTTTTATAACCACGATATCGTCAAGTGTTCGAGATAAAAGGTTGCCGAACGACTGCGCGTTTTTAAGGATGATTAATGCAGATTTACTTGACCCAATCAAAGCACTGACAACTAATTAAGCTTGGTAAGCTCTCAATACTGTTCAAACGGCTCAGTAATAATGTTTAGGCAATAATAACCACCGAAATACAATTGTACCTCGTTCATTCGATTTCATCGGATCCGATATTTTATTTAGAATTATACATGGTTTGAATAGCCCATTTCAATTTGATGTGCATGAGAGGATAAATTGGGACCTGATATTTATTTCGAATGAAACCATGTTTTCGGATTAAAGGTTGTCGAATAAGCGAGATCCGACTGTAACTATATGTTTTCATTTCAATTTCAGTCTCATTCATAATCAGGAGTAGGAATAACACGAACAATTGCGGATTTTTCGCTTACGCTCCAAATATTAGGATATCGAGCTAAATCATACCGCATTGAATGCCGAAAAGAAAAATGTTCCAACAAATGTGCACTTTAACAACCCTTTCAAGAAACGAGTCGTTTTTCCCCCCATTTTCCGACACGATGTCGTGCAGCGATAGAGACCTTTCGTTTCATAGCGAAAGTTGACAAGTCAAACAGAAATGGGCAAACTTTTGATATATTTCGATAAATAACATTAAAACATTGATTGTGTCGTCAAAAAGGCCATTCAGGAGTGATTTTTAAAGTTAATTATACTTTTTAATCTGACATATGAATGAGAAATAGATATATTATATAGAAACTGTTTTTTGTTTTCGATACGGCGTTCACGAGTCAAGGTACAGAAGCACGTAAGCAATATTAGGAAGTGATTCACCCATAGCAAAGCGAAACCAACACACAGTCGCGATGGTGCTTGTCTCAATGAGAGATCAAAACATTAAAGTTCGTGTGAAGAAATAATTGTTACAGACTCATTTGGATGATAAAATAAAAAAAAGATATTTCAACTGACAGATTTTCTACAAAAGTAGAACACGGCGAAAATATCTGTTTAAAGCAAATATTTGTAGAGAAGCCAGTGTTATGTCTGATGAGGAACAATATTGTCGAACTTCTTCAGTATAGATATCTACCCACTTGTTATTGCATATTGGACAGTTTGAGGTTGATATGCCACTTACTGTTGGATACTTGCCGACCTATAATTATGTTCAGTTACCAGTACAATACGAAGCTTTACATAGATAAATATGGACTGTGTAAACATATGTTCCTGTAATACAGGATTAAAGTAACGATACGGTACAGTGAGAACAAATATATGACGTCACATCGGTAATTTGACCATCCATATACTTCATCAGTGTGGGCATTGTTCCTCTACTTTTTCAAACACCATTCATAATAATACAGGTACATACATGTATCACAATATTAGAAATGCATCATGCTATTTGTATTAATAAGTGTTCGCTTTTTTTATTTCCTTTCAAGCAAAGTCTAATTTATCACATATATAACGACGTCTATTACGGACGCCGAACGGAAATTGTTCGCAGTCGCAGACAGGAAGGCGAATTTAACAAAAGCCACACCCGGGCTTATTATTACATTTGACACTTTCGCTTTCTTAAATGGAAATTTTGTTATCAAATTGATCAAATTATTCATTTTATATAATTATTTGAATTGCAAATCATACCCGTTTAACACTAGATAGTCAATACAATAATGAGTTCTGTTGTTCACATTTTCTGTTTAAAACATAATTATTATTTATTTGATTACTTGTACATTTAGGTTAGTTAATTAATGTCGTAAATTTTTAATAACATTATCTTTCTTCATTAAATATCTCTTTCAAATAGTAATAGAAATAATAAATGTTAACTCACCAATTTTCGGGACCGACTTTACACCAAACAAATTGTTTATCATATGACAAGAGATAAAACAGTCTTATCTCAATGACACATCACCGGAAGTTACACAGGAATGTAACAGCGCCATATCTAGTTATACACCTTGGATCAATACATTGAACCAAAAACAAACTTCATAAAAAGCTTTATAAAAAAAACCAATTGTGAATAATTAAATCAGACTATGTGATCCCACCTATTGTAGATACAAGTAAATATATTCCCCATACTTCACGTTGTGATTCCAGCCATTGTAGATACAAGTAAATATATTCCCCATACTTCACGTTGTGATCCCACCCATTGTAGATACAAGTAAATATATTCCCCATACTTCACGTTGTGATCCCACCCATTGTAGATACAAGTAAACATATTCCCCATACTTCACGTTGTGATCCCACCCATTGTAGATACAAGTAAACATATTCCCCATACTTCACGTTGTGATCCCACCCATTGTAGATACAAGTAAACATATTCCCCATACTTCACGTTGTGATCCCACCCATTGTAGATACAAGTAAATATATTCCCTATACTTCACGTTGTGATCCCACCTATTGTAGATACAAGTAAATATATTCCCCATACTTCACGTTGTGATCCCACCCATTGTAGATACAAGTAAATATATTCCCTATACTTCACGTTGTGATCCCAGCCATTGTAGATACAAGTAAATATATTCCCCATACTTCACGTTGTGGTCCCACCTATTGTAGATACAAGTAAATATATTCCCCATACTTCACGTTGTGATCCCACCCATTGTAGATACAAGTAAATATATTCCCCATACTTCACGTTGTGATCCCAGCCATTGTAGATACAAGTAAATATATTCCCTATACTTCACGTTGTGATCCCAGCCATTGTAGACACAAGTAAATATATTCCCCATACTTCACGTTGTGATCCCAGCCATTGTAGATACAAGTAAATATATTCCCTATACTTCATGTTGTGATCCCAGCCATTGTAGACACAAGTAAATATATTCCCCATACTTCACGTTCGTATAGACTGGTCAGTATGGCTGACACAGTATTGTAGATACAAGTAGATATATTCCCCATACTTCACGTTCGTATAGACTGGTCAGTAAGGTTACACAGTATTGTAGATACAAGTAGATATATTCCCCATACTTCACGTCCGTATAGACTGGTCAGTATGGCTACACAGTATTGTAGATACCAGTAAATATATTCCCCATACTTCACGTTCGTATAGACTGGTCAGTATGGCTACACAGTATTGTAGATACAATTAGATATATTCCCCATACTTCACGTCCGTATAGACTGGTCAGTATGGCTACACAGTATTGTAGATACCAGTAAATATATTCCCCATACTTCACGTTCGTATAGACTGGTCAGTATGGCTACACAGTATTGTAGATACAAGTAAATATATTCCCCATACTTCACGTCCGTATAGACTGGTCAGTATGGCTACACAGTATTGTAGATACAAGTAAATATATTCCCCATACTTCACGTTCGTATAGACTGGTCAGTGTGGCTGACACAGTATTGTAGATAAAAGTAGATATATTCCCCATACTTCACGTTCGTATAGACTGGTCAGAATGGCTACACAGTATTGTAGATACAAGTAGATAGATTCCCCATACTTCACGTTCCTATTGACTGGTCAGTATGATACACAGTATTGTAGATACAAGTAAATATATCCCCCATACTTCACGTTCGTATAGACTGGTCAGTATGCTGCACAGTTTTGTAGATACAAGTAAATATATTCCCCATACTTCACGTCCGTATAGACTGGTCAGTATGGCTACACAGTATTGTAGATACAAGTAAATATATTCCCCATACTTCACGTTCGTATAGACTGGTCAGTGTGGCTGACACAGTATTGTAGATACAAGTAGATATATTCCCCATACTTCACGTTCCTATTGACTGGTCAGTATGATACACAGTATTGTAGATACAAGTAAATATATCCCCCATACTTCACGTTCGTATAGACTGGTCAGTATGATACACAGTATTGTAGATACAAGTAAATATATCCCCCATACTTCACGTTCGTATAGACTGGTCAGTATGCTACACAGTATTGTAGATACCAGTAAATATATTCCCCATACTTCACGTTCGTATAGACTGGTCAGTATGGCTACACAGTATTGTAGATACAAGTAAATATATTCCCCATACTTCACGTTCGTATAGACTGGTCAGTATGGCTACACAGTATTGTAGATACAAGTAGATATATTCCCCATAATTCACGTCCGTATAGACTGGTCAGTATGGCTACACAGTATTGTAGATACAAGTAACTATATTCCTCATACTTCACGTTCGTATTGACTGGTCAGTATGCTACACAGTATTGTAGATACAAGTAAATATATTCCCCATACTTCACGTTCGTATAGACTGGTCAGTATGCTACACAGTATTGTAGATACTAGTAAATATATTCCCCATACTTCACGTTCGTATAGACTGGTCAGGATGCTACACAGTATTGTAGATACCAGTAAATATATTCCCCATACTTCACGTTCGTATAGACTGGTCAGTATGGCTACACAGTATTGTAGATACAAGTAAATATATTCCCCATACTTCACGTTCGTATAGACTGGTCTGTATGGCTACACAGTATTGTAGATACAAGTAGATATATTCCCCATACTTCACGTTCGTATAGACTGGTCAGTATGGCTACACAGTATTGTAGATACAAGTAAATATATTCCTCATACTTCACGTTCGTATAGACTGGTCAGTATGGCTACACAGTATTGTAAATACAAGTAAATATATTCCCTATACTTCACGTTCGTATTGAGTGGTCAGTATGGCTACACAGTATTGTAGATACAAGTAAATATATTCCCCATACTTCACGTTCGTATAGACTGGTCAGTATGCTACACGGTATTGTAGATACAAGTTAATATATTCCCCATATTTTACGTTCGTATAGACTGGTCAGGATGCTACACAGTATTGTAGATACCAGTAAATATATTCCCCATACTTCACGTTCGTATAGACTGGTCAGTATGGCTACACAGTATTGTAGATACAAGTAAATATATTCCCCATACTTCACGTTCGTATAGACTGGTCAGTATGCTACACAGTTTTGTAGATACAAGTAAATATATTCCCCATACTTCACGTTCGTATAGACTGGTCAGGATGCTACACAGTATTGTAGATACCAGTAAATATATTCCCCATACTTTACGTTCGTATAGACTGGTCAGTATGCTACACAGTATTGTAGATACAAGTAGATACATTCCCCATACTTCACGTTCGTATAGACTGGTCAGTATGGCTACACAGTATTGTAGATACAAGTAGATATATTCCCCGTACTTCACGTTCGTATAGACTGGTCAGTATGGCTACACAGTATTGTAGATACAAGTAAATATATTCCCCATACTTCACGTTCGTATAGACTGGTCAGTATGGCTACACAGTATTGTAGATACAAGTTAATATATTCCCCATACTTCACGTTCGTATAGACTGGTCAGTATGGCTACACAGTAATGTAGATACAAGTACATATATTCCCCATACTTCACGTTCGTATAGTCTGGTCAGTATGGCTACACAGTATTGTAGATACAAGTAGATATATTCCCCATACTTCACGTTCGTATAGACTGGTCAGTATGGCTACACAGTATTGTAGATACAAGTAAATATATTCCCAATGCTTCACGTTCGTATAGACTGGTCAGTATGGCTACACAGTAATGTAGATACAAGTACTATCGGACGGACGGACGGACGGACGCGCAGGCTATCGGACGGACGGACGGACGGACGCCGAATACAATAACAATATGCCTCCCTTGCGTGAATTCACATATTTATTTAGCCGAAAACATGTTTTATATTTATTTGAAAACGACACATCCGACAATTCAAACATGATTTGCGTACATATACCTGTTTACTGTTTCCATTTGCGATCGCATACTCCGAATGCTTTTAAGAATAGTGGTAGGTCATTGTACGATCGGTGGTGCGCGAGTTCGTGCGATCACCAACGATTGGAGAAGATCGATCGCAAGATCAATCTAAGGTAATCGTGCGACTAGTAGTAGCGATCAGCGACCGATAGCACGATTTGTACGTACGCAAAAAACTTACGAAAATCGTTGCGTAAGTATGTTAATAAAACGGTACCCTTGTCCGTATGGTACTGCTTGCGAGTGTCGCATCCATTTCCGTTTATCTTAAAAGTTATGTGAGCGCTTCATGACAATGAGTGTATTACCCTTCCCAAATAAGTGAGCAAAACTCGGTTTTAAACTGGGCTTAAACCATATTAAACACAGTGGTATTGGCATGGGTTAAACGTAGGTATTTAAGCTTACCGAGCAGTTTTTTCTAGGCAAAATATGTGTTTTCCAGAGAGAAAAAACCTACAAAAAACACAGTTTTTACCAACGTAGTGTTTTTTTTCTTAGTTAATGTGGGTTTTTTAACACACGCCTCCAGAACTTGTTTTTTATGGGCTTAAAGTGAGCAAAAGTTAGTTTTTAGGTATAAACCATTTTTAAACTCACTTATTACCAAAAATACTCGCTTAAAACCCACATTATTGTCCAAAAAAACCAGAAACAATCACTTTTTAATAAAACCCAGAAAAAAACTCGAACCCGGGTCTACGGATTGCCGGTCCGTTATGCTAACCACCCACTACAGCACAGTGACCTAACATCATTTTGTTGTAAATTTAACTTATATCAAGTTGATTTCGGTTAAGTACACTTTGGACGAAGTTGAAAACGCACTTGAAGTTATGCTATTTTATTCATTGTGTCCATGAACAAATGGTTGTATTAAATATAATTTTTATCAAATAACACGCTTATATTGTATTCATCTATATTTGTCGAGAACATAATTTGATAATATCTTAAATTAAAAATACAAACTTAACAGCGGTAAGTGTTGTACGCGCGTAAAGATTGATAAGATATTTGAATCTGTATCGCATTACAATTGTTCATATTAGGCCGTCTTATGCCAACGTAGCAACAACACTGGATGAAGCCCGGTCGAACAGTTTACGCTTAATTGGGTCAAATACACCTTAATATAAAAACAATTGATCAACAACGACAAGTTATTGGCGCGATAATAAATATATTACCGTGCGCATTGTATCAAGTATCGTTATAAATTTGAGTATAAGTGTATTCAAACAAAATGGTGTATATTGTTATATACACATATTTTGTTCTGATTTAAAGGTTTAATGCATTATTAACGCGTTGTTTATCGTATAGTATCCTCGTGAAATTAAATGTTTCTGTACAACACGGATCACTTTCTCAATCCTGATACATCGTAGATTGTTTGATGTTTGTTTGTTTCATCGGGTTTAACGCCGTTTCTCAACGATATTTCAGTAGATTGTTTGAACAGCAGATCTAGTATATTGAAATATATTATTATGTCCTTTATTCATTATTAAGTAACAATCCATCCTTGGTCCAAAACATATAGATAACACATGTGATGCTGTTTACAGGACGAAATATACTACTAAATTTACAATAAGACGCTTTGCGTAATATTTGCAGTGTTACACGGAAGAAAATGTACTACGCGCTTTATCTGTGCACTACTTAAATGAATTCATTGATAACTCGATATAATGATGTAAACACACCGTAAACATGTTATGATTTAGATTAACCACGGTTTCATTTTTGTGTAATACGGTTTATGTTTTTACTTTAAGTCATACATAAGTTAGCCACGTCAGTATTCTCGGGTTTCAAATCAGCACCTAATTATTACAAATGAAACGACCACCATCGCCTACTGATTTGAAGTGGAGTATACTCATCGAACGAATCCAAATATTGATCAGGAGAATACCTTAGGTAGATTAAGAAAACATCAATATTTTCCGATATGAGATCGTCGGTTAACGTACCGCTGTAAAGAATTCCACCAAGAAATGTGAAATATTCATTTTACCCCAGAACATAACCTTAGCACGATTACTCCTTCAAAATACAGCCTGACTTATTAGGCTAAAATGCAATACTATGAATCATGATAACTGAATTGAAAAAAAGTACGTGACCAACGGCTAGTCTCTTACTTCTGAGTTCCACATAAATTGAGTACACTGTACACGCCCGCGTCTCATTTTGTCATGCGTTGAAAATGATCCAATGAGTGTAAATTTCAAAAATCGAAGAAAGTAGGTCCACATAGAATTGCTTATGCCTTATGTCAAATATAAATAAATAAAAGAGAGAGCATACGTAGCTACAGGGAATAAGGAATAAGCTTTGGAAAGTTATGCACGTTCTAGACGATCGTGGTTTGGTATTTGTTCCCAAGTTTTACATTTAATGATAATAAATCCGCTTGTCAATAATTATCGGATATGAAAGTTTTTTATGATCAACAATACGCTCGAACACACGACACGGGATTTACACGATACGATTTTGCATTTTGTAAATTAGATGTGTCTCAAATAAAAGTTTGACATATTTGTGTAACAATACAGTCCCCGATGTTAGGAATTCGCTCTTACATGTCTCTAGTAAACAACAACGAAATATCATATTCACTACATTACCCATTTTTGAAATTCGTATTTGGACATTTCTGGCACATAACGCAAATGATGTGGTGACAATGATCACCACGTATTTGGCAGATGTCACACCATAATACCAAAATACAGATTTTTCTTTACATAATAATTACATATTAAACAACAGTAATACAAATCAAAAAAAAAACAATGCTTAATTTCAAGAAAGTCACATATTTTATTTTTTCGGCACAGCCGTACTAACATGGTTTTGCTAGGCAATTGCTCTTCATCCGAACAACGTTTGTAACCTTGACGCGGATTGGTTAACAGTCTCAATAAAGGTTACGTTAATTAACGAAATACACTCAATTTCAGTGATGTTACCGAAATCCACTGAATTTTGGTGAATGTACCGAAATCCATTTTGGATCTGGAGTGATCAGCAAGCGTAACATCTCGGCATTCTTTTTATCTTGCACAACAAATCTTAACCTTGAAAGTGCGCCGACCATCTTTTTCGGCGCAGCTGTACTAAGATGGTTTTGTTATTTGCATGTCAGTGTTTTGTAAACCAATCTAATCTTACGTTAACCACCAAGGCAACTTCTCTTCAACTGAAAAATATCTGTAACATTGAAGCAGATTGGTTGACATTGTGTATAGTGTATTTCATGATTTATAAGTAGTGTTGTTAGTCATTAGCCTGGATTACCTGCCCTTACCATTACATTATCGGTGCACAGAGTACGCTGAGTATCAGACTAATTAGTCATCACCATTGGTAATTGTCCGGTGTTGGAATTAAGAAGACTTTCTTGGTGTAATGTACCAGTGGCGAAAATTTATATCGTTTTAATCAGATACATCGCTATATAACAAGTTTATTAACATGAATGTGTGAGTTCACGACTTATGCATTAAGATTGAAATCGAGCCGCACCATGTGGAATATGAAAGTGTCGAGCTACATCATGTGGGAGATGGACATGTCGAGCTACATCATGTGGGAGATGGACATGTCGAGCTACATCATGTGGGAGATGGAAATGTAGAGCTACATCATGTGGGAGATGGACATGTCGAGCTACATCATGTGGGAGATGGAAATGTAGAGCTACATCATGTGGGAGATGGACATGTCGAGCTACATCATGTGGGAGATGGAAATGTAGAGCTACATCATGTGGGAGATGGACATGTCGAGCTACATCATGTGGGAGATGGACATGTCGAGCTACATTATGTGGGAGATGGACATGTCGAGCTATATCCTGTGGAAGATGGACATGTCTAGTTACTTCATGTGGGTGATGGGAATATCGAGCCCGGTTTATTTAGTCATTGTTTTTGCCACCAGTATAGTTAATCTTATTCGATTTATTCATCTCAATTTTGTATAAAGTAACGTACAACTTGTCTCTTTCCAATTTCATAATTCAACAGCTAGTCTTTAGTGTTTGCCTATAGGTAGTCTGCATACTGGGATATCGTCTAACATCACTTTCTTTGTATAGTTCTTACCTTAAATTACCTGCGTAACTAATCAAGCGTGAATTCGTATCGACCAATAATGTATGTATTGGTTATTCAGATGGTTGTGTCCACCTAATGGAGACGTACTTTACTTGTACGCGTCATCCATATTTTATATAATACATTATATTGAAACTATATATATTGCAGGTAATTATACTCATGTATACATTTCTGAATGTTTAAGTAAATTATTGTACCTTTGTATAATTTAGTGTTGCATAACTATGATGATATGCATTCTTTGATATTTAAACAAAGACATTGTAACTCCATTTTGTCTAGCTACATCGACAGCCAGATATTAAATATAATACACTTTCTTTGGGATTAATATACTAGTAGTGGTGTCCACCTGGTATAGACGTACTTTACTTGTACACGACATTCACATTTTATATAATAAATATATAGTGAAACTATATATTTTGCCAGATTTCCCCACCCACCACCATGGTACATGTATCATACCCCACCCCGGTGACAGACTGTTCGGGAGAGGTTGTTCTGGTAGCATTTATGTCTAAGAAAGAATTGATAACGTGGTTGAATATAGATTGCTTCACAGAAGGGATTGCCCTCCACATTATGATCATTTCAAGACTTTAGACAATATAGTTGATATACTTGTAGTGTGAGTGTTCAGTTCATAATTCCCTTGTCTCATGGATCTCTGGTCAATCAGAAGGGCATGTTACATAACTTTCACTTGATATATCTGATGCTGGAAGGTGTCCATTCTTTTTATTTTCTTTTGCACGGGTTTCGGAAAGTATTTTTACTGTAAATAGATGATGTTATCAATTACCTATTCTTTACACTCAAATATTACTATACTAGTCAAAAGTGCTACTGGATACATCTTATGCTGATTTAAGCTATTACATTTCCCGTTCAAATGGATTGAATTCGTTGTCGAGATATACACCTGTCATAGCCATACAATGGGATAAATAATGGTTATAGTACTATTTCGTTCATAATGAAATCATACTTAACCTATTAATATTACCAAGACCAAGACCAAGACAATAACCAATCCAATCGATGCTAATACAAGAAGTATGTTCCATGCAGCAAACATTCTTTTGTCAGGGGCTGTTATAGGGCTGTCTGAAATAGATCATTGATTTATTGACAGTTACTTAATTAATTGTATCGAATTGACATAGCAGAGGCACTAAAAGTGTTCTTTAAAACATATCAACTGTACAGTTTGTTGTAATTTAGATATTTTATCATTAGTTAGTTGAGAATACCACGAAATACCGGTGGTGACATTTCAAATTCAATATTGCACAATTTCCACTTCACGAATTCACGATTTCAACTTTATGAATTCACGATGTTTACTTCACGATTTTGCGATTACACGATTTCGCGATTTCTACTGCACAATTTCACCATTTCACAATATATTCACACCATGATTTCATGATCGTGAAATTGCAAGCTCTTGATAATGTGAAGTTGAAATCGTAAAATCCTGAATTCGTGAAGTGGAAATCGTGGAAAACGGAGAAATCGTAGAAATCGTAGAAATCGTGGAAATCGTGGAAACATGAAATGGTGATATTGTGAAATCGTGAAATCATGAAATCGTAAAATTGTGAAATTGTGTAGTGAAATCGCGAAGTCGTGAAATCGTGAAATTGTGAAGTCAAAATCGTGAATTCGTGAAGTTGAAATCGCGAATTCGTGAAGTTGAAATCGTGAATTCGTAAAGCGGAAATCGTAAAATCATGAAGTAGAAATCGTGAGATATTGAATTTGAAATGTCACCACCGGTCTTTTGTAGAATACCGTTAACGTGTTCAATATTTCTATTGATCGAAATCTAATAGAAAATGTTTTTATTGTCTGACAACCTCGCGGTTTGTCTACAACCGCTCTCAAGTAAATGCAACAGACTATATTTTCTACGCATCAACCATCAACAAGTCCCAAGGTTATCGATCTACATCAAAATTCGATGACCTGTTTGGTTGTTTCTGAGCACAATGTACAATTGACTAGTGGCCAGAGTGTATAACAGGACTAACTATAATCCAGGATTTGTAACTTCGAGTTCTGTCGCTTGTGATTAATTTAATCGGAAATTATATAGCTCAAGCATAACAAATAGTTTACATACCAGCAAAACCTTAATGTAAACAGGTGACATAATTCTACACGAATTCTTTACGCTTATGGATGATGAATTTAAATGTGCACATGTCTTTAAAATTAGAAATCAAAGAACAAAGTCAGAAATGTATAAACTAAACTCGTTAATCTGACCAGACTACAATTTAATTGTTCTTGTGGTTTTGCAATTTCTTCATATTTCTGGAGCATCCAAACCTTATACATGCATTGTGCAGAATGCTTTAATGTGTCAATGGGACGTTTTCATGGTCCGTGACTTTGGTAGAATGTTAACGTTTCAACAAATGACAAAATAGCGCGATCGTGTTTTAATCTTTTTTTCGCTCATTGGATGAATACTACATGAGTACATACCGATTACCTTAAACGATGTTGTAGCCATGTATGGGTTCCACTGACATGTGAACAGAGCACGATCGTCATCTCTAGTGACGTTCTTTATCACCAACATTGGGTATGACTTCTCTAGTTTGAGTTCATAATTCCCATGTTCATATCGCATATCAACTGTTGAGTCGCATCCATTAGTTATTATAGAACAAATACCAAGGTCTGAGCCATTTCTCCCCAATGAAACCAATAGCCAGATTGACCTTACATAACACGTTACGGTCAAGGTGTCTCCAACAGTTTATTTAGTTATTGTAGCTTCAAACTGAACATGTTCATCTTAAATAGAAAATGACATTTCAAAAAGCAGGAACATAGCAACAGTTCTTATCTGAGTGCATTTCAAATTTATTTAGAATAATGTGAGAGCAGCTAAATAGTTGGACTTTACATAAGAGCATGAGATCGATGCGAGCGTGCTTACGTGTGGATTCCGTCCGCCCGCCCGTGGTATTTTGGTTTCGGGTCAAACCCTTCGTGGAATTATTGCCCTATGTATAAGTTGTACATAGCTTATATATAGAGATACATGTATACTGTTCTGTGTGCAGCTGCTTTTACATTTCTGACCAAACAAGTTTTTGACCACACTTTGACAGCCTCACTTGTATGAAGTGCTTCGGCGTATATTACCGGGCCGTTGGGATAGATTATTTTTGCGGATTTATTGCTCTTTATAAGAATATGTGCTTAGTAATATGTAGGTAAATACTCTTCTGTTGCCGGTGCTTGCGTGTGTTTATGCTTGTGTGCGTCCGACTGCTTGCCCGGAATTGTTTTTGTTATGTATATAACATTTATCATTCATATACTCGTTATAATGTCCTTTCAGCAATGTGATTGTCCTTGTATTTTCTTTTCAATTAATTCATATTTACGGAGCATCCAAACGTTATTTATTGTACGGGGTGCATTAATGTGTCCATGGGACGATGTCACGGTCCCTGAATTTGGCCACATGCAAACATTTTACCGTACATCAACAAATGTTAAAATAGCGTGATTGAATTATAATAGTCTTGTATTTGATATTACTCGAAATAAAGATAAAACGTGCAGCATTTCCATATTTATTACATTGTAAGACATTGCAAGTACGTGTATAGCAGTTGCTACGTCGTATGTATTTCCATACTGTTACATACGTAAGGAACAGACATAAATAACAAAATTAAATTTTGATTCAACATATTTCAAATGTTGGTTTATATTGGCCGCTCAAAGCTTGGTAGGGTATGCGCTAAGGCTCCTACCAAGATTGGTGACAAGCAATACATAAATTCCCTCAATCGAAAGGAGACCAGACGTGTTAGGCTAATCAACATCCTTAATCAAAAACATGTATTCTACATCAGTACCTATGTTACTGTAATGCAATGCGACGACCCGAAGCAACTCGAGTGAACTTATACCTTTGTGACTAACAGCATCAATAATACAACAGAGCGTCACCCCGAGGGTCCAACCGATTGTGCAGCCACATACCTCAGCTTCCAACGGGAACGTATCGGAACCGATACCGTCGTTGAAAGAAAAGAACCATAATCACACAAACAGCAATGAAAGGGGCGCTCCGGCCAAATTGTATACGCTATATTGATGCATTACGCAAAACAGCAATGCTAGCTAGGTCTTACCAGTACTATAAGGGCCAGACCTAGTGACCCGAAGCAACTCGGGTCAATTACCCTTAAAATAGCAAACGGTATCATACGCAAATCACAGTTATGCAAAGCAACGCAACTGACTTGAAGCAATGCAAGTCAACCACAGTCACAGTATACCACAATAACCTACACACCTAATGCATTGCAACAAGATTAAATTAGTTTTCCGATTATAGACGAACATGTCCCGTCGGGAACGTAGCTGACTACCAACGACGAGAGATGAAAAACCCACAATCTGGAAATTCACGACTTTTAAAGCTAAATATTACGAAAGCTACTTTTCACTGAATGCAGCGCTTGGTAACCTTCCGGTCGATAACACCTTTTAGCACCTTTTTGTACTACAGAGTGAAGACCGACTAGTGAAAGGCTGCGTTTCTCTTATGCACAATAAACTGAACTGAATAGCTTATAATATAATATAAAATGTGTTCTGTTCTATTATGTCATGACAAAACAACTCGAAACATATGTTATCCGAAACAAAATTGCACTAAGCATAGCTTCTTTCTACCATACTGAAATTGTCTCATGTACAATACTTTATTACTGCTCGATGTAGATGTTCATTTATAACATTGCACTATGTACGGCGGTAGCTGTCCATGTTCATATTCGTGTTCTAACACATGATGTCACAATGTTACCTCCTACCAACAACAGTTGATCTTGGAATGTAATAACACCATGCATGTATGGAAACTATATGATGTTCTATAATACCCCTGTTACTCGAGGAATGTGACATTGAGCCAGGTATCAGGGACATCTACTAGCAGTTTCATTTCGGATAACGTCCTTTCACATCATCATGTACCAAAGCCTGGAAAATATACTTAAAGCAGCAATTCTGATACAAAATCTCATATATATTGCAATAACAACATAATTATGTTATGTATTGGGTATGTTTGCACTAACATGGTTTGAAGGAAAACCAGTAAGTATGCTTTAAACAAATCATGGGGTGTGGTGGGTGGGATAATTCAATATTCTTTCCGCACTAGTTACATGTACGAGTCAAAAGAACATGCTGCACGATTTCGCCTTAAATACCAATTTGCTGGACTATTTTCCGGGTCAGTACTTCGCAGTAAGAACGCTACCGTGTAGAAACAGGTACCAGTTTATTTTTCTACGGTAATGACAGAGATTTAACGAATCTCAAAACCAAACAGCTTGATTGATTTCTTGAACAAATAAACTAAATTATTTTAATCGAAGTAATTTCTGTTATTGTTTGTATAAAAATAAATTAGTACAAACCGATTACTGCTAACGATATTGTGGCTGTGTATGTGGTCCAATGAAATCTGCACCGTCGTCATCTATGCTGACGTTCTTAATCATCAACATTGGGAGTGACTTCTCTAGTTTTAGTTCATAATTCCCAAACTTGTTGAACAATAACCAAGGTCTGGGTTTTTTTCTTCCGAATGAGCCATCTTGACCGTGCATAACACGTCAAAGTCACGGTGTCTCCAACATTGTATATAGTTCGTGTCCTCCTTGAACAGAAATCATCCTTTTAAAACAGGAGTTATATCAACAGTTCTAAACTGCATGTATTTGAAATACAGAGTGTGATTGGGCAAATGACTTATTTTTACTTATTTATAATAAGTGCATGAGACCGATGCGAGCGTGTGTGCACGTGGATTCCGTCCGTCCGTGCTCCAGTGGTGTCAGGGCTAGATCACAATATTCGTGGAAGTATTCGCCGTGTGTTTATTGTTCTGTGTGCAACTGTTTCTCTATTGCTCAAGGGAGTTTGACCGAAATTTCACAGTATTACTTTAACGAAATGCCCAGCAATATTGATGGACTTTGACATTTGATTATTGAAGCTATATAGGTTGCAGTTGGAGTTTTATATTCCAGCCAGATTACCCTACGCACCACCACGGAACATTAGTAATATATGCCACCCGGTGACAGACAACTTTTGTTTTCTTCTTTGATGACGTTAAACCTATTCTTGGAGATGGCTTATCAAAGACATGACGCTCCTTTATCACAATCTGAGATGCTCATGATGCGTTTCTTTTTAAAAGTGGATGTAAGATATGTTATGTATGTTTTACGAACGTTTACGTAACTGAGACGTATTTACTATCAGTAGATGCTGTGGACATTTGTAGTTTTATTTCGACCGGTTATGGTTTAAGAAGTTACATGCGAATATCGATGGCAAATTAAACCAATTTGTCTTTAAATATTGTCAATTTCTTAAAAACTAGTTTACCCTCCAAACGTTAAGGTAGGATCCTAGTACAATATGCCACACAGTGCTTCAGATGTTTGCGAACTTTCGCAAAATTTTCCATCTCGCAAATTTACCACATAAAATCTACACAAAACCATTATGCATACACTCCTTGCTGCCAATATAGGACTGCTTATCCATTCATATGTGATAAATGAAGTGCGAAATGTGAAAAGAGAAGATGAAATGTATAATAAAAATAAAGAAATATGACGAGTGAAATGTGGAAGGTGAAGTATCAATAACATGAATTATGTGCTGTAAATAAGACGTATGCAATATAAGGTATGAAATGTGATGTGTGAAGTAGAATTTGTGGATTTGAATATAGCAGTATTATATTCTTCTCAATACATTATCGCGTATATGTGATTATTTTAATAAGATGGTCTATACCGGTTACAATGTGATAAACATTGTTATACATGTATACATGATCTACGTTGGGTTTAATTATAATTCCATCAATTGAGAATTCACAAACTCTTAACGCTCAAACTCCACAGGTGTTTGTCCTTCCATCTTCTTGTCTTCTAGTGATGTTGGTGTTAATATTTCCGTTGGAAATGCATTGATATGTGAATGTACCGTTCCCTGTACCAACTTAAGTATTCTTTTACATCATTCGGCAATCGAAATCAGAGAGAGAATAATTGAAAACGTTTGGACTTTGTAGAAAGTCATATCTTCTACACTCCCCGACCTACTGGGATGTAACAAAAAACCTACATGGATATTCAATTATACGTGCATATCGTATGTTGCTTTGTTTATTTAAGTTCATACAGAGCATATACGATAGCCCACTAGGTCAGCCCAATCGATAGAGCATTCAACTGCTGATATAGTGGTCGTGGGTTCGAATCCAGGGCGATGTGTATGTTATTCCGTGACAATTTGACTACTGAGGGTAAGTCATTTGTCCCCATCCCTAATAAGTTGTCAATGTCTTGTGAAGGAGCTGGATATTACTGGTTTGTGACCAAGGAGCACTGGCTAGGTCAACTGACACAATATAATTGATTTCTACACTATGAATAATGTTCCAGACTTAATTGCTTTTCAGTTTATCTTGCTGATGATAACATACTTAATGATACTGTTTTCACAAAATACACCACACTGACATGTAAATATGCAATGTGAGTATAATTAATATAATTATCACCCAAGGTGCAGTTAACGTTTCTTCCCAGTAGAATGTCAACGAAGCAAATTAAGGGAATCTAGGTCTACAGAGCAATATCATAAATATCTAAAAATACGAAAACATGAAACATACAATTTGAATTATGCTTTAGTATATTCATTATATATGTACAAAATCATTTGTATTAAAGCGAACAAGAATTGCATTAATATACAAACTATGATTAATGCCTACCTATATATAGTTCCGCAGGATCCGTAATATTATTATTCGCTATTATGAATATGGTATTCTGCTTTAATATTGACGAAGGTACAACGGTTGTGTAATCTCTTTATAAGACCAAATATCCACATTCATTAATATAATAACAATACTAATAATAATAATACTATTTTTTTATTGAAAGATAGAGACTCGATAAGCCTATAAGGCTTATCTCACTAGAGGCCATCTAGCAAACAACACAAACATCAATAAAAAGTAATTCATATATACAATGTATAGACAATACATAACATGCGTACAGCGCTAATTAAATAATCATAGAACAGTTTCATCACAACATACTTTACTTAACAAATACAAGACAGGTGCAACAAAAAACCAGTATATATATTAGCAAACAACAGCAGTGACTCGAGTATTATCAAGATAAAGATAATATTTGACATAACAGGTAGGTTTTTAACAATGAGCGGAAATGTTTCTCAAAACTGATATGTTTTATATTAGAAGGAATGCTGTTTTATACTGACATGGCTTTGTATTGGAAAGTCCATTTTGTATAGTAAGATTTACAAATAGGGCATAATGATGAAGTTTACACGTGACATCACGACCATGATGCCGTCAACAATGGAATGTCAGCAGTGCAAAATATCAGACCAAATGTGAATAGTCATTTTACTACAACTCGAATGTATATAGAGCAGTTTTTACCGAATAGTATTACATACAACGATAAACGAGTGACTACGTGTTTATTGCCATGCAATATACTTTAATCATCCAACAGGCGATTGTGCATATTTTAAACAAAATATGAGATAAACTGATATCAGAGAGCTGGTAATCACCCCGTATTTCATCACATATTTAAGATTCAACTGAATAAATTATTACAAACATTATCTGTTTCACGATGTAACGTACATAGATAATTATTGGGTCACGGAATTGAAAATAAAACAAGTAACCTCCCTTTAAACAGAAAAAAATGAAATTTATATTCAGACAGTGTTTGTACAGATAACTGCATTAAATTAAATGTGTTTTTTTCCTCTGAAACAAAATGATGAACAATGACCTATCACTAAATATCTATTTTCGGCACAGACGTACTTGTGTTAACCAATTAAATCTTACGTTAACCACTAAACCAACTTCTCTTCAACAGATCAACTCAACTCAACTTAGTTTATTGTCGTAAGCAGTTTCTTGAAGGTAACCTTGACGCAGATAGGTTAACCTTTCGATAATGTGTGCATTACCTTACCGAAATTCACTAAATTTCGGTGAATTTACCGACATCCATTTTGGATATGGAGTGACCATGCAGCAATCGTAACATATCGGCAATATTTGAAGTGGCACAACAACTCTTAACCTTCAAATTGAGCTGACCATCTTTATGCAAGTTAGTTCTTGTTTAGACTCGAGCGAAAAAACACCCAAAACATATTTAAATTCGTTTCTTTTTTGTCAATTCCATTTTAAACAAAACACTAGCATTTATTAAGTCGATTACTGCTTGCAGCACGTAGGTTAATTGATTGCATAAGCTATTTTATCAAAGAGGTTACGGAAGAAATGATGTGGATTTGTCATTCTAGAACGTGTACCTTATAAATGAATGATCAAACGTAACTGCATTTAATGCCTTAGATTATGTACTTGCTTCGATAAATGTTCGTTGTCACCGAAGCATAATTATACTCATGAATGTGATACTTTCCGACACCAAACACATAGCAACTATGCAATAGAGAGAAAATAAGTTGCGACAGGGAACGCCACATACATAAGACAGTGCTTTCCCACACAGACCTCCGGGAAACAACACTCCATAAAACATAAGGCATTTGAGGAGGCTCAATGGTACACACGTAAGGGAACAGAGGGGCAAGGAATGGTCTGACCGACCATAATGAATAACTAGGAGAATCAAAGATGACAAAACAATATTTGATTTAATGGAAACTAATTTCATTGCCAGTTTGTAATCAAAATGATACATTGGAATATCTTTTAATTGTCAAAATCCTTTATTTTCGTGTTGATGTCTAAAACCGACTATTATTAATTTAGAATCACCTAAGTATCCATTTAACAAAAAGTCCTGTTTTGTAAACCGAAATGCACTTAGGATGATTTGAAAATATCATATATCCACTTTAACATCACATAGCATAATGCATTCAACGTCACGTGTCCTTCATCGCTGAATTAATGTGGGAGCTTATCAGCTGCTTGCAGAGGAGTAGGTTAGTACCGGTTAGTAATCAAGGAGCACTGGTTGATCAACTGGCGTCGTATATAACCGAAATACACTATTGAGAAACGATGTAAAACCCGAAACAGACAAACGAGCAAGTCGCTTCTATCTTTTATTTCCCAGGTTAAGAATAGTGTGTATCGTACTACATGTACTAGTCAACCAGTGACAAATAACACATTGCTAAGACAATCGTTTGTATTAATAAGATCCGAAGAAATGAAATGTCCAAGTAAACGAAAATGAGTAATGACATTATCAAATGCATCTTTGTTTGTAACTGATATAAAATGTCGGACATGTATGTAATGGGCCCGTTTTATCAACGTTCTTACACACAAATTTTTGTAAGATTTTCTTACGACGTTCTTACGATCTCAAGAGCGTTTTATCAAATTTTCGTACGCATGCAGTCGCTACGAATTCGTAAGTTTTAACGAAAATGCTACGAATGATTATAGGCATTCGTAACGTTCGTAACAAATATTATATTAATATTTCACATTAATCAACAACAGTTATGAACTTGTTTATCAATTCATCTACTTCATATCACATGAAATTGTCTGGTATTTGTGAACAAAATATATTAATAAGTATTTATTGTTATCTTCTAAGTATAAAATGAGTCCATACATACTAGCTGATACAGTAGTCAATGAAAGTTATATAATCAGTCACAAAGTAAAACTACTGACAACCGAAAAGTAATTAGAAGATGGAATAAGATGTGTGTATGTGACATTGTACATGGAATAAAAATATGTGGTTAACATTTAAAGTACATAATCATTTATGTCATACAACCTTCTAAATTGAATATTTTTATTTGATTACTGCTAAGCCTAATTTTAAACTGTTGAGACACGAACTTGATGAATATATATTAAGACAGGTTAATTATTATCATTTGGCAATTTAAAGGTTTGGTTGATTGTTACTATTTATATCATGAACTCTTATACATCATTATAATTACAGTGGTTGTGACTTTGCAATTAAATATCACACGTACTAAACTAAACTGTAAAATGTTGACAAACGTTTAGACATCTTGTCTGCAGTTAATAACAGTTTTAAAACTTCTCAGTATAAAATTACAGTGATAAGATCGGTGATAGAATTCAAGTCGGGTATTTTGAACCTCGCGAGAAATAAAAATATCAAATTTGAGTCATATATCCCTTCTAAAGAATGTAATCAATTTGGACGGAAAAACTTCCTCGTTTGTGATCCTTGTTACGGTGGTCGTACGAGAGATAGGTTCGTATTGTGTTAAGATTCGTTTATTTCAATTCAGCGATGCATGCTATGTATTTCAATGCAAAACTTATGCGTAAATTTATCAACATATTTTCAAAGTAACGTGATAACTGACCGTATAATGAAATAAATGTACGCAAAATACCATATCTATGATTGTATTTTTACTTCATCATAGTAAATGTCAGTACCCCGGGGCATATATTACGCAAACGAGTCGTAGCTATGTATTAGCGCAATCTTTTTCATACGCTTGTATAACTAACATTATGTATGAATGTCTTGTTACCTGCGATATCGTCATGATATAAGAAGATGGGGAGAAACAAAACAACTGACTGACTATGAAGAGATGACAATATCACGTGTTGAATGTTTCAGTACATTCGGACAGACAGCAAATAGGGCAAAAATGACAATTTAAACTGGAGAAAAACATGACGTCAATATTGTAAAAACCATATACGCAGGGCTCTAGAAATCCACTAATCCTCCCGTCCAGGAGAATGTCTCGAGTTCTCTCCCTTTGTTCTTTCTATAGTACAATAAAACCTCACATAAAGACTACCTTAATAATAAGACCACCTCAAAATTAAGAACGCAATTTTCAAGTCCAATTTCACTGTTGTGCTCTTTATTCAACCTCACTATTAAGACAACCTCAATATTAAGACCAAAAATTTAAAGGTCCCAAGGGTGGTCGTATCATTGAGGTTTTACTGTACATATTGTACTAAATGAATTTAGCGCTTGAAATAATTCTGTATTGTTTTGCATGATTAAATTACCATTTCCATTTTCTTTAACAAAAATAAGTCTAACGGCAACAACACAACAATTCGACATAAATGTAATGATGCTTACTTGTTTTAGACAGATATTTATGTCGTCTGGAAAAACCGTACATATAGTTACATCTGGAATCAATATATATACTAAACAAAATAAGAAACATCCGCTAAGTTTGCTTGAACACATCATCGGTACCCAGGCTATTCATAACATTATGTATATGTATGTTATGTTAGCCTGGGTACCGAGGATGGCTTGAACATAGCTGGATGAAAATTTAATATTGAATAATTTTCTTTGATTACTGCTAAGCCTAATTTTAAACTGTTAAGACACGAACTGGATGCATATATATTAAGACAGGTTAATTATTATCATTTGGCAATTTAAAGGTTTGGTTGATTGTTACTATTCATATCATGAACTCTTATACATCATTAGAATTACAGTGGTTGTGACTTAAAGCAGCACTTCACATTTTCTTTAACAGTCTGCATCATTAACATCACCAGCTGAATGACATCCTCAATGACACTTGACTGCAAAATAAAGTATTAAATCCTCAATAAAGTAAATCCGCTAGTTCAAACTCATGAAAATAATATATTATTTAGGCAAGTTTTTATTCTTCTGAGCTAGAATACCACTCAATATACTAGTTCTTAAACTGTGTAGTAGAGTGTGATGAAACGGTAGAGCACCTTGCGAGAGCTGGGGAGGGGTCTAGCCCCACACTGGGTCGTATCCATCTGCATTTATATTAAGGTAGCAGTAGTATAGTGACGTAAGAGGGAGGAGAGCAGCGGTGTGGGGTGATTCAGCCAACTGGTCAGTATAGTTGGTAGAGCGCCCTGATGGTGTAGAGGGTGCGTGGTTTCGAGCACCTCATCAAGCGCCACACTACTACAGTACTTTCATATTTCAGTTCGAACCTCTTATGACTAGCCCCTGTTGGGTAAACATTCGCATCTTATATAATTAGTCATCAGACCTGCAATAGCAAACCTGATCACCCATGATGTTTTAAGAAATATAAGGCAGGCATATCTGCCGGCATATCTTATTGAATACAGTTCAGTGTTCTGTAACGTTGTCTAAGCAGCTGTCCAACGAAATTTTGTCGTCTTTCTCTGAGAAGTTAGTTTACCTATTTTTTTACATGAATATGCCTTGCCGCTTTTAAGTTTTTTTTAATAAATGACAAGAATTAAACTTTTCAGTGTAAGGTAGTAGAGATTTTTTTTAAAATTGGCACAATGAAAACGTGAAATGTTTTTGATGAAGAAAAGTGTGCATGTTTTAATATCGGTTATGGCGCAGTCACACTATAACGTATAGCAGTAACGTATGCCGACGTATGAGAATTTTCACCAACACGCTGGTGTACGTTGACATAAGTAAATGAAAATGAGTAATGACATTATCAAATGCATCTGTGTTTGTAACTGATATAAAATGTCGGACATGTATAATAATGCATATGTCATACCTACTTTAAGTATGTGAAAGAAACCTAATGCTGAAACTAAATCATGGAAGTCACAATTAATGTATACAATGTGAGCCCAGTTAATAGTTCAAGACACAGCTCTTATCAAAACTAAATGAAGGAAGACACATGGATACATATTCATACATTTGCGCGCATAGTGCTACAAAATGTTACTTCTAGCTGTTGCTGGTAACATATTGAAATTATTATTGAAGCGTCACGTTCCATTGTAATTGCATTGGGAAATCAAATGTGCATGTCATAAATGTAGCTATATAAGTAACCTTTAATACACATATATTATCATCAGTAGTAGTATTAATAAGGCAAACGTTTACATCATGATTTACTGCAATGAGAATTCCCACTACATGTTGAAAATCTAAATGATACATGACATAAGAATGTACATTAAGTTATAAGCCAATGCTGTGTTAGAAACAATAACGTTGACCTTCCCTTTAAGTGTCTAACATTTAATCCTAAACTAGATAGTCTTATTGTTTTATCAGTTATTGGACGGAGACAGGTTTTCTATTGTTAGTATGCGTGACTTGGCATTAAACACAACTATGCTAATCATACAAAGGCGATGTATATTTTTGTTAAGTAATTTAACGGAAACTCCTCTGAATAACGCTGCCAGCCCGTCGGACTATCGACGTACCCCTTTGACCCTCTCTTACAACCATGTTTTATGCAAAATCGAGATTTCGTTATGTCAACATCAAGTAATGGAAGGTTAATTATACTGAAATAAAAGTTGTTAGACCATAATATAATGTAGAATAATATATCCCATTTGTCTATGTTTGTATCCAATTCCAATAATGAAGCATGTATAGTATATGCGTCAGCTTAAACAAGTTGTTATTTAAATATGGTTTAACTATCATGTGTTTGACAGGTATATTAATTGGGCAAATACCGGTAAAATGTCAAGTAGTTAGTTAAGTGCATCCCATAATTCCCAACATTCTAAAAAGTAAGACACATAGGCAAGGGAATGAAAGACACACACATATTCACATATACTTACTTTTAAAAAGCAATACTTGAAATAAGTGGTGTATGTTCATTTTTACGAACACATTTACAAACATTATAAATGCATTCAATATAGTTATACAGTTAAACCTCGATTACCTAAAGCAGTCGAAAGCTCGAGCACCCTTGCCGGTCCCCAGTTCACAAACTATACACAATAGCTAACTGGTAACTCGAGGACACATGTTCACGCGTTGTTCAAATGGGAGCACCAAATAAACACACAATGAAACGGTGTTAAAATGTTCGCGAGTTGTACAGCTTGCAATATCACGGTCGAACGGACAAGTGTTGAGGAGTGAAAAACGATTATCGCAATTTGCACAAAGCATACATATATCAATTAAAAAGGCTATTTGAGAGGATAATGATGAGAAAATAATAATGAGAATTTAATTATGAGATCGTTAATGTTTCAACTTAGGAGCGAATTCCACGACGCATTTATAAGTATAACGAAGCAAGCGTGAAGCGAACATCCGGAATGTAGCGGATCCGTGGTCCAGTGGTAAAACGCTGGACTTGTAATCCACGGATCGCTGGTTCGATTCCCCGCTCCATCACTGACCGTACTAACAGTCTTTCGGACGAGACTTTAAAAACCGAGGTCCCGTGTATGATGCTTAAAAATCGAGCACGTAAAAGAACCAGGGGTGCTTCTGGAACTGGGGCGTCTTCTGTATCATGCACTATCCTCCAAAAATCTAATATGACTAACATTCTTCTGGAGGCGTCGCCCATATGGGAACCGGTGGCGACGATAAATAAACGCAAATACAAACAAAAAGAACATCCGGACTGAACACGTATAATCATGAACTTTATTTCGTCTGTAAAAGAACAACAAGTAATACAAGTATACTACTCTTATTAAGAATTTGACTTTACTAATTTTAATGAGGAAATGTAGTGAACAGAAATATGATACTATGAAACAAATATGAAATAATTGGTACAATTGTAAAAAACTATGAAAATAAGGCATTTCATAAGAGCACTTAAAGGACATGATGGAAACTCTGGGTCACTCGAAACATCGGGTAACTCGAGCTTTTCGGTTGGACCCCAGCGTCCTCAAGTTATCGAAGTTTAACTTTAATGAATGTGATTTATCAAATAATACACTAATAATGTATTATTTTTTAATTGTCCAATAAAGAGGTTAAACGTTGTAATATATGTAGTGTGTAGGTCAAAACAAACGTTTTTAACAAGAGAATTTCACAAGTTGTTTTCGTGTGTAAAAACTTTTCCTTGAACTTTTTCATCATAATAACAACGGCACTGTATAAAACATCCAAGTATTTTACGTTGCGATGGGTCGGAGAATCTTTAAACGGATCATTATGTATGTAAGTTTAAGAACACTTCTGATCGGTGGAGCTGTAATGGATAAGGTTTATCTTAAATTCAAATAAGTATATTAGAAAGGATAGACGTATGTTAAACTGTCATTGTTATAATGACAGTTATTCTTTTTCTATTTCTTTCCTCTTGTGCAATTATTTCACTTAACATAGTGTTCAAGCTATTTCCTCCCAGGTTCGGCCTATTGCCAGCTGTCTCGAATGGGAATGGTCTTGTGATTTTTTCCATCCATTAACCCCCCTCCCCTGTTTGTCATCTTTGATTGTCCTAGTTATCCCTTATGGTCAACCAGGCCATTCCCCGTGCCCTTGTTCCCTTTAGCCTTCACAAATGCCTGATGTTTTATGGATTGTTGTTATCCCGTGTGTCTGTGTGGGGAGGCACGGTCTTATGCATATGGCGTTCTCTGTGGCAACTAATTCTCTCTCTTTAATTATAAATTATTAGGTGTAATTATGTTGTAAAAAAGCTTGATCGAAACGCATATAAGTTAATACAGTTTTATATACATATCAGGTTTTTAAAACTCTCATTCTATGGTAATTATTGTGCAGTAGAACTTCGAAACCCCGAACAGCCGTGGAATCTAGCAATTAGTTCGAGCAATCTATTGTTCGATGTATCTATATGGTATACTTGTGTATGTACAAACTGACTGTCGCATGTACAGGTGTATTAAGTTTGCTGAAAACATGACAGCTGTGTTGTTTGTGTTGTCATATTGAATGCACTTCGATCAATAGTCATAGCATAATCCATAAAAATAATAAATAAAAAGGAAATGAAAAGAACACATAAACAAATTTAATTAAATAATTCGTTTATTCTTATTTACATCACGAAATAACAACGCCAATGTACTATTTTTAGAAGAACAATAATAACAAGTGTGTCGTTCATTGAAGACATACAATAAGAACATACATCAATTAATGAATAAAATCAAACATATGAAAATGATGAATATAATTAATTTCCGGTCGAATTCATACCAGTCATGACATCGGATTTGACAATGAAGTTTGCCATATTGTTTAACATTTCCCTTCTATTGTTCATTAAGTATTTAATGATCTACTTAACGATTGTTTGTCAAATACGTACCTAAATATATTATATATACAATGTAGTTAAATTGTCAAGTAATTAGCACGATGTGCATGTATATAGTACAACAGTCAAGTAATTTGCACGACGTGCGAATAAAATATGTTGCCAAAATAAATCTCACTTGTCAACAAACAAAATAATATCAACTGATCAATCAACATTGATATGTACTGTATTGTTCGACCTATTTATGGGGAAAGATGAAAGAAATGGTAGCTAGGGACCGCAAAACATGTTCGAGAGTTCGACCTAACACTGTTCTAGCGATCTACTGTTAAATAATATGAAATGAGAAGGGATTGTGCCGGTCTTAAGAACCTGTTCGAGGTATTTACTGTGTTCGAACCAAAACTGTTCGAGGTTTCGAAGTTCTACTGTATTTACAAAATAACTCTTACTGTACTCACGTGCTATCAAAATGGATTACTTCCCTTTAACCGATCAAAGTTTATGATCGTATGTGTTATGCTATAATTACTATGGATGTGTGTAAATCAGTTTAATCAATCACTCGTACCGGTCTAAGTTAGGCGATACAGTTTTGATGTTTTACTCTAAGTTCGGCAATCAATGTTACTGGGGAACATCTCAAGGGGTGAATAACAATTTTAAGTAACCAATTGATTGAACAAATATTTTGCTATCCTTTATATAAATGATAACTTAAAGTTCATGAATTTACAGTTTTTGGTAGTGATGGTATTTCAAAGCCCATTGCTATGCACACATTCACAGTATAGGAAATATTGTATTCGTGTGAGCAGATCCATAATATAGGATGACCGTTATTGAGGTACTTAAGTTCGGTATTTGGGCTATATATTAATTTCCTGATATGTGTATTGTCAAGTACTAGACCTTGACACAGGAGCACAGTCAAAGATAGCATTTGATAAACAATGACTATTCATGTTATATTTAACAAATCCGCCGACATTGAACATGACATGCAATGTACTCATGTTAAACAATGACGTGCAAATACACTAGGCAGTGCAATTGTACTCCAATATGCGTTTTAATCAAGAAATGTATTTGGCAGTCAGTTGTCGATTTAAATCAAGTAAGGAAACAATTTGCCACGTACAGAAGGGGTCGGTTGTATCGCCCATTTTGAGTGCATCCTCTCAATTCAGTATGAAACATGGTACATTTTGTATTACTATCTAGGCTCTTATTTCAAAAGGATTTTATCACATGTGTAGTCAAGTATTATGTCAATTATATTGGACAACTGTAGTATGCCATTTCCGACATACGGTGTCAATACTTCATAAACCATATCTGCACAGTTCACACATGTAAGCTATGACACAAGTGTCAAGCACGTTATAACGGACATACATAACAAGTGTGCGTACCAGCGTACGAATGTATGATAAGGTATAATCGTCTGTTTTGGTATCGGGTTCATGCACTATTCAGGGTAATAGTATTATAACTGTTTTTTTATGATACAGAACTATATCGGTTTCAATAACAAATCGTCCTTGACATAGCATGCATTTCACAAATATAGTAACGTGTTGTAATTCAATACCGCTGTTTACAGGGCGTAACACGCTACTGCACGTATCACCGGTGACATTGCACAATATTTGTTATGTTACTAGGAAGAAAATAATACGGCATGACTCAGATGCATGCGACAAAGGGGATTTATTGATAAACCAATATAGACGGCTTGATCATGCCATGTCACTTCAACCTTATTTATTGATGTGTTTCTTGTCTGGAAATTGAAGTCTGAAATGCACAATTATTTTGTTGAAATGGTAATTACTATTTTGTAGCATCGTTCACAATTACTTTACACTTTACCCCAGTATGACATTCACCATAACATGGCAGTGTGTCCCTGACATAATCTGACAGTGTGTCCGTGTCATGACCTGATAATCCGTGCTCACATAATATGACAGTGTGTCCCTGGCATTACCTGACAGTGTGTCCATGGAATAAAGTCACAGTGTGTTCCTGGCATATCATCACAGTGTGTCCGTGGCATTTCATGACAGTGTGTCCGTAGAATGACCTGACAGTGTTTGCCGCATTACCTGGCAGTATGTCCGTGGAATATACTGACAGTGTATCCGTGATATAAGCTGAGAGCATGTCCGTGGTATGACCTGGCAGTGCATCCGTGATATAAGCTGACAGCATGTCCGTGGTATGATCTGATAGTGTGTCCGTGGTATGACATGAGAGTGAGTCCGTGGTATGACATGACTGTGTGTGCGTGGTATGATCTTACAGTATGTGTGTGGTATGAACTGATAGTGTGTACGTCGTATGACCTGACAGTATGTGCGTGGTATGACCTGACAGTGTGTGCGTGGTATGACCTGAGAGTGAGTCCAAGGTATGACCTGACAGTGTATGCGTGGTTTTACCTGACAGTGTGTGCGTGGTATGACATGACAGTGTACGCGTGGTATGAACTGAGAGTGTGTACGTGGTATGACCTGAGAGTGAATCCGTGGTATGACCTGACAGTATGTGCGTAGTATGACCAGACAGTGTGTGCGTGGTATGAACTGACAATATGTAAGTAGTATGACCTGAGAGTGAGTCCGTGGAATAACCTGACAGTGTGTGCGTGGTATGACCTGACAGTGTGTGCGTGGTATGAACTGAAAGCCAGTGTGTACGAGACATGACCAGACAGTATGTGCGTGGTATGACCTGGCAGTGTGTACGTGGTATGACCTGACAGTGTGCGCGTGATATGAACTGACAGTGTGTACGCGGTATGACCTGATAGTTAGTCCGAGATATGACATGACAGTGTGTGCGTGGTATGACCTGACAGTATGTGCGTGGTATGACCTGGCAGTGTGTGCGTGGTATGAACTGACAGACAGTGTGTACGTGGTATGACATGAGAGTGAGTCCGTGGTATGACATGACAGTATGTGCGTGGTGTGACGCGACAGTGTGTGCGTGGTATGACCTGACAGTGTGTGAGTGGTATGACGTGAGAGTGAGTCCGTAGCATGACCCGACAGTATGTGCCTGGTATGACCTGACAGTGTGTGCGTGGTATGAACTGAGAGTGAGTCCGTGGTATGACCTGACAGTATGTGTCTGGTGATCATACAATGTGTGCGTGGTATGAACTGACAGTGTGTACGTGGTATGACCTGACAGTATGTGCGTGGTATGACCTGACAGTGTGTGCGTGGTATGACAAGAAAGTGTGTGCGTGGTATGAACTGACAATGTCTAAGTGGTATGACATGAGAGTGAGTTCGAGGTATGACATGACAGAGGGTGCGTGGTATGTACTGAGAGTTAGTCCGAGGTTTGATCTCACATCATGTGCATGGTATGACATGGCAGAGTGTGCGTGGTATGAACGGACAGAATGTACGCGGTATGACCTGACAGTGTGTGCGTGGTATCACCTGACAGTGTGTGCGTGGTATCAACTGACATACAGTATCAACGTGGTATGACCTGAAAGTATGTGCTTGGTATGACCTGACAGTGTGTGCGTGGTATGAACTGACAGTTTGTACGTTGTATGACCTGAGAGTGAGTCCGTGGTATGACCTGACAGTGTGTGCGTGGTATGACGTGACAGAGTGTACGTGGTATGAACTGACAGTATGTACGTGGTATGACGTGACAGTGTGTGCGTGGTATGAACTGACAGTACGTACGTGGTATGACGTGACAGTGTGTGCGTGGTATGAACTGACAGTGTGTACGTGGTTTGACCTGACAGTGTGTGCCTGGTATGACCTGACAGTGTATTCGTGGATTGAACTGACAGTATGTACGCGGTATGGCGTGAGAGTGAGTCCGTGGAATGACCTGACAGTGTGTGCGTAGTATGACCTGACAGTGTGTGCGTGGAATGAACTGACCGACAGTGTGTACGTGGTATGACCTGACAATATGTGAGTGGTATGAACTGTCAGTGTGTACGAGGAATGACCTGAGAGTGAGTCCGTGGTATGACCTGAAAGTTTGTGCGTGGTATGAACTAACAGTGTGTTCGCGGTATGAACTGACTTTATGTATGTGGTATGACATGAGATTGAGTCCGTGGTATGACCTTACAGTATGTGCGTGGTATGGCCTGACAGTGTGTGTGTGGTATGACCTGAGAGTGAGTCCGATTTATGAACTGACAGTGTGTACGTGGTATGGCCTGAGAGTGAGCCCGAGATATGACATGACAGTGTGTGCGTGGTATGACCTGACAGTGTGTGCGTGGTATGAACTGAAAGTGAGTCCGTGGTATGACTTGACAGTGTGTGCGTGGTATGACGTGACTGTGTGTACGTGGTATGAACTGACAGTATGTACGTGGTATGACGTGACAGTGTGTGCGTGGTATGACCTGACAGTGTGTACGAGGAATGACCTGAGAGTGAGTCCGTGGTATGGCCTGACAGTATGTGAGTGGTATGTACTGACAGTGTGTGCGCGGTATGAACTGACAGTATGTATGTGTAATGACATGAGAGTGAGTCCGTGGTATGACCTTACAGTATGTGCGTGGTATGACCTGACAGTGTTTGCATGGTATGAACTGCCAGTGTGTACGTGGTATGACCTGAGTGTGAGTCCGTGTTATGACCTGACAGTGTGCGCGTGGTATGACCTGACAGTGTGTGCGTGGTATGACATGACAGTGAGTGCTTGGTATGAACTGACATACAGTGTGTACGTGGTATGACCTGAGAGTGAGTCCGTGGTATGGCCTGACAGTATGTGAGTGGTATGAACTGACAGTGTGTGCGCGGTATGAACTGACAGTATGTATGTGTAATGACATGAGAGTGAGTCCGTGGTATGACCTTACAATATGTGCGTGGTATGACCTGACAGTGTTTGCATGGTATGAACTGCCAGTGTGTACGTGGTATGACCTGAGTGTGAGTCCGTGTTATGACCTGACAGTGTGCGCGTGGTATGACCTGAGAGTGAGTCCGAATTATGAACTGACTGTGTGTACGTGGTATGGCCTGAGAGTGAGTCCGAGATATGACATGACAATGTGTGCGTGGTATGACCTGACAGTGTGTGCGTGGTATGACATGACAGTGAGTGCTTGGTATGAACTGACATACAGTGTGTACGTGGTATGACCTGAGAGTGAGTCCGTGGTATGACATGACAGTATGTGCGTGGTATGACGTGACAGTGTGTGTGTGGTATGACCTGACAGTGTGTGCGTGGTATGACCTGAGAGTGAGAACGTGGTATGACATGACAGTTTGTGAAGGTTTGACCTGACAGTAGGTGCGTAGTATGACCTGACATTGTGTATGTGATATGACCTACGAGTGAGTCCGTGGTATGACCTACGAGTGAGTCCGTGGTATGACCTGACAGTATGTGCGTGGTATGAACTGACAGTGTGTGCGTGGTATGACATGACTGTGTGCGTGGTATGACTTGTCAGTGGGTGCGTGGAATGAACTGACATTGTGTACGTGGTATGACCTGAGAGTGAGTCCGAGGTATGACCGGACTGTGTGTGCGTGGTATGAACTGACAGTGTTTACGTGGTATGACCTGAGAGTGAGTCCGTGGTATGACCTGAAAGTTTGTGCGTGGTATGAACTAACAGTGTGTTCGCGGTATGAACTGACTTTATGTATGTGGTATGACATGAGATTGAGTCCGTGGTATGACCTTACAGTATGTGCGTGGTATGGCCTGACAGTGTGTGCATGGTATGAACTGCCAGTGTGTACGTGGTATGACCTGAGTGTGAGTCCGTGATATGACCTGACAGTGTGTGTGTGGTATGACCTGAGAGTGAGTCCGATTTATGAACTGACAGTGTGTACGTGGTATGGCCTGAGAGTGAGTCCGAGATATGACATGACAGTGTGTGCGTGGTATGACCTGACAGTGTGTGCGTTGTATGAACAGAGTGAGTCCGTGGTATGAATTGACAGTGTGTGCGTGGTATGACGTGACTGTGTGTACGTGGTATGAACTGACAGTATGTACGTGGTATGACGTGACAGTGTGTGCGTGGTATGAACTGACTGTGTGTACGTGGTATGGCCTGAGAGTGAGTCCGAGATATGACATGACAATGTGTGCGTGGTATGACCTGACAGTGTGTGCGTGGTATGACATGACAGTGAGTGCTTGGTATGAACTGACATACAGTGTGTACGTGGTATGACCTGAGAGTGAGTCCGTGGTATGACATGACAGTATGTGCGTGGTATGACGTGACAGTGTGTGTGTGGTATGACCTGACAGTGTGTGCGTGGTATGACCTGAGAGTGAGAACGTGGTATGACATGACAGTTTGTGAAGGTTTGACCTGACAGTAGGTGCGTAGTATGACCTGACATTGTGTATGTGATATGACCTACGAGTGAGTCCGTGGTATGACCTACGAGTGAGTCCGTGGTATGACCTGACAGTATGTGCGTGGTATGAACTGACAGTGTGTGCGTGGTATGACATGACTGTGTGCGTGGTATGACTTGTCAGTGGGTGCGTGGTATGAACTGACAGTGTGTACGTGGTATGACCTGAGAGTGAGTCCGAGGTATGACCGGACTGTGTGTGCGTGGTATGAACTGACAGTGTGTGCGTGGTATGAACTGACAGTGTTTACGTGGTATGACCTGAGAGTGAGTCCGTGGTATGACCTGACAGTGTGTGCCTGGTGTGACCTGACAGTGTGTGCGTGGTATGACTGACAGTGTTTACGTGGTATGACCTGAGAGTGAGTCCGTGGTATGACCTGACAGTGTGTGCCTGGTGTGACCTGACAGTGTGTGCGTGGTATGAACTGACAGAATGTACTTGGTATGACCTGTGAGTGAGTCCGCGGTATGACCTGAGAGTGTGCGCGTGGTATGACCTGAGAGTGTATCCGTGGTATGAACTGAGAGTGAGTCCGTGGTATGACCTGACAGTGGCTGCGTAGTATGACCTGACAGTATGTCCGTTGTATGACCCAACATTGTGTCCGTGGTATGACCTGACAGTGTGTATGTGGTATGACATGACAGTGTGTGCGTGGTAAGGACTGAGAGTGTGTACGTAGTATGACCTGAGAGTGAGTCCGAGGTATGACCAGACAGTGTGTGCGTGGTATGACCTGACAGTGTGCGCGTGATACGAACTGACAGTGTGTACGCGGTATGACCTGATAGTGAGTCCGAGATATGACATGACAGTGTGTGCGTGGTATGCCCTGACAGTGTGTGCGTGGTATGACATGACAGTGTGTGCGTGGTATGAACTGACAGGCAGTGTGTACGTGGTATGACCTGAGAGTGAGTCCGTGGTATGACCTGACAGTGTGTGCGTGGTATGAACTGACAGTGTGTGCGTGGTATGACCTGACAGTGTGTGCTTGGTATGAACTGAAAGACAGTGTGTACGCGGTATGACCTGAGAGTGAGTCCGAGGCATGACCTGACAGTATGTGCCTAGTATGACCTGACAGTGTGTGCGTGGTATGAACTGAGAGTGAGTCCGTGGTATGACATGATAGTGAGTCCGTGGTATGACCTGATAGTGTGTGCGTAGTATGTCCTTACATTGGTAGCGTCGTATGAACTGACAATATGTACGTGGTATGACCTGAGAGTGAGTCCGTGGAATGACCTGACAGTGTGTGCGTGGTATGACCTGATAGTGTGTGCGTGGAATGAACTGATCGACAGTGTGTACGTGGTATGACCTGACAGTATGTGAGTGGTATGAACTGTCAGTGTGTACGTGGTATGACCTGACAGTGTGTGCGTGGTATGACATGAAAGTGTGTGCGTGGTATGAACTGACAATGTCTAAGTGGTATGACATGAGAGTGAGTCCGAGGTTTGATCTCACAGTATGTGCATGGTATGACATGACAGAGTGTGCGTGGTATGAACGGACATAATGTACGTGGTATGACCTGAGAGTGAGTCCGCGGTATGACCTGACAGTGTGTGCGCGGTATGACCTGACAGTGTGTACGTGGTATCTACTGACAGACAGTGTCAACGTGGTATGACCTGTAAATATGTGCGTGGTATGACCTGACAGTGTGTGCGTGGTATGAACTGACAGTGTATACGTGGAATGACCTCGGAGTTAGTCCGTGGTATGACCTGACAGTGTGTGCGTGGTATGACGTTACAGTGTGTACGTGGTATGAACTGACAGTATGTACGTGGTATGACGTGACAGTTTGTGCGTGGTATGCACTGACAGTACGTACGTGGTATGACTTGACAGTGTGTGCGTGGTATGAACTGACAGTGTGTACGTGGTTTGACCTGACAGTGTGTGCGTGGTATGACCTGACAGTGTATGCGTGGATTGAATTGACAGTATGTACGCGGTATGACATGAGAGTAGTGAGTCCGTGGTATGACCTGACAGAGTGCGTAGTATGACCTTACATTGTGTGCGTCGTATGAACTGACAATATGTACGTGGTATGATCTGAGAGTGAGTCCTTGGAATGACCTGACAGTGTGTGCGTGGTATGACCTGACAGTGTGTGCGTGGAATGAACTGACCGACAGTGTGTACGTGGTATGACCTGACAGTATATGATTGGTATGAACTGTCAGTGTGTACGAGGAATGACCTGAGAGTGAGTCCGTGGTATGACCTGACAGTGTGTGCGTGGTATGACCTGACAGTGTGTGCGTGGTATGAACTGACAGTATGCAAGTGGTATGACATGACAGTGTGTGCGTGGTATGAACTGACAGTTTGTACGTGGTTTGACCTGACAGTGTGTGCGTGGTATGAACTGACAGTTTGTACGTGGTATGACCTGACAGTGTGAAATTGGTATGACCTGGCAGTGTGTGCGTGGTTTGACCTGGCAGTGTGTGCGTGGTATGACCTGACAGTGTGCAATTGGTATGACCTGGCAGTGTGTACGTGGTATGACATGACAGTGTGTCCGTGGTATGACATGACATTGTGTACGTCGTGTGACCTGAGAGTGAGTCCGAGATATGACCTGATAGTGTGTCCGTGGTATACAGTGACTGTGTATCCATGGCATGACCTGACGGTGTGTGCTATTATATCATGGCATTGTATCGTTGACATAACCTGACAGTGTTTCATACTGGACTTCAAAGTACACTGCCGTCTGGGGTCCATTGATCCCGGCAACATTCTCGGAGGAGTGATGAGTTACGGCGAGGGTACTAATAATATATTAACCAGACATAGTTATCGTGTGGTATCTGTATTCAATATTGTACGACCAATATTCATTCCCAATGACCTGTTGATATTGATAACGTGTCTTCTTAATGATTACTAATGATATTATATAGCTTCCCATCTGCATTAACTGTCCGCAATAATCGCGTGTATTATTAGTAATGTATTTATCTCATTAGAATAGTAATAATGGTAGAGCTATGGCTTGGGTTCATCTGTATACCGAATATGATATTGTTTAGAGTGCATAATGTATAACGTATCCGGTTACGCTTATTTCTGTTTACGGTCTGAGTATAATCCTCTGAACAATTGTAGATAATATGTCAGTGCATATCTGCTGTTTGTAATGTTAGTGCAAACCCATGTAAACACAATGAAAATCGTTGCATTGTTCGTCAAATAGACAAGGACAGTATTGTCCACAGCTAGTCAGAGAGAAACGGAAGTGTGAACTTCTTGATTTGTTTTGATTTATATCAGATACAGATAACACATACCTCGACAGTCACTTCTCATCATCATTTAATACATTGGCAACTTCTTTACTTTTCTCTTCATAATCACTGCATTGGTTTCATTTTCATTTATACAATATCATTATCTGTTCGCAACAACCGCCTCTCTACTACAGACAACAGTCGGTATATATACTCCTAATGAACGCATTAAGATTCATGTTCTCATAACTAAAATCAATCTATAGAATAACTTTTGTAAGTCTCATTAATACACCACACGTTCTACAATAGGACATAATTATCAACCCACTTGAATATAATAATTGACCATTTCAGTATTAAGTTACATGTGCATTCACCATGTTTCAAACTGTGTAAAACATGTAACAAGAAATAAACATTACAACCGTTTGTGCATTGATTTGTCTAAAATGTTTTAAATAAATAACATTAAACTGTTAATCAGTGGGTATCCCCTGTATAGGCTGGCTATGTACATGCAAACTGAAATGGTATTAGTCCATATTACTATTGTAAGTACATTTTATGATAATATGTAACTACCAATGGTATACAGGGGTATTTAAGGATATTACACCATGGTTTTCAAGATGTAACAAAAATTCCTGGACATCATACGCACAAATTCTTGTTTATCCATGCAGAACTCTGGTTGCCAAATTCTAGTTTATCCATGCAGACCTCTGGTTGCCAAATTCTAGTTTATCCATGCAGAACTCTGGTTTTTCCATGCAGACCTCTGGCCGCACGCACGCACGCACGCACGCACGCACGCACGCACGCACGCACGCACGCACGCACGCACGCACGCACGCACGCACGCACGCACGCACGCACGCACGCACGCACGCACGCACGCACGCACGCACGCACGCACGCACGCACGCACGCACGCACGCACGCACGCACGCACGCACGCACGTTGCATTGTTCGTCAAATAGACAAGGACAGTATTGTCCACATTCAAATACGGACTGTTAACACACATACAAATGAGACCGCTTCGCACACCAACCAGTAAGGACTGTCCCCAGTCACATGTGTGTGTCAGAAGGTCCTCACTGCCTGGTGTGCGAAGTGTCCTCATTTATATGCATTATTACCGTCTTCATTTGTTTGTGTGTTTACAAGTTTTCTCATTTGAATTTGTTCGGATGTGTTCTCATTGCCTAGCATTCTAATTCGCATGTGTGTTTATCACATGCATTATCTTTTATAGCCGTGTTGTAGCTTTATTCCTACCAACTAAGGTGTCGTCCGCTCAACCCGGAGGTTACGGGTTCAACCTCAACTGGGGTCACGGTCGTAACTCCTCATAAGACACCAGTGCTGGAAAACAAGTATACAGTGCATATCAGGAATTGACACATTCACAAAACACAGTCTACCCACACAGCCAAAACGTAGAGAGGAAAATTTAACACTGGTTTATAGTTAATTAATTTCAACAAAGACATCACAAAAAATAAACAAAATACAGAACACAAGGGGTCACCGCCTAGGAATAAAACAAGTATATCAAGCTTCCACGTTCTTTTTTAAGATTTATACAGCAGCACCGTAAAGAAGATACATATATTGCATTTAGTGATCTGACCACATATACACTGTTTAAAGATGTATCTGGCTCATCTGAACATAAACTATTTGAATTGACTTATCCAGTATTGTTGTTACAATGTCTAACACATCTCTAATAAGAACCATCGCAATAGGGAAGGGCCCTAGATAATGTTGTTGAAACTTATGGCACAACCCTTTTGTATGTATGTACAAGTTATGTGAATGTTTGTGCAAATATGATAGTTATATGTATAATTACAATAACATATGATTAAACTAAATTGCAATGTATAACCGATTGCAAAAATCTTGTTTTTATCATATAACTAACAGTCAAAACCTGTAAAATAGCCTGACTGTTAAAATAACTGGAATTGTTTTTTAATTTTATGATAAACAAACGTCTTTCTTCAACAATTATGGATTAATACATTACGAGTTCGTTCTTTGTTAATGCACGTTTATCGAAGTTTTAACTATAGGAAATATAATGTTCATGTTTGGCTAGATAAACAAATGAAAAAAATGAGCATAATATATCTTTAAAATAGGAACAAACAAATATATAATTATATAATCTACAAATAGGTTTATTATCAAAATGGGCATTATTGTCTAAATACACTTACTTTTCACCGTGCATTGATACATAAGTAGTAGTATCTTTATTTTCATCTCATCATTGCACATATACAATATCACATACTATATAAAAATAACGGAAAGGGAATAAGGCAACATAAACCACATGCACTTAACCCCACGAGGTATAATAAAGTCATGTTTTGAGGAATATCTTGCAAACATGGTTTGATACAGAAACGTTAGGTAAAAATAATAAAAATAGCATGTACATACTTGTTGAAAGACTATATCTACAAAGTAAAAAAGACGTCTATCTAAAATATTACGACAGGTTTTGGCCCAATATCTAATCAATGTTGAATCTTGGTTGGAAAACAGTAAAACATATTTTTCAGAATCCTGCATTTCCCTAAATGAATCGTTAAAAATGACCGCTTTAGAGTTTAATTCTTCTCTTAAATCGTTATAAACATAACAATTCAACATAACATGTAATTCACTTTCTACAGATGTGTCATTACAAAAAGGACAAACTCTATTTTCTTCACTCAAGCTCTCATAACGGCCGGTCTCAATCCGGATAGGGCAACGCCTAATCTAAACTTACTGTAAGCTGACCGATGAGTTGGTGGCAATTAACATTCTTTTTTTCGGCGCAGTCGTACTACCATGGCTTTGCTATTTGCATATCGGTGTTGAGTAAAACAACCACAAACCAACTTCTCTTCAACCGAACAACGTTTGTAACCTTGACGCGGATTGGTTAACCTTTCGATAAGGGGTACGTTACTTTACCGAAATCCACTGAATTTTGGTGAATTTATCGTAGAAGTACTGTAGTAAGAATGTACTTACAATTTAACCTCTCTTGAGCAACAACCTCTTTACAACACGATATCGTTGTTTCTAAAGTAAGATTGTACTGTCAATTTAAACTCTCTTCAGCAACACCTTCTCTACAACAACAATACCGTGTCCACTGTAGTAAGAATGTACTGTCAATTTAACCTCTCTTGAGAAACACCTTCTCTACAATAACGATACTGTGTCCATTGTAGTAAGAATGTACTGTCAGTTTAACCAGTCATGAGCTACAACCTCTCTACAACAACGACGACAAAACGTAAGTTTAACAAAAAATATTTTACTTTTACCTAAGTAAAAACAATCAGAATGCTGAGTTACGCACTTGGGTAGTTGTTAAATTTACTTAAACCCCACCAGTTGAAATGGATCGAAGTCACTTTTAACACCTGCACAGTCACTTTGTATGGCTAGAGTGACATTCAATAAGTGATCTGATAAAATGCAACAAATACCAAATACAAGTTCATTATTCTATTCATCAGAACTTATTGAATTCAAAAAAAAACAATGCATTAAACAAACTTCAATCAGCTTAAAATTGTAGATGCATGATTCTTAGGTATATAACATTTCATACAGGACTATATTTCTTGTAGCAAACAATATCACCTAAGATGATTCATACACCTCACCAATGAACTTTGACTACAGAATGACGAATGTTAGTGTAAATGTAGAGATAATTTGTAATTAAACATAAACATAATAATGCAAATTGAGAGACTTTCAAGTTAGCAAGCAATGCAGCAAATACTTATAAAGTAATTTTGATTTACTTTAGGTACTAGGGGAGCTCATCTCTACTTAAACCTCAGCATAGTTATGCACCTTGAAAACTAAATGGTACAATGAATATGTACAAAGTTTGAAAGCATTACCACAAATACTTCTAAAGTTATAGTGTCCGAGATGTGACCACTATTGAAATACTGGGTTCTTTTAAGAAGAAGCTCGCTCTATTAAGAAATCTGAACAATTTGATTGATGAAACTAAACATTAGTATCATGCATGTTGCACTCTGTGATAAAATGAAACCAACTATACATATTTCAATCTGTCTCACCCTATTCTATTAACTGTGTGCTTAAGTCCTGATTAGGATAATGGTGTTGTCCCCATTTGTCTGTTAAGCAGTGTCCTCATTCAGAGCTATACTTTAACAGGACACATGGTTATACCATGAAAGATAACTAGTTGGCATATAGCCTCAGCACTACAACTCCATTCACATACACTACCTTCCCACTAGGCAAAGATGAAGAAGTATCATGGAGAAGTAAACAGGTAATGTTTTAATGTAATAAGAAACTTATTCCAAAAAATATTATTAACATTTCAGTGCAGTTTGATTGGCAGGTATATACAATTGTAGTATTAACTGAAAAGTAAACTGTAATGTGAATTGTCTAAGTACATTAAGCGGCATATACTTTTTGTTGTTTAAATGCAAGTAAGAGTTATTAGACCTGACCCTGTTACCTCCATTTATGTGTGTGAAGTTTCAATTCAATATCTGCATTAGTTTTGAAGATAGCAAATTGCAGGCAAAACTTTAACCAGGATTTTTCAAGAACAGAATGGGGAATTGTTTTGACAAAATTCAAGCAAGAATTAATGGAAACTAAAACTATGACCTTGTTCATTGACCCTGAATACTTATGTAAAGTGTTAACCCATTATCTACAGTAGTTTTGGAGATAGAAACTCCTGCTAAGTCCAAGAAGGGGCATAACTTTGTCAAAATACATATCAGAATTATGGGACTTACATTGTTGAGTATGTTTAATGACCTAGGAAAGTTATAAAAAGTTTCAAAGTCACATATCCATTCTTTATGGAGATATAAGGACATGACGCCAATGCCTGGATTAGTAGAACACCTCTACTATTCTCCGAATAGTCAAGCTAGAAGTGGAAAAGTAGACCTTATAACAGAAGTACAACAGGAGTACAAAATACAATTAACATTTTAACAGAAGTACACAATACAATAAGCATGTTAACAGAAGTACAAAATACAATATTTAAACAGAAGTACAAATTAATTTAAAGTAAAACCTAAATTTTAATTTCAAACGTACACTCAAATGAGACATATTACCTTATATAAATTTTATGTCACTATAGTTTTTTGTCCGACTTTGGAAAAATGTCCCTATGCAATCCTGTGTGACCTTTACCATTAACCATTTTACGTGAAACCTGCGCTCTACAAATTTGCATACATATAACCCATGCCATACATGTAACCACCCTGAATTAAAATTTCTTCAATTTAAAACATAAATTTATAACATTACCTTCCTTTCGAGGTCTCAGATCTGAAACAGTTGTCGAGTCATGTGGGTCTGTAGTAATGTCATCTGTGATTTGATCCCCACCCTCAACATCATCTGACTGATCACTGTCTGGTTCAAAATCTACAGCAGACAATATTGTCGTGCAAATTATATTAAAAATTAACTAGAGCCATCACTGAAGGTGATAAATACACTACGTCATCACCTTGATATGTCTTGAAGTATGCTCCACACAAGAAAAAGTAACAAAGGGGAATAAATAAAATATAAGGCAAGTCAAAAGTTCACTCATTCTGTACTTCTTCTCAATGTCCCCAATCATTATTTGAAGTTTAGTTTTATTCCCATTTATAATTTTCAAGTTAGGCTCCTGACATGGAAAAGTAACAAAGAGGGGTAATTTAAAAAAGACAAAGTGAAGAGTTGTGGTCCTTGCTTTCTGCACTTCCTCTCAATGTCCCCCCAATCATTATGAGATGTTTCACCTAATTCCCATTAATACTTTTCAAGTTAGGGTCTGGACAAAAATTAACAAAGGTGGATAATTAAACAATAGAGCAATGATGACAGAGACCCAACTTAAGTTCACCACACTTGAACATCCAGATATGTACTAATACACTGCTACACATCCAAGTGTGGTAAGAATATGTCACTTCAAACACATGTTATAGGTCAGAGACTGCTATCCTTTTTGTAGCAACAGTGATTCTATTTTAAACAAGTGATGTTTTCCCTGTAACATTGACCTTTGACCCCAAAATCAATAGGGTTCCTCTGCTACCCAATGTGAATGTGTGGCCCAAGTTTGAGGATGATAGGTCGATGGGTTCTCGAGTTATTGATCGGAAACGAAAAGGTTACGGACGGATGGACATACCGACCGACATGTGCAAACCAATATGCCCTCTCTTATTTGAAGGAGGCCATAATAACAGTGACTTTAAATGAAAAATGTGACTTTAATAGTGCGTTAATAAGGTTTTCCCTTAATTTCATGTAGCATTGTAGGTTATCACCCTACATGGCCAAATTTCTACTTAGATCATGTACTTACTGAATACTAATAAAATCTTATTCAAAATGTGGCCTGTAAGTGTTAATTAGGTTTTGCTATAATTTGATGTACAATGTTGTAACCGACATGGCCCAACTTCTGGTCTGATTGGGCCCATAAACAAGCTTAGTCAAGATATTACTGTCATACACGTTCTGTCTAAATGCACATTTATTACATCTGTCCTCTGCTTATTCAGATTATTTGGCCAAAGTGTGGAGAAAAACGGTCCAGTAATCACAAGTTGAGGATTTTGGCTGATCTTTTAAAGTCAATGCATTCCATTGAAGTATATATCATTCACCTGCTTCCCGGCTACCTCCGCTATCGTGCCTGTATTGATGAGATGAAGCACTTTGGAGACCTTGGCAACCTCAAGTGCTCCTTGTGGTAATCGATAAAAGTCTCTATGTATGCGGATATCATGGCCCATAAACCTAGCTAAAACATCTTGATCGGTTTCCCTAAGTTCGAAACTTGTGACATAGTTACAAGTTGCTTTCTTAAATTTGTGGATGTTATCCGACTTGCAGCTTTCAGATTTGCTTCTTTTGCAATATCCTTAAGCACTTTAGAACCACGATAGGGGATCTGGTAATTGATAGGAACAAAGATTTTCTCGGGGTTCCATCAGTCAATCTGTTTCTGTATGTTTAATAATAGCTCCATATTGTCTTTCATTTCAGTAGTGAATAACACAGCGACTTTTCTTCCACGTTTTCCGCGAGTTTCAACCCGTGTATGGTATTCACACAACTTTTGCTCGAATTTAGATAAAGACCGTTTTACAGCATCATCCACATCAGGGATTTTCAGTCCCTTACAGAAGTTTTCCTGGGTAAGCCGCGATGCTTCACCTGCCCTTTTTCGATTAAACAAAATAACCTGTGCCAGTATTAATTTAGAAAGTCGTGAGTACACTTCTTTTCCATTTGTTCCTGTAAACTCAGCTTTAACTTTTTTGATTTCATTTTTAATATGGCTCGATAGTTTCACAACATCCTCAACTATTGGCAGCAACTGTGTACGGTAAGTGACTGTTGACAAACAATCTCTTGCAGGCGCATCTACTCGTTCACTCCACTCGTCATCATAGTTTTCCAAGAATGTTAAGCACATTTCACGTGTGTATCCATCCCCTGTTTCATTTGCTTCATTCCTTAGAATTTTGGCGCATTGTTTCAGACTGTGCCCACACTTAACAGCAAATGATGGGCTTCCAAAGACTAATGTTTCCTTATCAAATCCTGCTTCACATTTCACTGCCTCAATGACTGTTTTCCATTTAGTTGCTTTAATACAGTCCGACAACTGTTTCAGAGAGGGGTCTAATTTATTTGCTCGGATGACAAATCTTCCTAACTCTCTCATTCTGTGTACTATATGTTGGTGTGCATGTTGATGTTTTCCCGTTTTATCATACCTTCTTTGTCCAAATTCTAATATCAGTTGGTCTGACATTATTTTTGCAGCAATGTGATCATCCCTGAGTTTAGAAATCACATTTCTGTACAATTGGTCTGAACATCTGGAATTACGAACACGGCCATCACTTTTTACCTCTGTAGGTTTTGCAACACAAGTTTTGTGGTGTTTCCAAAGATCTCTGTCTACTATATATGCCATACAGTACTCACAAGGGAGCTACTTCAAACTTTCTTTAGCTTGACTGGGTCTGTATTTAGGAATGATCATTCCACACCCTTGCTTTTTTACTTTATTATTGTGGGCATTGTTTCCTTTTGCAGATATTTTAATCCGTGTCTTTCTTTTTTCTTTTGACCCTTTTTTTAAGTTACATATTTTGGCAATTTCAGGTTCGTCTGAATGTAATCCCTGCAAATGCCTCGGCATTTCGTCGCTAGTTTCCCACAGTAAACACCGGCATTTAATTTCTGTCATCTCTTCTGTCCATAAACTTTTCTTGAGTTTGTACAGTAATTTTCTTGTTTAATGTAAAAGCTTCAAAACCCAGCACAACATAAGTATCATCCTCGCTGTCGCTTACACGTGTCTTATCATGTCTTAGAATAGGCTTTATTGCCCCATCCACAATGGATCGGAAAATCCATTCCTTTCCCACACACCGATCTAAAATTGAAACAGAGCACAGAGGAAATAATATTTGTATTTTAGCATTATATATGTTGAATATACATTTGATGTCTCAATTAAACTGTATTTATCCTTGATAGCGATGAATACCCTCATATATAGCATTGATACAGGAATTATTAACTCCAACATCTTGACAAGACCTGCACATCCTTGAGACCACGGTTACACAAACACTTAATTTAGGTGCATGGAGGTTACTGTGTCTTTTGGAAAATTGCAAAAAGTGTTTGTTTTAAACGACTAAAAACAAGGATAGCAAAAGTGAAGCATTACAAACAGTATGTATTTGTGCTACACAATGAGAACATAGTAAAACTTGCTACTGAGGACAATTTTTCAAATGAAGACACTGAACCACACATGAACTTATAGATATTAACTAGGAAAGTGTCCATAGGACACTATGGCATTCTGACACAGTGTTAACCGCTGTCCACACTATGCTAAAAATACAACTGGAACAGTTTGATTGTACTTCTCTCTCCATTTCCACATACAGGTGAACACCAGACTCCGACAAGATTCCTGCATGAACAAAGATTGATACAACCTCTTATAAACAGCTATATGGATAATTGCTTTGCATGACAAAATTTGCCTGACAGTGGTAACAAGAAATAAAGTTCAAAGTAGCAAACACATTTTGTAATTGAAAAAGGGTCAAATGTCCGAGAACAAATTAGTAATAGAACAGTTTAATACAGTTATATAACTTGTCCAAGATACATACCGTTATCATATGTTACATATACGTTCATCATAAGTTATATTTCAAGTTTGAGTGGCAACACATTCATATTTATATAACTTTTTGCCCATGTTCATCCAACTTTTTACCCAAATATCAAGAGGTGCATCTACAAATGAAGATTAAGGTGTCAATGAAGTCTTAATACAATCGGTCTTGTTACTGAGAAGTAATCATTTCTACGTATACGCCCTATTATCTTCACCTTTGACCGGAAACTTTAAACTCCTTAACAGAATGACGATTTTTCCATTTCCATTGGATGCCTTAAAGTCACCATACCCTAATTCCTCTGAGAATTGAAAAGCTTTCTCCTGGATAATTGGACCTGACACTGGCATATTCTTAGCCCTAACTGAACAAAACCAGTCCCAAACTAAATCATTCAACCGTTCAAACTTTGCTTCATTTCTAAATCTACATTTTTCAGGAGTGGCATTTTTTCCCCAATGATTCTTGTAAACATCTTTCTTTTTTTGATAATATCCCCGACAGTTGACTTCCCGACTCCATATTTCGCTGACAACACCTTTATGGTCGACTTAGGTTTTGTTTCTGAATCTCTTATTAGATTAATTTTGTCCTCGAGGGACAATTCAATTCTTCGGCGTTTAGACGGTGGTTGTGACATGATAAGAAGCGTACATAAAATCATGCCACTGTTTTAAAAAGACTTCTTTAAATATATTTTTATGAAAATAATGACTCTTAAAGTGATAATTAATGCTTTTTGACAACATTGTATGGTTCTGTTTTCACACGAGATCGTATGTTTGAAACAAGCTACATCTGTATTTCAAACTCGATATTTCTCTCTTTGATCTTTAATAATTACCCATTTAGGACTACGTATTCGATAATAATCCAATCATAAACATAATCAACGGATTAACGGTCAATCAGTAGTGTAATTAATCGGTAATTAATCAGAGACGACATCCGTAACATTATGTGATTTTCACACTTGTGTAGTTAAAACGCGCCACCGCCTATCGATGTAAATCAACCTGTCAAACTGTTAAAAATAACATCAGAACGGAATACACAAAGTGTCAACAACAGATTTGTAGTCGATTTATGATGACACGTGCTACCGATAGTCGTTCCGGTTTTCAGAGGTGAAATTATATAGAAATGGAACCAAATTATGTTGAATTTTCGTCCAGTTTCCGGAGTTCAGAGGATCCGGTTTTCAGAGTGTTTTTATACAATAGAGATAGAACAAAAAAAATCGGGACCGCAAAAAAAATCCGGTTTCGGGAGTATTCCGGTTTATAGAGGGTCCGGTTTTGGGAGGTTACACTGTCCCTCAATATACATAGGGGGTCATGTACTAAACCAACATGCCTATTAAGTTTGAAGACAATGGGCTCAGTCATTCTCAGATCATGTGACCTTGATCACTGAAATACTGCCCTGGTATCTATTGGAGTATTGTATAGTCAAAACCATGGTGTCCATTACATTTGAAATTAACAAGCCTTGTAGTTATTAATTGGAAACTGTTTTCCAAGTGAAAGCTCCTTTGACTACTGACCTTTGTAACAATAGAGATCAGCCGTTGGTACGGACCATGAAGGATTTGAAATCTGAGGACAATGATTCCTTTTGTTTTACAGCAATCAAATTCTGAGCAGGGTTCCCTGTGACCTTATCTTACTGACCCAAATAAATACTGGTCTAGATCAAAAATACAAAGTTGTGTAATTGGCAACTACTGTAAGAAGATATTTGAAAACTGCTCCACATATGCAGCAGTTATAGCCTGGACATGAATTTGGGAATGGACTGACAAGATGGACAGACACACTGAAGGGCACAACCATATAATCCAAAAACCTGTCGATGACAGGTAAGGGACTAATCACCTATGACAGTTTCAATGCCCACTAGCTTCACCAGCAACTCTCTTACTTCTCCTGTATAACAATAACATATATTAAACACAATATGCATAACACCTTATAAAGATCACAACTATAAACAGGAAGCCACAGTCATGCCAACAGCTGCATACTTAACACTGACAAACACACAATGTAGTCAGAAATGGGAAGATAATTCAATAAAAAGTTGACATAAGTTGCCGCTATCAGATATCTTGAAAACATGTGAAACATGCAAAGTTTCACTGAGTTTCAACATTAGTCGTTGAGATACAATCTTCAATAGTAAACATACATTTGATGGACAGATAGATCAATTAAGTACTGCCAGCTGCATACAGAAAATCACAATGAAACAGCAACATGCCTACTACTTCTGTCAAAACTGCCGAGATACATTTATTTTATTTCACAAAATCATAGTATAGCTTATGCTTCAGATTAGACAGCTTTTACACCTTGGCGGTTGTATTTTTTGATGACAGAAATAGAATGTTGTGGAGGGTCACCAAAAAAACATTTCTGTAAAATTATTTTGAAATCAGGGGGCCAGCAGTTTCTGACAAGATTTAAAAAAAAATATTTCATTGCAATGGCACCAAGAGTTCTGCATGGATAAACTAGAATTTGGCAACCAGAGTTCTGCATGGATAAACTAGAATTTGACAACCAGAGGTCTGCATGGATAAACTTGAATTTGACAACCAGAGTTCTGCATGGATAAACTAGAATTTGGCAACCCGAGTTCTGCATGGATAAACTAGAATTTGGCAACCAGAGTTCCGCATGGATAAACTAGAATTTGGCAACCCGAGTTCTGCATGGATAAACTAGAATTTGGCAACCAGAGTTCTGCGCGGATAAACTAGAATTTGGCAACCCGAGTTCTGCATGGATAAACTAGAATTTGGCAACCCGAGTTCTGCATGGATAAACTAGAATTTGGCAACACGAGTTCTGCATGGATAAACTAGAATTTGGCAACCAGTGTTCTGCATGGATAAACTAGAATTTGGCAACCAGAGTTCTGCATGGATAAACTGGATTTATAGTTCTAGATTCTAATTACATCGCCGACTTTACCTAAACCAATCTCAAATACGTTTTAAATCCCATTGTACACTTCATTGGAATAACAATTTATATAAATAGGTTCTCAGAAAATGTAATAAGTCATTATTCATAATTCGTCTATAGATATTAGCCGAGATAGTGATACGGACTGGTTTCTCTAATATTATAAAGTATCGACCCTTTTATACTGCTCAGAGAAATGTGACCAAACCTTGGCAACATTTAGTCACAATAGACCATATAAATACTGGACAACTCAGGAAGTAGCAAACACAGATGACAGTAGCAATGTTAACAAATATAATTCTAATTAACACATTTGTGAACCATTCTATGTTTCGATATGAACACCATGAATGGAAAATTACCTTAATATACGATAGAATGGAAGAATGAACTACACCACCAGACTGTGGCGTTACAATGTATATAATGAGATATCGACTCACATTAAAACACAATTGTATCTGCCCTTCTACGTATTCGTTGAGTCCATGTCCGAACATAACTCAGAAAAGGCATCATTAGGTCCATTAAAACACAATACACAAGCAAGACTGGTGGAAACAAGAAGCTAGTGTTGGCTCTAAAACGCGCATCTAAGTACCTGATAATAAGGTAATGTTGGAAAATAAATGTGACATGTAGAATGTAAATAAAATAGAATAATTTGAACACACTTTATATAAGTTATGAAATTATTTGGAAATTTGGACAACAACTTTTGACTATATCTTATTTTACGTTCTGGCATGCTTTTTGGATAAATCAAATTTCTTTGAGTATATTTGTGGCAGACAGTGACAAATAGCGTTTGACCAAATTTGATCACATTCCTGCTATTGTTTTAGGAGGACATGATGTTTTGAAAATGTGTGGGGACATGTGTACGGACGATCGACGTATAAACGACGCGCGGTTAATGATCATAGAAACTCACCATTAAGCACATGCAGAGGTGAGCCGGAATACTTTGAAGTAGACAAACAAAACAGTTAGCGTTATAACATAAATTATATACTATATCGAGGTCTAAATTAAAACAATATAAATGTTTTACACTTACGCAACTTGACCGGAAAATTGCCGTGATCCTAAAAACTTATGGCGCTTTGTCCATAGTATTTTTGCAATAGCATGTCATGCACATTTTCGATAAAATGCACCTGGCTAATTTTTAAACGTGTGTTAGGTTAAGGCAAACATATATTTTTGTGTTTAATTTAGGCCTAGCCCAAAGCAGTTCCGTAATAAGAACAACGCATCTGAACATTAGTACTATGGATACAATTGATGGGTTCATTATAAAACCAGATATTGACTCTGCAAATATACGCTGCTAAACACAGGGTTGAATGGTGTAACTTTAAATTGATAAAATAAGTTGTTGGATTCTGAATATCGTCTGAAAATAATATCTCAAAATGTTTTCATAATTGGATTAGGGCTATTAAGTATTAGCGTTTAATACAGATGAACTATGTTCCTATTGGAATGCACACTTGATATCAATGGAACACATATGCAATTTCCTCTTACGAACGCTTACTTTTATTCACTATCATCACTATTACATCGCACGGTAACAGTATCAGTTGATCATAAATATGTGTTCATGCAATTCTACTTCGATTGCTCACGTGCATCGATTAAATCGTATGTATGCTAAAGCAATATCTAAGTGTTCCGAATTACTTTTAAGATGATTGAACACTGACATTGGTGTTGTATTGAATGAATCGTAAAAGTCGGTATTATCTCACTTCCTGAAATAATCACAACAACTACTAGATAAATGTATAAACACATTTATTTGCAAGCCTGTCTGATAATGTACTCGACGGTTTCCGTAAACGGTGACTACTTGTATTTGACAAATTTATATTCCGTTTTACTCATATGCATGTTGTCATTTACTGGACACTGGTGGAAAATAGGAATGTTTCATATAAAGGGTGTAAAGGAAGTTCGTCGCAGTTAGAAAATTTCACGATGTTCAGTTCGCACGCGCACCGTTGTCACGGAAATAAAAATGGCGGAAGTAAACACGTAATTAAGCTTGTTCGATGCCGCCTGTCAATTCAAAATTACGACGACAAAATGAACTCATTGCATTATTAAATTCCACCATATACAACTTAATGTTTAAAAAAGTCACTTTTCCACTTAAACTTCTATAAAACGCTAGGAAATGTTTGCACAGCGAACAAAATTCAGACAAGCAAACATTAAAAGCGTGTGTGCAAACCTGACGTGGCAAGATCGTAAAGCATGCGATAAAACAGCATGTAGAACGGTTATGTGTTGTTGTTAACCTGTTACGTATTGTATGTATTAGTAACTACAAATAATGTTCAAAAAGCCTACACTCTTACTTCAAGTATGGCAATAAATTGTTTGTCAATTGCATTTTCCGTAATTTCCTTTAACCGAATATATAATGCTATATAGGTCAAATCAAGTCATGCATAAACACATATAAACATAAAATGTGATTATCGTTAAACAATCGGTGTAAAATTGACAGTGATAGCCAGTAACAGCAGCAGCAGAGGTACAACACTCACGACAACCAGTACTGGCAGAAATACGGCTGTAGCTACTATTACTTCCTTTTGGCTTTTATGTACTGTGGAATGATATATTTTGGTGTGGATATGAGTAGAATGATAGTTATTCCAAAGCTTTTTGAAATGTTTTAATCTGATAGAATGAAACCGTTTTCAACTATGTATGTTCTTTCATTTTGACTGAAATGTTGTGTCAATTTCTGTATTTAATTTACTGCTGACACAAGTGACATTATCATTGGGGTTATTGCTAATAGGTAATATTTTGATAGTAATTCTGCTGCTACTGATAACTGTTGACAGTAATATATTTTCTTAGTAGTATTGTTTGTTACTTCTAAAACTTATAACAATAATATACGCATAGTACTATATCACCCATTGTTAAAACTTCTGACCGTTTTTTGCTGTTGTTATAACTGTTAATAGTAATGTACTGTTAGTAATATTGCTGTAGGTGCTATAACTGTTAACGGAAATATAATGATAGCAATACTGCTGGTACTGGTACTGGTATAAATGCTGACATTAATATAATATTGTATGGTATAAAAATCCACCCAAGCTCAATATTTCGGCCATACCGGGCCTTTGTCAAGAGGAAAAAACACAAATTGTTACAATAGCTATATGAAAGAAGTTCTTTGGACCAGCAGTTTAGGCGAATATGTGGCCAATCCTGACCTATCAAGAGTTTGCATCCTGCATTGTGATAATTAATAGTTAAACAGTCCATGATAGCAATTTATTAGTTCATAATTACAACGGTTATATTTAGCTATTCAGACTCAATTTCAGAATCAAAATTTCAATAGATACCTTTAATAATCAGAGCCTGATCGTGTCATTTGGCAGGCTTTTTCATTTCATTCAGCAGGATTAGGTTGGCGTCATCCAGACTCAAATCATCAGGATCTTCTTCATCTGTCAATCGGCATCAATATACGATAGAAGTCATCAAGATTTTATACAATTATGCTTTCACCAGGTATAACAGGTTGACAAGCTAGCCATTGGATCTTAAAATTTCATACTGACACGTTATTAAGTCTATATATAACTTACTGTAATACTGGTTGTCCTGCTTACCAATGCATTAAGTTTTCAACCAATGCATTTTGCGTAAATCTTCGAAAATGTACAGGCAAAGAATATATCTTAAACACATCTTTTCTGTAAATGAAATTTACAACTAACTTGTAATTAAATCGATATTTCAGATGAAATTGTCTTTCAATCAAGCTAACCACTCCCTGACATTGTCATTTATGTTTGTTCGAAAAACCGCGGCTAATATGCTGCAAAGTTGCAACAAATTTGCTTTAATCTTTCTGTTTTCATAAGGGTATTCCATAAATGAACGTATAGGGACAATACACGTTCCTTATTAAAGATGCAGGTAACTCATTTAAACTATGGCAATACTATGAAATAAACACAATGAACGGTTACAAAAAACCTACATCTATATTATTACCAAACAAGCAATATTTGGTATGGACTTAATGTTTCCCTTTCAAACAAAATAAATGCTTGAGTTTAAGTATTTGATAATTCCAAAGTTATTCAACTGGAAAACAAAGCAGATATAAAAATTGCTAATCAAACTACTTTAAATATATCCGTGACATTTTGTACATTTACACGCAAATAAAATGATAACTGAGGAAGTTAATTTACCTTTCATGAAGAAAGAATTCAAAACTAGCTCGTTTTCGTTTGGTATATACAAGATTGATACATAACGATCTCATGTTAGCCTTTGTATAGAGTACGTAATATACATGCATCTATACAGGAATAAATATCATTTCCATTGTGACTACCCATGTTATGAAGATACACAAACTACAATTATCCGCGAGCACTTTCCAACGTAGCAAACATGTCATATGCAGTGTTTCTTTGAAATAATCTGCCGCTGATGATAAGCGCATATATACAAACACCTCCGCCAATACAGGGACCGCATAATGGGTATACACAGTTATATACAAAATTAATAATGGTGCGAGTCTGTTCTTTCCACTTTAAAAACCAGCTTTCGGATGTATGTATTGTATATTTTAAGTCAATTTCAGAGAATTTGAATAACAATACAATGTTAACATTTCTTACGTTGGTTTTAGATACATATTATTTTAACACATTTACGTGATTTCTATGTTTAAAATTACATTGTAAAACAAAATGTACACGCTCTGCGAGACGCTGTGATTCTTTAATTATTTACCGTCCTTGCCGTTCTCACCTAATGGGGCCGTCACACCATAACGTTCTGGTCAGCGTTCTATGACGTTTGAGGAAACGTTGGTAATCGTCCGTGGTCGCTGGTATAGCGCCAGAAGAGCGTTGTGTGAAGGCTGGTAATCGTCGGTGTTCGTCGGTGATCGGCGGAAAACGCTGGTCCGAAAATAAAGTTTTGAACATGCACAATAGTTCTCATGGAGACTAACGTTCTTCAACGTTTAACTTTAAACGCTGGAGAACGCTGGATAACGTTAGTGGAACGTTGTACGAACGTTGCACGCGTTCGGCTATTGTTAGTCAGTCGTTACCCTAGCGTTACTTGGTTGTTATTAATCGTTCACAGCGCACATGCAACCCACACGCCAACAACACGCTAGTCTGTCATTAGTCACACGCTCAACACGCTCGTCTAACGTTGACTAATCGTTCGTCGCGCGCCAGTGACACGTCGGCACACGCTAATAGTTTTCAGGGGTGTCTTTCTTGGACGCTGGTACACGCTCCTCATGCGTATGTCACACGCTAGTCATGCGTTAGTCACACGTTATTCACACGCTAGATGTGTCCACCTCACCCTAGAACGCTCGAAAATTGAACGATTAAACATTCTTAGAACGTTCATAGAACGCTGACCAGGACGTTATGGTGTGACGGCCCCATAAACACGTATACCCGGTTTCTTTACCTGAAACTTTTGAAAACCGATTACTAACAAATGGTAGACATGTAATTTAGATGGTGTATGCATTTGGAAGCAATATCTTGCTGTACTCAAACATTAGAAATGATATAAAAACGCTATACAATATAATATGTATTGTTTTATATACCCAGCGATCTCCTCGACCGGTGCATATTGGGTTGGTCTGAATGAAAAGCCCACTGCTATTGTAAACCCAGCACCAGCCGCAAACTTAATTTGAGTCGGGTTGCAATAAAAAATATTACCATTATTCAAAACACCTGCAATATATATTTACAGTCTCAATTACATTATATATGCAAATAAGAAGCTCAATACGAGTAGAATTATACAACTTTACCGTATTGAAAAGAAATGAAAATGACACACAGAAAATCATGAAAAATGTAGGCAAGCTGGGAGAAAAAATAAAAATGCATAAAAACGCGCATGCTAGAGTTAATGTACAGTCAGAATACAAAACAAATGGGCAAGTACTGTGAAACGACTGTACCCTGTGCTCTTGAATAGTATCTCGTTAGTACAGTAAACGTTACCAATACTTATTTTTTATTTATACCATGGTTATATGGACATTAAATCAAATTTGGATATCCCACACAAACGTTAAAAGTGGTACTCCTGGTACACCTAGAATGTAAAATGATGCCAATGTGACAGATTTGAACAGTATGTCAGTTGCGATACATACAAGCTGTCGCAAAAATGAGCATGTACATGTAATAATAAGATGCAACGATTGTAAAATACACTTATTACAAATTATAATTAGCCGTAAAGGGTGTATATGACATCTCACTGTACGTAGCGCGCAATCAACACTCTACAATACTGGTATAAGTAATCTTAGTCTACCTTGAGGTTTTAAGTAAAACGATTCATTGATCGAACCTAGGTCATTTGTAACAGTGAGAGTATACTCTCCGAAATCTCACTCTCCTACTTGATTGATGAAGAGATATGTCAGCAGGTCGGTTGAAAATATGTTAATACGAGAACCTCGGATATTTATGGTTGAACTATTTCTGTACCAAACAAACGATGGATATGGATATGCCAAAGCTGTGTAGCTCATGGTTACAGTTGATGGCACTTGTAACAATAAATTGTATGTTTGAATTCATATCTGCTTTCGGTGTACCAGCATAAAATCCATATCGAATAGTCACACCTTACAAATAAAACGCTTGTTATACTACCCATGTTATGTAAATATACTCTTTATAATACAATGTATTTATATTACAATTCAAAAGAGTCGTCACTACGACATGAAGCTTAGAAATAGTGCTAACTTTGACAAAACTATGAATATTCATCCGCAACACTGAGCGGCAAGTGTGGGTAATGAACAACAATACATATTACTAGGTAAATATTCTATACGTATAATTTATATAAATGTACATGCGATAATTGTTACGCTGAATTTACATATTATTCCTTTCTTAGTTTTTCCCGGCATAAACTGCATGGAATGTAAATAAAATATAAGTAGATCTCAAAGCAGCTGAATTAGGCGACTGGACGGTTTGACATTCAGTGAGCAAGTCCCACTGCAGCTGTAATTAACAGGTGCACCAGCACACGACGCCTTTGTGTAGTATAACAACTCATTTGCATTAGCACTTTTAACTACAGTTTCCGTCTCAAATATTCTGACATCAGATGTTGGGTTACTTTGTAAACGACAAGTAAATATCAGATATGTAGTTTCCATGACAACCACGCTGATATTATTGACATAACCTCGTATGTTGAAGTATGTTACGTTAGTTTTAACTGGACATGCAAACATAGTGTTGAAGATAAATCAAGCGAATATAATTGATATAAATACATGTGATGCCTTCAAATGATTTGTTTTTCAAAAAATAGATTTTCTAAAATCAATTGCATTTATTTTGAGAACTTTTGTTTGGGTGCACGGGCGGAAGTGATGCTAAGGTCTTAACCGGAACTCGCGCATGGTATATAAGCCACGCCCTCGAGCCCTTGCGGTCTTTCCAATTTGGAACTCGTGGTGATAACATCGCATTCGCAAATTAAAATCAAGCCAGGCAGAGGACGGGGTCGAAAGAGGAAGGCGACAGTGGAGAGGTGGAGCGGCGGGTACAGAGGCCGAGAACATGACGCTCGGAGGAAGATATGGGTGAGAAAAACCTACCAATTATCGATGTTGAGGATGATTATATCCCCTTCCCAGAGCGAGGGGGTGTTCCACCAGAGGAACAAATTAACCTTTATATTGAAGGGGTTCCTGGTACCGAAACACAAGGCAACACGCCGCTAAATCTTACACACGGGGATTTTAGTTTTTGGGTTCAAGATCAATCCCGTCCAGTTCCATTCCCCGGACGACGACCTGGCGGTACATATCCCATCCGCACTAAAACGCCAAATTAGCCTCGGGGAATATGTAAATTTGTCAATTTGTCATTAATGTTGAAAGGGGCGTCTGAACTATCAGAGGCCTACAATGGTCAAACAATTGCAATGTCATAGGACCAACTTGTGTTGAGACCCAAAGAAAGTAAGGAGACCATAAACACTATTAAAAAATGGACGGGTGCATTTATAATTTATGCCTCAGTATAATTAACCAGTCATGTAGACAAAGTTTATGAGTTGCTACTCTATATTAATACAATTAGAGATTGTGCCAATCGACAGGGCTTTGCCTGGATCACGTATGCCAGCCAGTTTAGGCTAGGGCAAGCCAATGGAGCCGGATCTTGGGCTATAATCAACAATTAGTTGTGGTGTAGATGCATGAACCAGTCATATGATATTCTGTTTAATGGGCTCAAAAATGGAGTAGGGAAAACCAATCAATACAATCAACTTGCTATGATTTTAACAAAGGTGTTTGCAATTGGCGAAACTGCAAATTTGCACACAACTGTTCGAACTAAATGCATTTAGGAGTATATCATGGTTGTTATGTGCTGCATATTCTCCAGTATATTTTGGCCTAACCAGAGTAAGTGAAATCTTATGCAACTCAAGTAGAAAGAACTGTCTTATAATACAAGATGTACACATATTGGGTGAGCGAGTGTTTAAGAATTAATCTCCAACGTAGAAAAATAACCAGGGTGGCGATAAGTTAAAGATTAGGAATGTTTGGGGAAAAATGCTAAAGAAGCATTTTCTAGTGGCGGAAACATTCTCAATGGGGACAGTCCTTCATGTTTTCTCTAAATGTAGGTCTATAATGATAAAAAATTCATTCAATTAGTTGGACTTTGGGTCGCTGTGGATGATGGCTCATGATACTCAACACAGAGACTCAATTTCCACTGTCTACTCTAGATATTTTCTTTCGAATGACTCGGATTTGTCCGGAATGAGCATTTGCTTGGTAAATCTCGAGTTGCACATAGGTCTGGTCAGGAAGTCTAGATTGGGTATGGCTACCCGTGCCATATAGGTAAGAGCATGGCTGCTCAGTGTGTTAGTAAGAGCATGACTGCTTGTTATCATTAATCGGTATGGCTACCAGCATTGTACTAGTAAGAGCATAACTGGTCATTTTGTCTAAAGGGTATGGCTACCCGCGTTCAACTCATATTTGTGTGGGCAGGGCTGCTCAATAGGTTTGTAATGGATATGGCTACCCGCATTGTACTAGTAAGAGCATGGCTGCCCAATATGTCTAATGGGTATGGCTACCTGCATTGTACTAGTAAGAGTATGGCTACTCGATATGTTTAATGGGTATGTATGTAAGAACACAGTTGCTCGTGAGGTCAATGGAGCAAGGCTTCTCAGTAAGCAGGTGATACAGCTGTCAGGCAGGACAGCATTTAAAGGCTTCACATCTGACCACTCCAAGTACAAACTGAATACACATGCATGCCTGTCCCCTCAGGGAACCAGACTCACTTTGGCATTATCCTTAGGAGCCTATCACGTCACGGCCATTATTCCCCAATAAAATCAATATAATCATTATTTGTACGATATTATCCCCTTGTTCATAACTATATGTATAGAGGAATAAAAAGTTGTTATGCACAGTCATTGTTGTTATGTGATAAAAGTTTTACCAAAATAACACGTTTTTGTTGTTCAACAGTTATATTAATAATAACTTGTATACGTGAAGTTTTTATTTAAGACACCAAAATAAATTGTGTATTTTTGAAATACGAATTAAATGTATACCTTTTCTATTTGGTGACTTTCCACCTTAACGTAATATATAGTAAATCCAGTTTTTTAACAATCAGGCTATAATGTACAGGTTTTGACTGTTAGTAATATGATAATAACACATTGTTCATTCAGTTTAACATTGCAATGACTCTTATAAGAGATGTTTGACCAATGTAACAACTGGATAAAGCCAATTCAAACATTGTATGTTCAGGTGAGCCAGATACATCATTGATATATCGCCCCCTTAGTGCAGTAAGGTGCCAAGTGACTTTTTTATGTTTTCGAGATAATCGCATTTAAATGTTTTACTTACTAGAAAATGAATATATTGCAAATAAAATCGTTCATGGTTGTAGACATTGTGTAGCTTTATATACCCAAGAAGTGCGACATGACTTACCTCATTATTTGTGCATATTTAATTAATTTTGTGTTATGGTACTTTTAAGCATTAAACTATTTCTTGAAATTATAGTGGAAAAAGGTACCATATGACATATGGTACCTTTATACTCCAAGCATTTATTTACTGAATGCTAAAAGGTACCATATGACATATGGTACCTTTATACCCTAAACATTTTCTTATGTAATGAATGCTAGAAAGTGCCATATGACATATGGTACCTTTATTTCCAAGCATTTTCTTATGTTATGAATGCTATAAAGTGTCATATGTCATGTGGTACCTTTTTGACCTCAATACATTTAGATAGTAGAAATTACAACATGTACCATGTGACAATATGGTACCTTTTAGCCCTAAATATTTCATTAAGTATGATCAAACAACGGCTCTATTATGGTAATATAGTACATTTTGTCCGTAACAAAACTTCAAATGCGTATAATTATCAAGCAGATAATCGGTTATTTTAGAATGTTACAAAATTAATAGTTGCTTTACTAATGAAGTTTTAATGTCAAACTTATTTTTTGAATTCATTAGTTAAGAGCATTTGAATAAAATGTTTTATTCATTGAATACAGTAATCGAATACAGTAATCAATACTTAACTGATGAATAATACGAGTACATTTAAAAGAAAACGACTAAATTTTACATCCACATTCAGCTGAAAGGAGTTACTACCATTTGATATATTGGGACATATTTAAGCCCTTGTTCATCCAGTGTACTTGCACTGGTAATTGTTTTCACAACATAATTATGTGTGTTCAGTACTGTTCACTCAATGTCCGTGTCCTCGTCTTCTGACTCAATCGGAACATAATCCTTTTGCTTTGTGTTTGCTGGCAATGATTCGTAATATGCCTTGTACTCTTCTGGAATAATTTCCTTTTTACACAAATTGATCAGGTCATTTTTCTTTTTCAATGATATGGGCAGTTTGGATTGGTAACACATGCTCAAGTCAGAGTTATTCTGTGGCCATTTATTCGATTTTTGCTGTTTCCTTGTTGCTTGTGCTTGAACTTGAATTTCAATGAATTCCTCATTGTTAAACGTGTAATTCACGAAAACCGACCGTGGAATTTTCTTTCTTGTCTGGATCCACTTTATTTTCAGCCAATTTACCCTATGTCCCGTAGTGGAAATCTTTAGATTTGGGCAATACTTTTTCACAAAATCTTTAAAGTCAAACACGTGATTGAACTTCATTGGTATCGCAAGATATGGGTTGCTTTTTCTTGCCATGGCAATAACCGTACATCATTGTGATGGTACATAAACTGCTGTGATTTTCTTGGCGCCCTCAATGGTGGCATGCACCGAGTCGCATTCCGTCTGTGAATGGCCAGAGACAAGAAATTTGTGACTTATCTTCTCTAAAGTTGGCATCTGCGACAAGGCATACAGGTGAGACGCAGTCACAAACTGATTTCTGTTCTGACCCCCCCATGCGTCTGAGAAATAAACTATTTCTCTGACACCTTTTGTCTGGCATGCTGATATGGTGTTTTTCAAAAGACATGTGGAGATTTTGCAGGACCCTCTTTTACACTGTGTTTCATCCCACACATGGCAGAATACCTGTTTGTCACATAAAGAGTAGATTGTTAGGTTATAACAGCATAGTTTCCGTGAATAGTACAACTCGGAAACAAGTGAACAAAGAGTTGTTAACACAGCTTGTAAATCAAATGTTGCCACATATACACTGTTATCGTGTTGTGCTCTATGCTTGTCGTCTGCCTTTTCTTTACGTGCCAGCATTTTATCCTTTTGGTGTTGTTCGTACTGCTCTTTAAAGCTATCAGTTAAAGTTTGCCCTTCTTTTCGCCGATCATACAGGGTGCAAAGTGAACACTGGTCCTTTTTTGGCTTAAAGAATGATAAGTTGTAATGTTCACAGAAAATTTGTCTATATAAGTGTTCTTTCACGGGAATTTGTTTACTCTTTTTGCATTTGTCGCAATACAGTGACCACATTGTTTTGATATTTAGATCAAGTGGCAAACACTGTTTTTTGTGTTTTTCCGTGTGTAGTGCGACTCCATTTTAGGGAACGATTCAATATGTTGTTTTACATAGTTAATTCTCTCGTCATCAATCTTATTTGCAGGTGTGCTCTTCCCTCTCATATCTTTTCCACCATAGGCCCCATGTTTCCTTTGCGATGTGCTGTATTCAATAGGTTTTCTCTTAACGTCGGATGTTTTTGTGAAAAATCTACAGACGCGTTCCATTTTCTCACCCTTTGGTAAGCGAAACTGTTGAGAAAAAGAATTTTTTCCCTTTCCTTTTCTTATCGGGGACACTCTTATGGTCTGGCGTTCATAGCTATCCAAGCTGTAATAGAATTCAAATAGGTTTTGTCGGTCTTCTTATGTAAATTTGTCAGCACATTTACAACGGCATTTGCCACAATTATGTGGCTGAACTTGTTTTGCGCCCACGACTTTTCCCGCTGCATTAGTATATTTCTTTCCCTGTGTTTTCAATGTTTTGCGCACATTTCTTTTCCACTGTTCTGGATTTCTCTTTTTCTTGCGAGTTGATAGTTTTTTCATAGTGCTCTTGTAGCATGCACGCTTATGCGGTGTTGCCTGGTGGTAACCTGTCTTTGTTTCACTAGCAAGTGGTGAATTTGCGTTTGTTTCATCTTCAAAATCTGTCATGAGTGAACTATCAGCACGACCAGCATCACTTGTATTTTCACTATTTATATGTGCTGTTGCATCATAATGTTCACAATCCCGTACAGCTGTATATGCCACGCTTATAATCTTCTCCGTCGATTCATCAGGCTTAATATCAATGACTGGAGTCGACAAGGCACTTGAATAAATTCGAATAATGCACCCCAAATAGTTTGCGACAGCCATCGGTAGAATATCTGCAATATCATTGTTCCATGTTCCAGTGTTCTTAAGCTTTTCTACTTCAGAATTGAACTCATCTTTTTGATATACAGTATTGTCTTTTTTTGTACAAAACTTAATGTACTTCTCAGCATTGTCTATCAGTAAGTCGCAAACCTTTGTACGCATGCTATTTGTACCTTCGTTGATATTACCACTAATCTTAATAGCAGTGAAAAAACAATTACCGTCTTCGTAAATGGTAACAGTTTGAAGTTCATTGCTGGCTAATAATGTTTTCAGCCGTGTCACATGTGCACGCTTCACCATTTGTTTTATTGTTTCCATTCGCTTGCTTATTAGCTTCGCCTTTTGTATATCAGTAGCCCCAAATTTCTTTCTCTGCGATTGCATTGTCTTAATTTTGTCTCTTATCTTCTTTGCATTAGATGTAATTGTTTTTCTTGGTGTTACCAATCTGACATTGATGTTTGTTGGTTTCCTTTTCCATCCCTTTTCTCTAGTGATAACTTTCGGTGTTTTTAGGACGGGCCTTTTTTCCTTCGATCTCACAGACTCGGAATCGCTGGAACCATCAGTAGCATCAGAGCTATCGTGAATAAGTTTCCTCTTCACGGGTTTCTTTCTTAAAAAAGCAAGAGGTATGTTATCATCAGTGTCTGTAGTATCATTGGAGGGTTGACATGTACTACTGATCCCATCTTGTGTTTCACTTGACTCATTTTGTGCGGTACTGGCCCGTCCTCTGTGATAACGGCCCCGTTTGGTGTTGTGCTGACCTAATGTCGATCGATATCGGCCCTGTTATCAAGATAGTGGTGAAATTCTACACCTTATCAGCACTCACAAGCAGCTGGGATTCGTATTCAGCCCATGTAATATTTATCAAAGGTACCATTTGAACAATTTAAATCAATGTCCATGCTTTATCTTCGGAACAAAAAGGTACCATTTGTCATAAGGCACTTTGTGTAAATAAAAATACAACATATTGTTCCGCGCAAAAAGGTGCCATATGTCACATGGTACCTTTTTCCACTGAATGACTTGCATATGGTACCTTTTTCCACCAATATTTTTATGGTTTAGTACTTTTTTGTTCTTGATATTTCAGGTATAATTTATAGGTATAAAATTTATTTTTTATGTCACATGTAGATATAATGTAACTGTATTGAAATATGCCAAAAAGTCATTTTTGGCAAAAATGTTAGTTGGCACCTTTCTGCACTAAGGGGGCGATATATTAATATCTACTAACTTACATTGCACATTTAAGCGAATATCCGCACTCACATTCCAAATTTTAGTAGTATCGTTTGAATTAGCCATCCTATTGCCAGCACACCATGTGTGTATAGAGTCATCATATATTTTAACATTTAGAATTAAAAGTTCGGAGGAATTCCACGTTTTATTGTCCTATATTCTTCTTCATGTAATATTGGACATGGCGGATTTCCATGAACAAACGGACATGCGTAACTGAACATATCACCTTCTTTTACTGTACAAAAAATGTATGTCCTCGTGAAAAGGTGGATCTAGAATATGTGTACTAACACTATTAAATTAGATAAAGTTAGAAACAGAAGCACGTGTAATATACATTTACATAACTGGGTCTTGTCACACATATCTATAAGTTACGGAATGTATCAATGTGACAATTGGCCACACAATTAAACGACGTCATAATAAAGAAAGAGCTTGGCGAAATCTAACTGAAAGATATGTCTCAATGATAAGTACGTAATACATAGAGAAGACGAAGCAGCAAACCCAAACTGACCAACCTTATTAATATTAATGAATTGACACCCATGGAAAACAATGGACAACACAAAATGAAACACAATCATAAATCAACAACATTAGACACCACAGTACAATAAAAGTTCCAAAGTGTTGGGTCATAGTCTAAAGATACTTCATGGAATACCTACTGTTAGTTCCAGCCTACAAAGTCCCGAACATACTCCTTAATACAACGGTCTCATGACATCCGTACCACGTGTATGCACACTGGGGGCTTTCAACATGAAATACGACATTACATAAAGTTCATGATAGTATGTTTTCATGATTAAAATCGACCTTTCTATATTAACGCGTTATTAAAAAGAGAGAATTGCAAACACAATACTTCCGCGTGAAGAGCTTTAGATATGCTGCCCTGCACAACAACTTGACACGATGGATTCATGGAATTGTTTGCCGTACATGTGTACACCATATCATCACTCCGTGAAACGTTTTGTATCGTTGTTGTTGCATCAGATACGTTGTGGTCCTTGTATGTATATAAATATATAGTACTTAACGTAATCCGTATCAATGGACGTATCTTTTCTTATGTTAATAATAAATGAGTATACTGAAATAAAAATTGATGTCTTTATATCATATCGAGTAACACATTGATCAATTTTACAGACATATGAATTCATACGACCAGAGCTTGTACAATACGAAATTAAATATTAATCAAACTATGCAGAACCAAAAGAGAAACTTCGTAAAGTAGATATATAAATTTCAAGGCTAATTATGACATTTATATATACCTGAACATGCTGTAGTATGTATAAATGACGGTATCATTTTCTGGACAAGAAGTTTGAGACCCTTTTTACATTTGACCTCCATGTGTGACCTTGACCTTTGCGCAAGTCTTGTGCACGACACATGTTGAATATTTGTGTCAAACAATTTTAAATCCCAACATATAAATGACAGAGTAATGGTTTGGACAAAACAAATCCAGAGAATGCATGCACACACGCACAAACAATTGCTCGACAAATTAAATTAATGAGAGTTAATCATCAATGCTAGGAAATAAAGCATGACCGTTTAAGAATACGGGGTGCAACGAACACATGCGAACTGACTTGTATACGAAACAACCATACCACACGCATGTGTAGATTTTGATAACGTAGTCTAACGCATTTTCTTACAACAGGTACTTCAGAAGCTCATATGTACTCTTTGCAATCGTATGGAATTAATTACGATAACAGTCACCAACCACAGCAACCGTTCTACAATGTTCGTACTTGCATGAGTGAGTCATTCAGACAATGGACGGTTTAGCAGCGTTCATTTGGTCGGGGAAATAACGGGTTGAAATTCACCGCTGCTAACCATCACACTAACTTGAACAATTGGTAGGTTTTATATGTTGTATCTAAGCTGTTATTTGGCATGATCGTCGACTTTAGAACAGCTACCGTCTGGTGATGCTCACTCTACCGAAAAGCGGACGGCAGGCACTTCATTGACGTAGTACAGACACATTTTTATTGGGATTTGTGGTCAAATTGAGATGTTTTTCGGATCATTCTTGAGTATTAAATATAAAAAGTTCGCCACAGTATTTTTGAGATATTATTATACATGTACGATCAAATAATAAATCATGGAGCCTGACACTATTCTTTTTTCAAGTGGTATACCACTGGTAAAATAATTCTACTGGACAATTTGGTTCGACTTGTGGTGAAATGGCCATCGTTCGTTCATGCTTAATCTATACACTGAGTGTAAGTCTACTCATGACTTATACTTATGTCTGTTTCGTAATTACTGTTCTGGTCAATGTAAATTGAATAATAAATGTCATAATGTTAATACACAGAATAATAATGGGAGCTTTCAGTGATTGAGTTTATATTGGTTTGCAATTGCTATTGACAAACATTATTTTTCTGTACAGTTCTTGAACTTGATTTAAGAACTTATGCAGAGGTTTAACTTAAGAATTAATTGTGTTGTAGAGCCTTATTTTGCCAAGGAATTTAAAGTTACTGTCTTAAAAGGCTACGTCAAAAACATACGGTACCAGTTCAAGAATATGTACAGTTCTTTAGCTAGATTTATGAACGTTTTAGTTCTTGAACCGAACATTCATGCTCTAGAACGTCATTTCAAGAACAAACATCAGGTGAAGAACAGGTCAAGAGGTTCTTAAATAGTTCTTGATTGTTTAAGAAGTTGATGCTAGTTCAAGAACTTTTCTCCCAGGGGAAAGCCAACATAGGTTGCATAATACCCCTGGTAGTAATCTGAACATGATTGCAATTTTCTGGTCAGATTTCAACTCGCAGATTGAGCTAAAATGGTCAAGTTTAATAATTTCAAATCATGGTTTATTGAATAAAAATTGTTAATCATAAAACTTTCAAAGTGTGTATTAAAAAGCCAAAACTGAACGTTTTGGTTGTCGTTCAAGTTGCTGTATTTGATTTCTAACTTTTTATGCGTTTCATTTGTATTATTTTTATTTCTTTTATTATTGTCAATTTATACAAGGAATAAACAGAAATCTAATTAAACACCTGTGTTAGAATGAGGGAGGGGTAATCTGAAATCATGGGGGATAGTTGGAAATCAGCTTCAAGTTACCCCAGTAATAATTTGAAATTGGTTTCATCCTACATCACGATATTTGAACGGTGTGGCTTGAAACATTGGAGTCTGTTATAGCAACCGAATTAACTTTTTATGTTGCAGTTCTGTACGCTAAGTTGCACTGACTATTGAAGTATTGCTTGAAATGTTTACTTTGTTTATGTTATCATATATACCTAAGTTCAAGTTATGTAACTTGAAGAAGATAGTAAACATTTTATGACACTTGATTGTCTGAGATGTGCATCTGATCTCAATATCTCTGATACTAATTCTGGCCAATATGGAAGGAATTCTTGAGACTGTTCAAATTCTAAATATCTATATAAACCCGTAGGACATATACTCACATGCAACCTAAACATGATATCTGATAAAAGGGTTAGGAATTTAATGGTGTAAAAGGGAACATGGAGATGCCAATGCCCTTACGTCCTGGAAGAATGCAATTATAAAAATCATGGATCAAAGAATTAAGTTGTATCAATATAATCCAAATCTCCTACCTAAAGATCCGAAAGTGTCCTACCGTATTTTCAAAAATAAAATTCAAGAATTATATAACAAATTTGTAAATGTGCCAGCTGATAAAGCTTCTAATAACACAGTCATTGTATGACGGTTTTATTATACGGAGGTCCTAAATAATTAACTAAACTGTACTGCAGCATACAGTCCTATATTATCGTCTGCCGATGATATCATTGACAAACATAGCTCAGGGCCCGTATTACAGAAGCTTCTTAAGATATGCCTTAAGAAATACAGAAATCTTAAGATTTGTACTTCGGTAAGGATAAGGTTCATCGGGTTTTCCCGGTCCAAAAATAGTGCGCAGAATGTAGCAGACTTTACTCTAACTCCAAGCAAATAAATGATTTTACCCAGTTACGTTGTAACAAGTACACTTGTTAACATATAAATCTTTGTTTTTGTTGCATTATATTTGAACATTTTGCATTATAACTGATGGAAATTGACTCTATGTTGTGTGAGAAGTTTTGCTCAGTAAATCTGTATGATATAACATGAATAATGCAGTCGGTAAGTCGTGATCTAGTTTTGAGGCGAATTAGTACCAGTAATTCAGACTGAATGAATCCAGCATGTCCTTGGACATGGCACAAACACAAACACAACACACACCCAGTCCATCCATACCAATAATAATATATATACAATATGCTTGCTCTTTCTAATAATGTCCTGTCACGAGTTGTGTACTAAATACAGACATTTTGTATGAATTTAAACCAAACATTTGCAGCTGTCTGTGATATAATAAGCAACCACTATTACCAATCCTTTGGTTAGATGCATGTTTTATGATTGTAAGTGTAGTATTACAAAGCTTGTTGAGAAAAATCATAAGTCACCACAAATGGTACTTCCCCCTGATAAATTTTGCTCAAAAGCATGCACATACGAATCTAAATGAAACAAGAACTTAGCACTTGTGATTAGTATAGATACTAGTCTAGTGCAGATATAGGGCTATATATAGATAACTAAGTTGAAAAAGAAATACACACACTATTTAATAGTAATTACAATTTTATTTCAATAGAACTGTGCATTCCAAAGCATAATATTCAAATCATGATTGAAAACTACTAGTAAATGTAATATAAACTTGTATTACCTCCAATAACTGGAGAGCGTAACATATCTACAACTGATACAAAGAAATAAACATACATTTGCAAAAAATGACACATAAAATCTATGAAAATATTTTTTCAATTATCAAATGAAACACACAGATTCAGAGAAAAACAATATTATAATCTTAAAATGAACATCTAAAGAGATATATAACATAATAGTAAAAAGTATTCTCAGTCATGATCCAAGTTTAACATATCGGTCAACTAATAGCATGACACAGGACCAGTTTCGATTCACTTTTGCTTCCTTAGTCAAACATCATGATTACCTTATCCGAAACATAAAAACAATTATGATATAAACCTAATATTATTCTTAACATCTCTTTCCGATTCACTGTGCAATTTCCATCATTCCGTTCTTATATATTCACTGTATGTCTACATCACGTCCCTGAAGTATTACATTGTTGGTTGTACGTATAATTAACACTACAAACAGCATTTTATCAGGTAACTAGTGTTGATTTTGCTCACAGCGTTGACACAATTTCAAGAGTGAAATTTGATAATTCTACGGAATTTACTGAAAACCGGTAGGCCTACTTTATGTAAAGTTATATCTGAAAGCAACGTGATTTCGATGATTTGACACGAACGTTGTGATGAAATCGTAGATGTCGAATGATTGTGCTGTTCACTGGTTCAGAAAATGGAGGCGATTCTATAACTTAAGATTTTTATACAAGATAAGGGAGGTCTAGCTTTCCTTAAAATCTAAGGAGAAAATCGCTTACCTTAAGTGAAAAAATAAGATAAGAACATTGTAAATACTACTTAAGAATTTTCTGAAATCTTAAGGAGAAAAATGTAAAACTTAAGATTTTTTCGTCATTTAAGGAAAATTTTAAAGATAAGAAGCTTCTGTAATACGGACCCAGGACTGTCTGAATTTAATCTAGAAGTCGCATACAAATGTAATAAGTTACCAACTATGTATTGGTTACCTAAACTACACAAAAAATATATAAAGCTAGATTCATTGCTAATGCGAGCTTCACTACTATACACAACTTTCTAAACTTCTCACTAGTTGTTTAACAGCTATTAAAGCTGAAGTTGTTAAATATTGCAATAAAACTTTTGAAAATTCAAGTATAAACCTTTACTGGGGCATAAACATTTCTACGGAAGTTTTGAATACATTTCAATCTTTACAATTAAGAGATACACGTATCTCTACCTATGATTTCTCCACTCTTTATACTACACGTCATCATGATTTAATTAAAACCAAACTTACACATTTAGTCGAAACAACTTTGTTAGCAATCAACATGTTTATTTGGCCTGCGATGCAGAAAGGGCTTTTTTACTTCTAATAGTTATAATAACTTTACCATCTGGACATGTGAGGACGTCTTTGAAGCTCTTAATATTTTACTGAATAATATCTTTATCCAATTTGATAATTCAATGTACCAACAGAAAGTTGGTGTTCCTATGGGAACTGATTGTGCTCCACTTATAGCCGACTTATTCTTATTATGTTATGAAAGAGACTTTTATGTTATCTTTATCCAAAGAAAATCAGATTCATGTAATTGACGCTTTCAATAATACCTCCCGTTATTTAGACGATATTTTAAATATTGATAATGAGTTTGTCCCTACCATGATAACTATTATATATCCAACAGAACTGCATTTTTCGAAAGCTAACACCTTGGATACATATGCCTCGTTTCTTGACTTGGACATTTCTATAGAAAATGGTATTATTACTATTAAAATTTATGATAAACGAGATGATTATGACTTTGAGATTATAAACTTCCCCTGGCTCCGGCGCGATGTACCTAGGAGCCACACCTATGGTCTATTTACATATCAACTTATTAGATTTCTGAGGGCGAATACAAATCTAGAAAACTTTCATAAACGTAACCTTCTACTAACAGGTAAGCTGCTAAAACAATGTTATCGTTATCATAATTTATATAAGACGTTTCGTAAGTTTTGCCCGATATTATTTTATAATATGGCACCAGTGTCAAATCTATGTTAGAGACAGGAATTACCAAACCAAATGTTTATGGTGATTTGTTATATAACATTCGCAAAATTCATAACAGTTGTTACTTTGATCAGTCATTTGTGAAATTAATAAACAAGTTCAAAAGAAAGGGTTATAATCCTGACATTATGAGAACAACTGCAGATAAGAGTTTAAGTAAATCAATACTTGATAGACGTTCACACCTGTTTTTATTGCACGTCGGACAGTAATGTTTTGAGACTAAATGAAGTTATATCTGTAAACCGTATTTGATATGGCAAAATATGGCTGATTACAATGTCTTTAGGGATTATGTTCGGGACTTTGTAGGCTTTGACTTTTGCTCAACAGGATGTGTTCCATGGAGTATCTTAATACTATCGACCAGCCCATTTGGGATTGTGTTGTGTTGTCTATGTTTTTTCGTGTGTATGTTGGTGTTGTCCTTGTTTCTTTTTGTTCTGTGGCATTCTCTTTAACAACTTAATTTTTCTCTCGTATATTTATCAGTTTTATGAGGTCATTAACATTTGATGACGTCATTTGACATTGCCAAGACAACTTTTCTCTCTATACAATGCTGTTTTATAACACATCTTAATATTCATTGCGTGCAGTCGTGTTTTTGTTTTTTAGTTTTCATAATAGATATATTTCTTTTAGTTATAAATTCCATTTCCCTATCACTAATATCTAAGAATTGTTTAATTATTAAATACATTATCGAGTTGACTTTACTTTAAAGTGCATGATTAATTTGACATTTTAAGGTTATTTCTATGCTGATGTTACTTTTTTAGTTACATGGAGCAAGGTCAGTATAAGGCTGCTTGTTCCTTCGTACTGGATTAGATACTGTATGTATGTTGTTATGTACGTGATGGGTGGTTGCTTTTAATGATTAGTTACTGCCTATTTAGTCAATTTATGTATATATGTTTGAAAGCAATGACCATATAGTGATTAAGTGTGAGGTTAGCTAGCTGTTAAATCGATTTAAGCCCCCATTATTTCTACTGACAGTTTCAAGGCTGTAATTCACTGTATGGCTATTAGTTCTGTTTGTGTTTTGAATGTGTTTTATATTTACCTTTCCCCTGTGCAATGTTGTCACTTTTTATGGTGTTCGGGTTGTTTCCCGCCCGGTTTCGGCCTATTGCTGCCGACTGTCTTGACTTGTCCTGTGATCTTTCCCATTAGTTCCCCCCTCCTCCACTATCCGCTTTGATTATCCTAGTTATTCCTTATAGACTGCCAGGCCATTCCCTGTGCCTTTATTCCTTAACATATGTACCCTTTAACCTGCTTAAGTGCCTTGTGTTTTGTGGATTGTTGGTTTCCCGGAGGTCTGCGTGGGGAGGCACTGTCTTATGTATGTGGCGTTTCATGTAGCTACGTATTCTCTCTATTTTATTATAATTATTTTTGAAAACGTATACAATTTAATGCTAGGAAGTACTTTGTAATTAACCAAAGCGGATTATAGTTTTTTTATAATTATGCAAAAATAATGGAAAACCATCGCCGGATGTTCATTGTTGTCTTTGGATTAGGATGAGATATCTGGATTTAAGGATTTGTTTGATACTTTTGCATAACATCTTGCACATACTTTTGCGGAAATTAAGAGCTATTTCGACACAAGATATTCATGTCGTTTCTCTTTACTGACATAATTATACACTTCGAAGCAGATAGTAAATCGATATTAATACATTCATTTTCATTCAAACCGTTGAAATCATTATTTCTTATTAATATCTTGACATAGATATTATTGAAATCATTGTAAAAGAAAAGAGAGAGAATATGTAACAGCTTAAGAATGATATTGTGGGCATAATTATATAACTTTTACATTTTCGGTTGCCATGGTAACCATTTTTGTTTGTATTAAGACCACAGAAACATTAACGTATATAAATCATATAATAAATAACAAATCACATCGTAAAAACGGTTGTGTTATGGAAATATTTTACTAAATTATATGTCAATAAACGACAATAAAAACTAAACTATTCTGCATTTTGTTGTTATGGTGATGTTATTAAAATCCATAAATATTCAATAATAATTGGTCTATTCCAAAATTTGACCATTTCTGGTAATTCTACAGATGTCGAAGTACAAGAAACTGTAAATAACTCATATTTGCCCAGATACCCCGTTTAGCCCAAAAATCTCATGGCACGTTACATATCGGTTGCTTTCGAGTGTAAGTAAATCGCACTACACTTGTATAAAACATAAAATATGACTTGGATAATTTGTGTAGAAAATAGATATGAGTCCCAGTCTGATCTAGTTTGTATTGAACACTTGATCGAGAAAAGTAGTAAAATGAGTGAATAGTATCGGGAAATAAGACGAATAAGGAAATGTTACACAATGCATCATCGAATATAATACATCATAGGTTGGCTGAACCAGTCATTAAGACGTATGGAAACAAAAGTTGGTAAGAAAATAAATCTTTATTGTAAATATATAAACACTTAACTATTTATAATAGAACAACAATAATAGAAATGTTTGCGTACAATGTAACATACAAACTATCGTAAGTTCTAAATAATTGTTGAACCTCATTTTGAAGACATATATTCAGATGTAAAAATATCTGTTTAACGTTTGTTAATAAACATATAGAAACAATATGTACAATGCTATAGATAGATACAGTTGTGAAATTTATATAATGTAAATCGCACTACACTTGTATAAAACATAAAATACGACATGGAGAATTTGTGTAGAAAATAGATATGAGTCCCAGTCGAACAATTTAAGTGCTGAATCAATTGACTACAATAACGTAGATATAGCATACAATCACATAGTAACGTCAATATCGTCTGCTGCAGAATCATCGATGTCAGTCCGTCGCTTCAACAAATTCCTCAAACCATACTGGTCAGAGACAGTAAGGATTCATCATAGAACACTATTGCTATCTCGACAAATGTGGGTAACGGCTGGTAAACCCCGCTGTGGTATTATATACGAAAAGTACAAATCCGACAAACGGGACTTCCGTAGAAACCTCAGAGCTGCCGCCCATCAATATGACCAGGACGAATTTGAAAGAATCAACAAACTCTCTGAACTAGATCAAACGGGATTCTGGAAAGCTATTAAGTCAAAAAAGCAACGTAAAAAACAGGGATGTGAAATGATCTTCAATGGAAAAAGGGAGACAACCGATGATAATATCCTTTCCGGTTGGCACTCATACTTCGGAACTTTGTATTCCTACTCAGAGGACACTTGCTTCGACAGTGACTTTAGGGCGATTATAGAAACATCTGTGAACGGTTACTTAGATTGTGCCAGTGAAAATCTAATTAACGATTGTGAAATGTTCAGAACTCCAGCAACGACGCACGAATTGCAGAATCTAATACGGAATCTACCAAACAATAAAAGTGGTTCTGTAGACAATATCACCTATGAACACATTAAATATGGTGGCTTCTCACTAACGAAAGCCCTTACTAAACTGTTTAATCACATTATCTCTACTGAACGTGTTCCTGTGAACTTCAAAACTGGACTTACTGTCACTCTACATAAAGGAAAGGGTAAATCTCTCACCGAGCCTAACAACTATCGTGCTATTTCACTACTTCCTGTGGTATTTAAACTGTTCGAAAAGTTCATTCTTCTTCGCTTGGAATTAAACAATCCTAAAATCGAAATGAATAGCCTACAACATGGTTTTCAGAAAGGCAAAAGCAGCAAGATGGTTTCATTTATTCTACAGGAAGCACGTGACTTTTGCTGCGAACACGGCAGCAAACTGCAGGCATGTTATCTCGACGCAAAGTCTGCATTCGATAAAGTATGGATATCCGGTCTGGTATACAAGCTACACAACATCGGTGTTCAAGGAAAACCTCTCCGTATTATCAACAACTTTCTCCGTGATTCATCAAGTCGCGTTATATTAAATGGTAATCTATCAGAAGCGTTTCCTATACAACAAGGGACCAGACAGGGCAGCATATGTGCGCCCTTTTTCTATACCGTTTTCATCAACGATCTACTGAACACCCTACAGAAATCACACCATGGCCTACACATTGGCGACCTGTCTTTGTCGGCTCCAACGCAAGCTGACGATATCGTTTTGTTGTCGCTTTCGAGACTAGGTCTACAGGAGATGCTGAATATTTGCAATACATACGCAAACAAGTGGAGATATTCTTACAACGCAGCAAAATGTGCGACAATGACAATGGACCGGAAGCGGAATGTACGTAATACCTCTGTGCCGCTTGTTTACGGTGATACTGCCATCATAGTAGCAACTTCATATACACACCTCGGACTGGTACAGTCAACAACTGGAAAACAGCCATTCAACGTCGATGACATCCGGCAACGCATGCGCAGCACATACTTCGCACTCTCTGACGTCCTTTCTGGAAACTCTGGTGCGAACCCAACAACAATCTCCAAGATATATACCACGTGTGTCCTACCACGCGCATTCTATGGTTGTGAGCTATGGAATTCCTTAACCCGAACAGACGTCCAGAAACTTGAAGCGACCCATCACATCTGCCTAAAACATGCCCAAGGTTTACCACATCTAACCCGATCGGATATGGTAACTGGTCTGTTGGGCTTTACGTCTGTTGAATCATATATAGATACACACAAAATGTTATTCTATGGTACTTTATGCAGGTCGAATCCACGTGCAGACATCAGCCAACTGTTCACCTACAGGCTCTTTCAACATGGATCACGTACTACTAACAAACAATATGGCTTTGTTCCGGATATTACTCGTGTTCTCAATAAGTACAACCTGACAACTTATATGGAGAAATTTCTCATGGACGGAACCATCCCGTCAAAACTTTCATGGAAGAAAATAGTAAAATCTACTGTGAAGAATACCGAAACATCAACTTGGCAGGCTAGACTATTAGACTCTTATGATTTTACGCGCTTTCGTGAAATTCATTCTGACCTAACGACAGCTAACATTTGGAAAGTGGCCAGAGTAAGACCAGATAGTCTCTCACTAATGAAGTTCCTTGCCAGATTGTGCTGTCAACCTCCTCTAGAACACCCAGTTTTATGTGATAGGTGTCCACTCAGCTATTCTGACCAACTTGAACATTACACATTTGAATGCATCAACAACAACGCTAGCTTCAAACGTAACTTTCTGATACAACGTTTATCCAATGAGATCAGTGACTATGCAAGCGACTTGTTAAATCGTGCCGAAAGACCACGTTTCATCCAGTACCTACTTGGTAGGGTGGACTTACAACTATGTGAATCGGTGAATATTGAACTGTATCCAAACTTCTTAATCTGCTGTGCAAAATTTGTGAAATCTTTATACTAATGATGAACGTACTAGGATCTCATACCGTACAACTGTTTTAGTACATGTGTCCAAATAGGCGCATTTCCCTTCAATTGGTTTCATTTATGTACAATGTTTTTCATGTGCAATGTTTCATTTACTTTCGCTTTCGTAGAAACAGAGCTCCTGGTTACTTGTATGCACTGATTCGTGCGGTCAGAAATGCGTCTTCTGCTATCCTTACACATTGCGTAAGGGAAGTTTAAGTTAGGTACATGATTACCTCATGCAATATACTATATGTGGTGCGTGAACGCACATTATGTTTATATTCTTGTGTATGCATGTGGATGTGTTGTGTGTGTGTGTGTGTGTGTGTGTGTGTGTGTGTGTGTGTGTGTGTGTGTGTGTGTGTGTGTGTGTGTGTGTGCGTGCGTGCGTGCGTGCGTGCGTGCGTGCGTGCGTGCGTGCGTGCGTGCGTGCGTGCGTGCGTGCGTGCGTGCGTGCGTGCGTGCGTGCGTGCGTGCGTGCGTGCGTGCGTGCGTGCGTGCGTGCGTGCGTGCGTGCGTGCGTGCGTGCGTGCGTGCGTGCGTGCGTGCGTGCGTGCGTGCGTGCGTGCGTGCGTGCGTGCGTGCGTGCGTGCGTGCGTGCGTGCGTGCGTGCGTGCGTGCGTGCGTGCGTGCGTATATACGGTGTTTATATTCTTGTGTGTGCATGTGTTGTTTTTGTGCGTGCGTGTGTGCGTGCGTGCGTATATACGGTGTGTGCGAGTGGTTTAACTTTAAATGACATGTTTCAGTTGTGTGAGAATGTGTGCGTGTGTGCGCGAGCGAACTTGGAAGTATGAGTCAGTACGCGTGAGTGTGTGTATGTGTGCTTGGTACATTAGTGTTTGTGTAAATAATGTTTCTTGATGCTATCATGTTTCTTTATAACTATATTAATGTATGTTTGTCAGTACATGTATGTAAATCTTCAGAAAATGGAGGAAATAAAGATATATATATCGGGAAATAAGACGAATAAGGAAATGTTACACAATGCATCATCGAATATTATACATCATGGGTTGGCTGAACCAGTCGTTAAGACGTATGGAAACAAAAGTTGGTAAGAAAATAAATCTTTATTGTAAATATATAAACACTTAACTATTTATAATAGAACAACAATAATAGAAATGTTTGCGTACAATGTAACATACAAAATATCGTAAATTCTAAACAATTGTTGCACCTCACCTTATTCTGATATATGAATATCTGTTTAACGTTTGTTAATAAACATATAGAAACAATATGTACATTAGCAAAGTGAATGCTATAGATAGATACAGTTGTGAAATTTATATCATATATCGCAGCTAAAAAGATATAAAGTTAGACTGGAAGACTTATTTCAAATGACTGTAAAACATGTTATGCAAATAATACCGATGTATGTTACATCAATAATACCATATCTTAACAATGTATGAGCTGTTATTACAATTATAGATTAAAAGATTTGTACAGACGTTATCGAATGGATTTGAAGGGAAAACAAACATATGCATATACGGGTGTTTTAAATAATAAGAAAAATACAGGGATCTTGTGATTGTATCGTACTTACATATACGCACGCAATCCAAGTAACAGACAGTGTAGTTATGTTATTTATGATAGAAACATTATGATATGTGAAATGTTGAACAGCTATGGTGACCGATATGATAGTGAACTGGTGTATGGCCAAAGAGCATTAAATTGATTAACCTAGCGGTAATTATAATTTAAATATCGCACACGTTTATAGGTAAACTTGATATAAACAAACACTTAACCACCAATAGCTCAACAGTTTGATCGCTCATCATGTGTAATTCACACTTTCTTCATCAGTCTTACTGTTCGTCCTTTAATTGCCAGTGGTCATCTGTCGCTAAACATAATTATGATTTGCACAACATGTATTAAAACAAATGTTTGTGCAGCGTTGTTTACATAATTAGTACACCTCGTATCCGTTCATACCTATGTTCGCGACTAAACAGAGAGATTATGCTGATAATTACATCTGATTGTCTACACCCGTAGGTATATAAAAATAGTCATGGTTTCATTCAATTCTCAGTCAGATGTTTTGCGTTAAACAAATAACGTCCGGTTTAGACGGACTTGTTTTATGTGTATGATAACATTTCGGACCGAAATAATCGCCCAGATTCCGAAGTAGAGAGTATTCTATATAAAAGAAACTAGTACGGGACCAAGACAAATGTCTCGTTATAGGATGTTTCCGGACTGGAAAGTTTTGAGTGTTTGGAAGTTTCCACTGTATTATATTTTAACAATGGGCAGGTGAAGGAATAAAATTATGTACAAATAAAAACCGAAAACTACACTCACTTTCGATATAGACAAGATGTAAATATACATAACAATTCAATAAGAAATACCAAACACAGGAACCAGAAAAGCATAACAATCAACACTATTTGCACTTGTTCATGAATATGGCACTGACAGAGGGACAACTAGATTTATCAGACTTAGTTCATTTCGCTCATGCACCCTAAAATGTCACAGTTGACCATACATATATGATATATTGAATAGGTCCATAAACATAGTGTAAGGACTAAATTATTGGCTCGAGACGTGTTTAGTACTTCAAAAGAGATTGTTCCTCGTTAAGATAAGCGGGAACAAATACCACAAGGAAGACACGTACGCACTGCATTGCCTCCAAGTGCAGGTCCACATGTTAATATATAGAGCGGGTGTTAAACATTATACAAAGGAATGAAAAACACGCAAGATTTTAGGCTGAACTTGAATGGGTAATTTACGAACATTTTAAATCACATAATCGCATAAACAACGAAAAATATGTAATTATGTATATCATCTCTTCTATTGGATAGTTTCTTCCTAGTTGGCTGATAAATGAACAACCATACATCATCATCTTGCAAGGATGTACAGAAGCCACTGTGTAGTTTACTTTGCTTTGTCTTGTTCTACAAATGCATCCACTGTCTTGTTACAGAATTTCAGCTGGTTCTGAAACAAAAAATAATATTATTTATTATTATTATTATTATACCAAATTTATATGGCACTCTTTTCATATTATAAATATGTTTAAAGGTGCTTTACAATAAAGCATAAAATGCACACAGTTAGCATAGATTAGAATATAAAATTCTAAAAAACACACACACTTTAAAACACTAGCTTAAGTTAAAGTCAGCCTGAAACAATATTTCCATACAAAACTCGCACCGAAAAGGTAAAAAAAGGAGCATAACATTATATTGTATTTAGGAGAGATAAAAAATAGAAGTAACTGTACTTGATTAAAAACGTCATGTACATGTACTTGTTTACACCCGAAGTTCAGTTTGCATAATAGTTTAAAAAAAGATGGGTTGTCAACTGCTTCTTAAAAATGTTCAAAGACTGAGCACTTTGGACTGAGCTAGGGAGAGCATTCCATAAGCTCGGAGCAGCATGGCTACAGCTCCGGTTACCAAATGTAACAGTTCTGGTCCGTGGGACCACTAATGTCAATGCACTGCTGGAACGAAGGTCTCTAGTTGGTCTGTATACATTCAACAACTCTTTAATGTACTGAGGGCACTGATCATGAAGTGCTTTGTACGTCTAAACTAGAATGTTGTAATTAATCCGTTGACACACAGGTAACCAATGGAGTGCCTTCAGCACTGCTGTTATATGGTCATGGTGTGAACTTTTTGTGATGATTCGTGCATCAGTATTTTGAACTCGTTGAAGTTTATTCAGAGTAGATTATGAGATACCAACAAGGAGAGAGTTACAATAGTCCAATTTTGAGGTTACTAAAGAATTGACCAAAGTCTTCGTAGCATCAGTTGTGAGCAATTTACGTATGCGACCAATGTTTCGCAACTCTGCAGGCAATGTTTACATGTTTTTCAATGTCCATGTGTGGAGTGAAGAAGGCACCAATATGTCTGATATAGTCCGACGAGCTTATTGAGGATTCTCCAACCATGACGGAAACGTTCTCAACATGCTTGGGCTTGTGTTTTGAGGACATAATGCATACACTACCACCAAACTGATTTGTAAGACTCATCTGTTTAATAATACAGATACAACAGAAGCGTTGCCATTTATTATGCAACACATTGGAAAACAATGAGTATTTGCAGTAACAGCACAATCTAAACATTGTGTGCCGTAGAAAGTTTGGGACCACGTCAGCTTAACTCTTAATATGTGTTATAATACATACTGCATTATTGATTGTAGTCTTTCGTCTTGTTCTCACTTGTCTCAACGTGTTCCCGATATTAACATGTCTTTCACAATGTATCTTCTCCAACAGACATGCCACAAAACAAAAGAAGCCACTCCTCTTACTTGCATCCCTAAAATGACAATATATAAATCAGACAGATAATACTACAAACAGCAGTATTTCCTTTTATTTTGGAATACATATTAATTTAATATAACATTTAAAGGAACCTGGGCCAAATAGATGCATGTCAACTTCAATAAAGGTGTTAACGGTTTAGTATAGATACTTATGATTGTCAGATGGTGGATTAAATACTAAACATCCATGATTTCCGAACGCTTATTAACCACCACTCACAAACAATGCGCTACGACATGTGATTCTTTGTCTCCGAATTGTGTAGCATAATCATCAACCTCCTTCACAAATTCTGCAAAGCCACTGGGGTCCATGGGCGTTTCTTTACCGTGTTTCCAGTCATGATATTTGAAGTGATATGATGTCCACTCCCCCTTATGGAACTGAAAACATGATGTACATTCATATGAAGTTTACGTTGGTACATCTACACACATAGGGCCCGTTTCATAAACAATCTTAAGTCGTATCTTATCTTACATTCTGTCTTACGTTAACTTAGCTACAAAAATGCGTTTCGTGAACGTTATCTTAACTAAGATTATCGTAGAATTTGTAGTAATTTTACGAGAACGACAGACCACTCTTAGTACGCTCAAACTATCGTAAGTGTCATGGTACGGTTTAAGTCGAATTTTCAAAATATGCCGCGAATTTAGCGAGAATAAGTGGTTAAAAGAAGGGAATTGCGTTGAAACAGGTTAGTGAATTAAATTAATGTCTTTCAGTGTAGTGTGTGTCCCTAAATAGTTTTTCTATCGATAATGCCATCCTCTCAGCCCACCGACCTTTACAATTGAAAGGTTGACGAGAAAAGAAAACAATCTCCAAGCATTCTGTTGAAACCTGTATATAGCTATACAGATTTTGTTGAGAGATTAAACGTATAAGGTTTTTTAGTTCATTATCTCTTTATAACATTAGTTGTGCCTCAATTTGACATTTTTAAGGATGTTTGTGTACATTTGCTTTTGCGTTTTTAGCATATCTGCTTTCAGTTATGTCTAAGGCAAGATGCATATTCGGTCCTAGCTTTTGCAAATGTTCCGTTGGTGTTGGTTATTTGCTCTTGCTACTACAATTAATTCGATTCAGAACAAACACTATTCAAACTAACAAGTATAATATCGGATAGATCTATACATTTCACATTATAATTTTAATGTTTTATCACACTGTAATGTATTAACAGTTGAACCTGTGTGTGCTTCTTCAGGTTTTCACTCTGCCGTATCTGTATAAAGGTTGACACTATATGATATTGTCAACCAAGTGAAAAAGTAGGATGGATATGCATATTTCAAGTAAAAACTTGGATATTGTCCGACATGTTGTTTTGGATTGGTGCTGATCATTCATGAAGTATGACGGAACCTGATCTGGAGGTGTTATGCGTGCGAAATACAACAACAAAGAAGTCGGCATGAAAGGAGGGTTTTGAGGTCGACACTTAAATTGCTACAGGTAAGTGTTACTATGTCATGTACGATTTTGACCCTTGGGGCTTTTAAAGACGTATTCGGGAGTTGCCATTGCGCAACTGTAATGCGCATGTTCTTTTCGATTAGTGTAGTGTTTGCATCGGGTTAAAGACGTATAAGGGAGAAGTTTACTATTTTATTTTACGATGCAAAGATCTTTTCTGAACTTTATAGTCACCAAACACAATACAGATAATGATATCATTCTGTTTAATTGAAGGATTTCATTATAGTTTTTCAGTTCTCCTTCTACTTTCTTTTTCTATATAAAAGTCATTGATATTTGAAATTCTACATTTGAAATTATAAAATGATCTTCAATAAATATTTGAAACTAACACAGTTTATGAAAATGTAAAACGATAATGGGTACCAAGTGTATTAAGGGTAAAACATTTCAACTTTCACTTTCCATATAATACATTTGAAACATAATACAACACTTTTAATCTTAAAATCAACCAAGGTGACCTATTATTTTTATTTCATATTTTTATTCAGACAGTGACTCTTATATAGTATACCAAGTTGTAAGAAAATCTCTGCTCTAGAAAAAAATATAGTAGACTTGTATCGATTTTGCTCTATATTAATATTTCACGTTTTAAATCTTCATTATCATAAAATCGAGCAAGGTGACCTATAATTTTTATTTCATATTTTGGTTAGATACATTACACTGATCAAATATAAAAAGTTTAAAGGAAATCTCTGCGGTAGAAAAACAACGGCCTTATTGTAGGATACGTCTTTAAGCCATTTGAGTCCTTGAATGACATTTATTTGATACATACAAAATTCAGTCTGGTACTGTCCTGGATTGCAGACAGGTATACAGACAGGCTGCAACACTTATGCAACCAACATAATATCCATTAAAATATACTTATTTGGGCTTATTTATATCTTACTCATCTCCTTACACACCAAGTGTCAAGTAAGTAAGTCATTATTTAAGTTGTTCACATCGCAATTGAACACTTGACATTCAGTACCCAAACCTGCCACTACCATAAAGTCAAGTAAATAATCATGAGATTGACATGATTTTGGATTACAATGCATTGGATAATAAAGCGACATACCATTTATTGTTAAACTTTTATACATTTACCTATTTCAGAAGTGTAATATGATTCTTTTCACAGATTGTCAACTTATTGCCCATTAAAGTATATGAAACATTGGCTTCCAAGTAATTGTGACTCCGTGTTATTTTTATTTTGCAACAGTGCTGAAGAAAGATCATTTGCAGCTGAGAAATGTTTGACTGTATACCATCTTTGAATCAAGTGGTGAAGAACAGCCTGTACTATGCTAATGTATCGAGGGGAGGAGTGTAGGGGTTAAAAGCCACCTGGTTATCTTGGTCAGTAGCAGTCTGTGCTAGTGGTAGAGGCCAAATAATAGTATGCTTAAGACAGTGTTTAAATTCTTTCAAATTGTCACTGTTTAAAAATAAAAATGTCTTTGAGGGATGGAAATGGAGTAGATCAAGGGGGGAAATGTGCCCGATATGGGGTTCGACCCCTTAAATACTTGTACGGTGCTCTGCCGACTGAGCTAACCCGGTGTTCGTCTAACTACAGAAACAATGAATGCTTGGTAACATGACGTCATCACGGTCGTGAGTTAGGCTATGTACGACAAAATGAGCTCTAACAGTATAATATTATGGCATACAAACCCATAATGTATCCGGCTGACATCATAAAAACAGCAGAAGTACGCAGTGCGAACTATCAATCAGTAATTTAAGTTAATTCATCCGCACGAAACGTCATAAGTCGTTATTTCGCCGTCAACTAGAAACTATTCTGGGTATTGGCGGCCATGATAACAAGTGTATGATCGTTATCACGTGACTATAATACAGACGGTGTCACAGTTTTTAATGAACTTACGACAAAACCTATCTTAGCTACGATAACGGAGTTACGACAGCGTCTATGAAACGCAAAAATCTTATCTTAACTTATCTTAACTTATCTTAACTTATCTTAACTTATCTTAACTTATCTTAACTAAGTTCGGAACTTACGATAAGATATTAGCTCAGCTAAGTATGTCTATGAAACGGGCACATAATGCGTTTTTGTAGAATACGCATTCATAGGGCGAATTTGTTTGTACCAAACCGGTTTGAATCCAAAACTGGTTTTTCATTTGTTTTAACTAACTGGTTTCAAACTAAAACAAGTTTCTGTATTTGTTAATAACAAATCTTAAACTGGTTAATCAAACTGACCGAACTACCTCCAAGTGTGGTTTGTCTGGTTTGATTTATCCGAATAATCGTATACTAGTTAAACAAAACGGTGGACTGATTTTATGGCGGGTGACCGTGACACTCATATGTGGGGCAATGTTTAAAAATAAATGTTTCTTTGCTACATGGGAACCTGGCTTTAAAATGGTCCACTCTGTTACGTTGCAAAACAGACGTTTTAAAGTTCTGAACTCCTGATTTTCTTATCACGCACCAATCTGTCTGCAATCAAGCACAATCAAAATCACGTGGGCCAGTTTTCATTGACTAAACCATCTGTTTGTTTGCAGACCAATCTTAATCTTTACTGGTTTAATTTGTTCAACCAAACTACAACGAAACTGAAACCTCAAACCTGAAGCAGGTTTTGCACACCAAATTCGTCCTTAGAAATAAACCGTACTAAAGACCCGTAACTAAATATATATCTTTAATTCCTCCAAACGTCGGATAGCGTAATACAAAACATATATAAACATAACATTCGTGAGAATTAACTAAATCATTAATGACTGATTCACCCGATTGTACATACCTTTCCTGTGTTTTCAACTTTCAGTTTATTGACCGAGTACTTCGGATTTGAATCAAGTTTATCGCAAGAAATAGTCAAGTCACCGAACGTGAAAGATTGATTTGCGGGGGGAATGTAAACACCAACATCCTGTAATGTATAAACAAATTACATTTGAATTCAGAGAGAAATAATAAAGCATTTTCAATGACTGTTCTAAAAGGACTAGCTATCCAGTTTGTGCTTTTCGCTTTGAATCATGTTTGATGAAATTTTTTATCTGTTTGAATAATTTCAAAATATACAAACCAATTTTAAAGGTGTGTTTCCATCCATATCCACCACACATATACATTGTTCTTGGAAAATCATGCAGATAAAATCCTGAACAAATCCGTTCAATGGAGTTTGTGCGGCAATAAATTTGTTCTTTGTTTTAAAACTCTGAAAATGAAATTAATTCTGACTGATGTTGAAATTTACAATTACATTCATTTTATCTCTTGATATGCATAACCAATCACGTTTTAGAAACAGTAAATATCGCTAACTGTCAGTTTCTAACTTGTAGTGTAGTAACTTCATTTATCCCATGTTCTCCTATTTCAAAATAAACTGAATAACATAACGAATGATTTTATAGAGAACGAATGACAGCATATAAAACCCTGATACAAAAGTCAATTTATAATGATTTCAAGTTTGTCATAAGATTCACGTACGTTGATATACACAGCATTTGTGTAATCTGAGTCACTCGATTCTTTGTCGACATAAAGTCTGACACGATATCTGTCACCTTAAATGAGAACCGAACACTGATTAATTTTCCGATCAACAACATGTTACAAAGGTTCATGTGAATGTTTACACTTTGATTATAGTTACAATACCATTTAACACGAAGACCGAATGTCCTTCCATAATGGCTTTATGCATTTGGCACTCATCAAGTATCAAACTTATTATAACTGCATTCATCCAATAATTTATTTGAAACATTTAGTAGCATGTATGTCTATGTTGTATTTATAAAACCTAAACAATAGGGATTTGCTATTGAAATTAAAAAAGGAATTCAGTACTGTCTAAGTTAGTAAACATTATACTACAAAATAAAGGAATATACTGTTAGGTAATACATACCTGCTATGTCCGCTGTTGGACGATTTGATCTATCCTGTTTATTGTTTAGAATAGCATTCTTTTCATCGTCACTTTCATTGGCAACCATTGTCTTCAGTTTCTGTTTATATATATATTTATCAAACGCAATCAGTAAGTAAGTGTTCATACAGGCATCGTCAGATACTTTAGTGTAGTTACAATAACACAAATAACGCCTCTATCCTGATCAAACTATTTGCTATGCAAACATAACACCAGTGCAATAACTGTTTGCATTACTTTGCTTCGGAAGCCAAAATACATAACAATAAACAAGTTATTTATTTAGGTTTGATAAACAAATTATCGAAAAGTTAACAAAGCCCCGCCAAGGTTACAAACGTTGTCCCGTTGAAGATAATTTGGTTAAGTAGTCAACGTAAGATTTTATTGGTTTACATCACACTGCAAATAGCAAAGCCATGTTAGTACGGCTCAGCCGAAAAACATGCGCAAATACACTGACTTTCATATGAAAGATTGCAATTACGTGTAATGTTTATATCAACGAAGTACATATAACTGTTGCTTTAATCATATCGATGACAGAGAGATTAGGTTGTAACAGGGAACGTCACATACATTAGAAAATGTCTCCACACGGACGCCGGGAAACCATTAGAAACACTAATGACTGACTTGGGAAGTGGAAGGGTATCATTAATGTTATAAGTAAGGGATCTGCACATGTGTTTAAATTACTATCAAATCCATTTAATAGCTAGCAAACCTAACACGTACCTTAAACTGTTCACCAAACTGAGCATCTGTTGTTGCCTTAAATGTATTATGAAATGTTTCTGCTGAAATACATTCACATTCACAGGCAATGGCGTACACGCAGGCTTTGTATATATACACATATTGCTCCTGAAATGATATGTAAACCGAAGAAAAAGACATATGTACACACTGTCAGTCAGATGATTAACGTCTTTATTATTAGTTTACATTGAAATGGCCTTTAAATAATGATATTTATTTACATTGTAACACGTACAGTACTTAAACATAGCATACCATGACGTAATAAGCGGTACAATAGAGTATGGCAGTATGGCATTGAATGTGTACGATTTTAAACTAAACGTTCAGCTTCATAGTGTCAACTATTACTTCAATAGCGTACTTGCGAAGTATGGTTACCTTATCTGAGATAGTAAATGTACAGCGGTATGCTTTGTAATCTGAAATTAAATATAATACCAGAAGAACATACGAACCTGAGTTTGTACCATGTTGACTCTTTGTTGTCTCATACTTCTGACACACGTAGAAACGTTGATGGATTGTGTTGCTTTACCCTCCGCTATAAGACGATCGAGAGCAATGAATGTACCTGTACGACCGATACCGGCGCTGTGAAAATAAAGTAAGTTATGTAATTCAAAATGAGCCGCGATGAATATAGATTTGCATTTGAAATAAAGTACAAACGAAAGAAAACAATGATCAAACATAGGGATACGTTCTCATAGAAATGAACATTATGCCAGTGATATACCGACTTAAAATTATCATGTATGTTTCATATAAATAATGAATGAAATACTTACCTGCAATGTACGATAACTGGTCCAAGTTTGTTACTTGGCGTGGAATTTATTCTCTGACGAAATTCTAACAGACTTGTGAGATCATCAGGTACTCCTTTATCTGGCCACGCCGTAAAGTGCAGCTGTGTTACCATCCTGTTATCATTGGCCTGTAATGCAAAATGATTACATAGCATATATATATATTGTATTGCAAAAGGCAATATTGCCCATGAGCATACATGTAAATATTAACACAATTATAAATAAAATGCTCTCGATTCAATGTACAAATTATTAAAGCATAATCAATTACCAAACAAACAAAAGGTGTAGTAGTTAGTTAAGAGATTGTAATCACGTTTGGTTAGATATGTAGTACGGAGAAAAGTGTCTCCTTGTCTTAGTTAAATTTTGGATACACATAAAAACAGAGTAAATGCATGTATGACTTCAAAAACAAATACAGTAATGCGTCATACAGCACGTAAATTTCATCGAAAATAACAAAAAGTATCTCTTTTGTTCATACTTTTGTATATAAAAATTGATAGGTTATGTAATATGCCTTTGTTATCCGAGGTAAAAAGTTCGGAGAATTTGAGAATATTTGGTCTTCTCCAAAAGTATTTTTTAATATATAATTGTCTGTATTCATGGTATACAGGACATTCTAATATAAAATGAAATTCGTCTTCTAAAACATTACAAAGTTGACATTTTTCTGTCTGATCTTGGTATAGGATTTGGTTTATTCCATCTTCCCGTTTCAATTTTCAGTCTATGGCTTGATACTCTTAATCTTGTCAAAGCAAATCTATATTTAGTAATATTAATTTTGTCAAGATACGGTTTAGAGTTAAAATAAGCAAATAATGTGTGTGTTCATGCTCTATAAGAATTACTTAATTGATTATTCCATAATTGCACAAAGTTGTCACTTAACCTTTGTTTCACAATACTCATAAACATTTCTGGGTTTCCAACTCCCTGATACAACTATACATCATTAAAGCCTAGGTGTTCTATGATAGATCTCACATTCGTGGCCCAATTGGGTTTATTTGGATGCTTCGTAATATCATTTAACATCATGGTATATACCTTTTTAATAAACTTTCTGTCGCTTGTCTGAATAATTTTTAACCAAAATCTAATAATATTTAAAAACAAATATATTGTTAAGGGATGTTGAAATTCTCCGTACACAAAATTATTCTGCGTTTGTTTTCTCACTCCTATAATTTGTTTACAGTACTGCAGATGAATATTTTCCAACTTATTTGCATATCCCCATACTTCAGATCCATAGTTTAAAGTCGGTAGTATTACTTTGTCGAATATACTTAATTTATGACTAACTGTGATAAACGTAGCATATACATTTACATAATTATATCATTTTATGCAGAAATATTTAAACAATACTGAATTAGACTAGTGTGCCAATAAATTGGTATATGTTCAGCAGTTTAGAAGGAGATGTCGTTTATAGTTTCCACTACATACATATAGGGAACACTTCCCCGCTCCCTGGCGGCCATGTTTTCTGACGGAACTGTTTATTTATGCAATCGTGTAAGAGGACAATGCTTTTGGACAATAACGTTTTTGTTTAAATTTAATCTTTACAAATCTATTCTGGCACCTGCGACCTACTAATACAACATAATGGAACCTTTTATATAACTTAAAAAAAGTATTATTCCTGTTGAAAAACTATTCAGTGGTTTAAGAGGACATCAAATAGCAAAGCTGTAGGCTATTTATGCAACTCTGTAAGAAGCCCACACACTGATCATTCCTGTGCAGTTTGGACAAAATCCAAGCAGTTGTATTGGTGGAGATGTTGTTTAAAGTAAATGTTGATGCACGACATATGACGACGGACGGACATCCAACGATCCCTAAAGGCTCACCATACGCACTTTAATAAAAGGTGAATATTACCACAGAAGTGCAATTGAGCCTACAAAGAGAAGCCAGTATTGTGTGAAAACAAATTGTCATCATGCCACGTAAACTACAATAAAGACGTACTTGCGATACATTGAATATCCTGACAGTGTATTCAGCATATTCTTCAACATTCCTGCATGTAACGGTGACATCACCATACACTTTGCTAGATCCAAACTTGGGCCAATATTGTTCACATTTCATTCCCTGCAAATTAATGAATAACGAATTTCAAAAAAACATATTTGAACCTATGTAAATACATAGTTACAGATAAAAGGGTCTGATAAAGATGGAACAATTACCATGACTTAGGCAACTATATTGATATTACTATAAAGACGAAACTGCAGAAACAACCAACATTTACTAGAGTTAAGACCTATATACAAAATATAATCGCTTGTTCAAATTGTATTCACCGTTTTTTCCCGCAGATTTGTCACCATCACTATAATGTCCGATTGTTCATGCCAGACCATTTTCCAGAATGTTTTGAAGCCACTTGATGTGTCAGCTGTTGGGCCTAAAACGATCCAAACTAAACAGTAAAGCAGGTGGTTAACTTTAAAATGAATATGTCAGTATCTGACAGATAAAACGACACAGTAATAATGGTTTCCATTCAACTGTTACTTTTAAAAGAAATGTTAATGTAAGCGAGCTTGCTTTTAGACAACACGTATATTTAAACGTGATCATGTAGACACTGATTTTAGATAAAATACTAATTGGATTATGGATTTAGCTTTACCAACGCAAACATGAACTGCGAAAGTATTGGCAGAAATACCTAATGATGCGATATAGCATTTTTCCTTCATGTAGCCCTGAAAATAAGAGATGACAAATGTTTCACGCATGAATTTGATGAAATAACTTCAATTTACATGGCAAGTGTAACTGCACTAAAATGTAGTGTAATTTACATTTAAAACTACTATTGCCTTATTTTTTTACAGGGGAAGCAATTTACGAAAATAAGTGTATAGTACTTCGCACAGTACGATATGTATTGAGTTTGGATAAACTACAAGTTCTAACCTATATTGAATGCGTAGTCCAGTTGCAAAAGTAGGACAACACAAAACTAGTGTCTAAAATACTTACATCCATATAACACGCATTGATAAAAAAGTCAGGGTCATCTGATTTTGTTACACGTGAGTGGTCATCTGTAATACAACATAAGTGGTAATATTTACATAAATGTATGCAGAATAATGAACATTTACAACATATGCGGGTTTCAAGTACAATATGACATATATATCTACTGATAAATTAACAGCTTTGTATTGGTAGATATATGGACATTTACATATATACCATAATTTTGTAGTTTAAATGAATGTTAAAGTTCCCTTCCTTTGTGCAATTCGTTCACATTATATGTTGTTCATATTATATTATCCCCATTTATTGTTGCCAGCTGTGTTGAATTGTCCTGTGATGTATTCCATCCACCCCCCCCCCCCCCGGTTGTCCTCTTTGATTCTCCTAGTTATCGCTTATGGCCGGCCGGGTCATTCCCAACGCCCATGTTTCCTAACATATGTACCCTTTAGCCTCCTGAAATGCCTAATATTTTATGGACTGTTGTTTTCCCGGAGATCTGTGTGTCTTATGAATTTGGCGGTTCATGTAGTAACGTATTCTCTCTCTTTTATGTAACAGTCAAAAAGATAACCCAGACTTTTGTATTTTGAGAATCTTTACTACATTATGACAAAGTGATTCGAAACGATTAACGTAATTTTGACCGGTTTAATCATTGCTGCCGTACGATATTTAGGAGATATGTGAAATGATACTGGCGGATTATGTATTTTGACTAATGTATATTCATGAAATCACACAATTGCGGTTTATTTGGTTTAACAATTTCAACATATTAAAGGAAATAATAGCACTGTCTTATCGAACAGCGTTACGGTAGGGTCAACATATGATAGCACAATAACACTTACCTACGATAATTAGCAGGTTGTTATTGTCGCCGCACTGAAGTGCGGCGTACTGTATGGAATGGGATATTTTTTTGTACGTGGAAGGGCACGTGACTAAATTTGTTTTCCAAGATTATTCGATTCAAGATAATTTTACCCACTGACAATAAAGTTTTACAGAAAAAGTATCGTAATATTTTTTTATTGTTTTATTTTATTTCATTTTAAAATCTTTTAATTTATTCCCTCATGTGGTGCACGATTTCAAATGGTCAAGGTCTATTTTGACTCATAAAATATTTGAAACCAGTCTACGGAAAGCTTATTTTTAGATTCCCTCATGTGGAGCACGATTTCAAATGGTCAAGGTCTATTTTGACTCATAAAATATTTGAAATATACGGAAAGTTTATTTTTTTGTTAATTATCATCTGCAAATGGCAGAACATGTTCCCAGCGATGTCTACCGCGTTATCATGTCGCTAGACTGTCTTGCAGACATGTAGCAGACCGATGAAATATCTGTTTTTGTCGGACACATTGTCAGGTGAAAATGTTCAGTTAGCACCGTTTATTTTCGGAAATTGCTCAAGAAAAATCAAATAGTCGAAAAGCGTTCCCGTCGAAAAGTATGACTTCCTAAATTGGGCGAAAAATTTACAGTTGGCGAATGTTTTATTCCTCTCAATTTCGATGTTAAATGCGGTTAAAAGCGGCTGAGATCAATGTATGTGATAACCATGCAATCACTTTCGTTTTAGTCTAGTATACGATAAAATCCGTACCGTACGGTCCGTAATGCCGCCCGCTCCGTACTTTACGAGGAATTAAAATTATTATAATAAATTCAGAATACTATTTTCGCAAGTATATACTGATGGTTTATGTCTCATAGTCTGTGCTATGACTATTCACATACAATTTACCTCACTGTATGTTTAGTTTATGTTTCATTTGTGGCCTAGTTTTTATGTACAGCCGACTGTTTTAAACATGTCTTGCTTTTTGCACTTGATTGACTTGTGTTTGGGAGTATACATTGTCTTTCAATTTGAATAATTAATAATTGATAATGAGATGTTTGTTTAAACTTGAATAACAAGAATAAAATAGACAAGAAATAAGATAACAGTGCTACATTGAATCATCCCACAAGCTCAATTAGGAATGATTTGTAGACTATTAAAAGCAATTTCAAAGAAACACTAAAAAGGATTACATTAAAATAACAAAGTCCTATGCTATAGAATATTGGGGATTGAGGGGACAAACTGCACTAAATGTTTGTTTATTGCGTGCTGTAATGTAGCCCCCGAAAGACTGAAACCGACTGGTTCCAAAATTGGCTCAAGAAAAAAAGCCAGCGCTAGCCCAGATTGCCCAATTCATCTAGTTAGCAAAATACGAGACTTCCAGTTGATCGGAAGTTGATTAGTTCGTGGAAGAAGGTAGGCCATGGCTAGTATTTAATGATGATGAGATAGTCATGACCTTTACTTGAACAATTAAACTGAGAAATCTTGCTTAATTATAATGGTTATACATGTAATAAAACAACATTTAAAATAAGGATTTTAAGTTGTTAATCCTGTTCAAAACATTGCGACAGGTAAGAAATTGTTATGACAGGTAAAACATTGTTGCGACAGGTAAAACATTGTTGCGACGGGTAAAAAATGTGTCTTTGCCTGTCGTTATGTCCTGTGAAGGAGAAAAAGTATTCGCGTTGACTGTTTTACCTGTATTTCACATGTGCTATTGAAATTTTCTTGAAGTGGGCAGTTCATAATTATAATATTATATGATATAGTCATCGCTGATAATTCCTTCTTGCATGTACTCACGGAGAAGAAACTGCAGTAAGAAGGAATTTGTTACGGTGACACGCTGTTTATTCATAGTTTAGGGTGGTGCAAGCAACTACAGTTTTCATCTTCATACTGATACCATAATATACTCTTTTTTTCGCTCGCTCACTTTAATAAATGACCGTTTGAAAAAAGTTTTTTTCGCTCACTCGTCCCATTTTTTGGGGGGAAAAATCCGAAGAACAAAAACATAATTTGGTGTGGCCTAATAATATTTAAAATTGCATTCTTTGAATCTTTTACATAACAAATTATAACAAATAGAAGTGATGCGTTAACTGTATGAAATAAATATTTAGATAAAAGTAGTGCTTATTCTAAGCTTATTTTTTATGTACGTATGGATCAGAAAAGAAAATGTGTTCCGGTGATAAATTTTGAGTGTCATGATAGTCTGAAATAATTATTTAGAAACTTAATGAGAATTTATGTAAAATATTCAAAGAATGTAATTTTAAATATTATTATGACCTTGCTATAAACAGAGAAGTAGGAACTGGGTCTGTAAACAGATTAATATTTTTTGTTTACGTGTTTGATACTACTAATGTAGTGTAATGCTTTAGTTACATGTTTTTTGTACAAAATAATGTAAATAACAAAATATCATTCAATTCTTTAGTAGCGACCTTTGATGCTTTGCATCAATGATTTTCTTGTACTTTATATAAAATAGGATATTGTTAAAGTATATGTCACACAAGGGAAAGTTTAATAATTTAAAAAAAAAATTAATGTTAATAGTTTGCAAATATTAAATTGGGCTTGTTCGTTTAGTTTTATTATATTTCGATATAATGAAAGAAAACAAAACGAGCCTCGCATTTCAAAATGTTCCCTGTCTGAAACCGTATGGAATTTGCGTATACAATTTATTCATATTTAGATTAGCGTTTAGTGATATACCCATACAACGTTCGAAGATAATATGCCGTTTTTGCTAAACTCATATGTCATTAAATTTCTAGGAGTTCAGGAATCTGAACCCGTGTTGTTTGAGTTTAAAATCCAGGACATTATGCACTACGCCACAGGACGAACACATTTTGGATGTTATAATTTTCTTTTGAAAAGTCGACAAAGCGTCTAAATAATCATGATCATTGTACTTACCTACATACTAAACATGGATCGATCCAACCTATGACGTATTGTATATATTATTGTGCCTTCATATCTTGGTCGTATTATATCAGTAGTTTGCGCAATAGTAACATGCAACTAATTGTGGATAATGTTTCAATATAGTAAGTGATATACATCATTTCTCTTTAATTCGAGATGTAATATATATTATAACAAACTTAAGCTTACGCAGTGGATCAGCAGTACACAATAAACTTGGCGAATATGAGGGGTGTCAAGAGATGTAAATAATGCATTGCTATGGTTGTTGTTACAGAAATAACAGAGAGTAACACAACCCATGCAGTTATATTCAGATACTCGTCGTGATACTCGTGAATTTATGTTTTGCTTTTATTTATAAAATGTGAGGACGTGCACATAAATTGACATTCAATTTACATTAACGCATAACAGCAAAAACAAGTAAACGTCTCATCTGCAAACATGTTCCTGCTTTGTTATCGAATATACTCACATGGAAATATGCCATTGTATCTGTTCAACTTAATATTTTCCGGTTTTACTGCCACAACGCAAGGCATGGTAATGCCCTTTGGTAAGATCTGAGTTAAATAAAACATTAACATGTATCCACGAGCGAAACTCATGTTTTGCTATCAATAAACATGTCGATGATTGCGTATATTCCTAAAAATTGAGTTTATGTTCTAACTATGCTATTATGATCCTCTTTCTATGACGGGTATGGAATTCTGACATTCCAATTATTTGAAACAAATATAAGCTTACGTATGTACTGCTGAAATAAGAATATTAAGATTACTTATGACGCTTAATAAATACTAAATGAACTAATGATGGAATATTACCAAACTGATTCTCTATTAACAAGGATCATTTTTGTTTGAAAACGAATAATGTGAAATCTTTAGGCAACTTATCAAAATATTAATCTATATCAATGTTCACAGACCATTACCAGAGATATAGCAAAATGTACTGGTCATAGACAAGCATATACTTCATGGGTCTATATATTTGGATGGTATATCCAAAACTTACATGAAATTCTGTCGCAAATGATTCGAACGATTTTCCATCGACAAAGGCGAACAGTTCATTCACAAACACATTTTCTATTCGCTCAATCTTTTCCGTTGAGTTGTCGTAAATATTCTCATCATTTGAGCTTGCAATTTTATCATCATGATCTTCATCATCGTCCACTTCGCAGAGTACGCCTGCAAACTCAGTCTTGGATTGAATCGGTGGAGGCGCGATTGAAGCCAATGACCTTTGAGTCGTTGCTAACATTGTACAAATAAACGATATCTGGTGAATGCATTTCCAAAATGAATAAACACGTGTGTACAAAAATGATTACTTTCAAATAAATTTGATAAATCCCAATTAAAACATTTCCGATAATTAAGACAAGGTAACATCAATAATGTACATGGTTAAACAAACGTATTCAATATCCAATTCCTGTTATATAGCGATATAAGAATGTTGTTAATCAATTTGAACCGTCACAGTCAGAACGAAATACTTAATAGTATTCACCTTTGATAGCAGGTGAGATCGTTTGCATTGACAACTCCTCTTGCTTCGTCATCTGCTTTTCAGTACGCTTCTTTTTTGAAAAGTTTACGTAAACTCCTGCTTGTGATGTGGCTTCACAATTGGATCTATGACTTTGATTTTTAGTTTTACCTAATTCCGCGTTCTCGTAAATGCCTCGATCTGTTGGGATCGCTACTGGATTTGACTCCTGTTTAACTCTAGATGTGTTGTCATTTTTAACATTTACATACAATGAAGCAGACGCATCTGACTCATCAGGTGGCCTGTTCTTCATTCTACAATACGAATTGAAAGATACAATAGGCATGTAATACATCTATACAATGTACTTCGGTTTAATACTGAGTTCGAATTATTATAATAAACCAAATCCTGATAATAGAATTATATTAGCATAATTCCACATATTTCTATGTTTTGACTTCTAACTTGTTAATTAAATACAGTGTACGATTTGTTCACTGAAACTGATATAGTCAGCCTAAGCGCTGTATAATATATTCAAACATACAGGTCAGGAGCAGGTTAATTTGTTCGAACTATACCATTGCTTAATACAATATGAGGTACACAGTTACAACAGTCACGGTATACGGTAAAGATGCAATGAAACGCAATGTACCTGAACATGAATCGGATCGAATATTACCACTAAATCATTGACGTATTTACATATAACACTTAGTTTATGTGAATGGAATGTTCCGTTCTTAAGGCCGTTATTCATTATTGAAACTGAGACAGCAATATTGTATTATTTTTAAGTCATACCTTCTCCTATGAATGACCACGCCTACAATAACTACGCCTATTAATAGAAGTCCTGCTACTGATCCTCCTGCCGCCCCAATTGTTGCCGAGTTACCAGCTCCGTCCCTGGGCTGTTCTTCAGGTACTACTAAAGTAATAATAGTCATATACATTTAAAACTACGTGGATTATATAACACTTAAGATTAATGACATAATACTGGTACATTGGCGGTTTGCTGCAGATATCAAAAAATAAAGACGAGAGACCGTTTTATCCTGGCTTGCCTTTAAACGTCCAATATTGTTATCAACATTTGAGCGCAAATTAACGATCGGTTTTTAACAAACTTTAACAAGCACATGCCGTTAATCTAATCAAAGAGACTTTCTTAATTTATCAAATTCAATGCTTATACTGCAGGCATTCATCGTTGATTTTTCGACAAGCGTTTTAACCACACATCAAAATTATCTAATGTTGTCGTTTTCGTACTGTAATAGTACACGAGACTAGATTTTATCAAAGGTGTGTCTGGATCCATCTTTTTTATATACAAACCTTTTTGTCATATTGTCACTTTTAATTGTTCACTTTGTTTGTATATACTACCAGCTAGCAATATAATAGATATAGAAACAAATAGTATACATTTAAACAACTGCCACATATAGTATGCACTTATATGTACATGTACATTTGTATATGCTTTTATGTTATGTATGTACGTTTAAAAAACGAAATAAACTATAAAATTAAAAATGAGCACAACCATAATAATTCATGTAAGTAATACATTTTAAAACAATAATTAATACATTTCACTTTACAAGATTATCATTTCATTATTGTATAAATGTATATCTGATAATACAAAATATGCATAAGAAGTCATATTTTATATCGAATTGATGCAATTTTGAAACACCTCATTTTAAGAATGCAATGATCACACTAACATACAAGAAAACTAGTGTTTCTTTGTTAAATAATTTGATTTAACATATTAAAAATAGTTTTACTCCCAGTTACAGTCAGATACTTTCGTTACTATATTTACCGATTATAAAGTTGTAGACAACTATACTTACGGACACAAAATGTGCACGGTTTTTGACTTTTGTTATTATCTCATTTCTTGTTCAAATTGTACAAAATTAGTTTTATGTTGTATCTGGAAAGTTATTGCGTGTGACCAGTCTTCATTTGAACATGCGATATATTGTTTCGGTTTAGTAGCCATGATAGTCACAATTGTATCGTGTAAATGCCTATGAGTGCATAAATGGTATAATTCAGTGTAAACATGTATATGTTCATTAATCTTCTGGCAGGCCTAACACAATATTTGTCGATGTTTGTTTCAATATTGCGTTGACGTCGATGTCAATATAAGGTTGTTCAATGATGAGCATATAAGTGCAGTATAGGCTGGAATCAATGCAGTTCGAGTTGCAATGACCTTCGGTGGTAGTCCATGATCACTCTGTGTGACGTCTAAGGCAACTATTCGGTTGCAGACCGACCAAGAACAGAACGTCCATGTGAGGCTAATCTTCAACACGACAGACAAATCGTTCTGTCTCATTAACGACGGCGTCTTAACGTTCCAGAGGAGTCTGCCACGAACACGCGTGGTCAAACTGGTCATCGTGTGAGCGTTCGTACCATTCGATGTTGGCCCATGGCAGTTTTGAGAACGTCGAACTCGTCAATATTATGTAATAGAACACTGAGATTGTGCTGCAGCAAGAAAATGCTGGACTGCATACGGAAAGGCTGCTGACTTCGTAATGCTTTCCATGATTCAGGATATGAACCCAACTGAGCATTTTATTACAAATTGCACACTGTAGTGGAATTTTATGAAACTTAATCTGTCGGGAAAGCGCTGCTTTGTCAGATAAGAAACTTGAGAAACCAGTGTCGTCTATGAGACGGAGATGTGTAGCTCTTACAAACGCAAACGGTGGCCACACACTGTATCAACTATAACAGGCATTAAATTCAAATGTACTGCCTATTTTAAAAACGTGTTAAAAGTGATGTTGCAAAAGTATGTATAGATTAGTATATAGTATGCATTACTTTCGTGCGTCAATGAATTATTTCTGATATTATATTGCTATACAAACAAAATGCTTTACTTGCTCTGATTTTTCTTCTTCGTTTTGGAGACCGTGCACAAATTGTTGTCCTTTAGTAGGCTATATATACAACTGAATATGTATTCCTACTTATTTGTCACTGATGTATTTTTACAAGCATAGATCGTACATAAACGAATAGGATACGTAAATACCTTTTGTTCTACAAGTAAGGGTAGCATTATACTTCGATCGTCCCTTGGCGTTAACAGCGAATAAAACAGTATCATAACGTGTACCACTCGACAGTCCAGTAATATTGTAGTGTATTGCTGTTCCTGTAGGTCCGGTATCTTGTACGCTTGCATTTTGCCACTTCACCTCTGTTTGTTGTTTAAACATTAAAGTAAAGCTTTGTTCCGATCCATTTTTGAAACCAGATCTCCATTTAATTCCTATGCTTGAGATAGTGGTGCTGCTGTCATCTTGTGTCAAGTGGGTCGGTACTTCTGGTACTCCTAGAAAGTAAATCAATGTGTTAGATGTTCATGCTGCTTAATACAATTACGGAACTTGTAACGCGTGTAACACATTGTGTTTGTCAATGTTCATGCAACCGAAAATGTTCACGGTGGTCATATTTATATATTTTATATTTATATATTCCCGTACTAAGATACTGATCTAACAATCGTAAACATGTATTGCATATGAACACTATACAGTAGACATTGTATTAAGAGACCACCCAAGGGACGGCCAAAAAGTGGTGGCTTAATAAAGTGGTATCTTAATAGATATCAACACATTAAACGAAAGTTAAGTACACAATGAATGTCCAACTGAACAATCAAAACGTATTTATAAATACCATCCTCTTTCCATTCAATTGTATCTACGGTGTGAAACAATGCACGTACATTTATTTTACACTGCTCGTCAATTTAAAGTGCCTAATTCTTAAATTCCACGTAAGTTATCCAATATGACAAGGTTCGTGTAGTTTGAATAGTGTAATTGCCTCCTGCTAAAAATTAAATAATTTTCTTAATACACAAGCGAATTTGTCTTACTGACGCGAAAGTAAAAGGCTAAACACAGACACACTCATTTACACGGGTACATAATAGTTTCCAGTCTATAAATAAATAACTACTCATCACAGCAACACGAATCTGCGCATGGCGTGACGTCATGAATTCAGTGATGACGAAGTTTTGACAGCTATTAACTGGAATAATACTAAAACTTTATTCCATGTGCGTATTGAAACAGGCTGATCGCGTTATAGAAAAGTCGTTTAATACATACAATTTATATAGTAAAAACGCTCGGGCGGGAATTTAAGTGGTTGTTTAATACAAAAGTCGCTTAGTACAGGTGGTCGCTCGAGCAATGTCTACTGTATACTAATCAAAATAGTACTATGATAATTACACTGTTTTTGTGCTCGTGTATCAAGAGTTCTGCGACATATATAATGCATTTCAGAAAACAGGCAGGAACGCATATAAGTTATTACAATTATGAGAAGGTATAACAAAATGTAATATGTAATTGTTACACTTTGCGAAACACCTAACCACAGCTTAAATCCAACAAACGCAACAAAGTAAAATATAGTTCGACACTATAATTAGAGTACCCTACCATCAGGTTTCAAGTAAAACGATTCATTGATGGAACCAACGACATTTTGTGCAGTGAGTGTATATTCTCCGAAATCACTTTCTTCTACGTTGGTTATTGTGAGAATTGTCCGTTGGTCGGTTGAATATATGATAATATGAGAATCTCGGGTCTTTATTGATGAACCATTTCTGTACCATTCGAACGTGGGATGTGGAAATGCTAAAGCTGTGTAGCTCAATGTTACAGTTTGGTTGATGGCACTTGTAACAGTAAACTGTACGTCTGTATTCATATCCTGCCTTGGTATACCTGCATGAAATACATTCACAAATATAACACCGTATAAATATGTTTAATACTGCTGTATATCTTTATAATTGTACATAGGATTTATACGCGAATAATTTATATGAATGTGCATGATTGTATTAATTTTATATGTTGAACTTACGTACTTATTATTGTTTATGCGTTTTCTCGTCCTGTATACTATGCATGTAACTCAGATAAATTATACTTACAATTTACGAACAACTGAATTAGGCGTGTGGACGGTTTGATGTTCAGTGAATTATTCCCCTGACAACTGTAATTAACAGGTCCTCCAGAACAGGACGCAACTGTGTAGTATAACAATTCGCTCGCATCAGAACCGTTAACTACATCTTCTGTCTTATATATTCTTACATCAGCTGTTGGGTTACTTTGTAGATGACAAACGAACACCAGACTTGTATTTTCCGTGACGAAAACACTAGTATTATGTCCATAACTTCGTATGTAGAAATCTGTTACGTTTGTTTTGACTGCAAAACATTATGTGATGTCGCATAACGTGTATAAATTTAATGTATACAAAGAATATGCGTTTCGATCTAAACTTGTTTTAAAAGAAACAGTATATATATAACCTCCAGCAGCTATATGTTCATGCAAATCAATGGAGATTTGTATACCTTAAAATGACAATCTATATTACGTGGCGTAACTTGTCTATAAATACTATACAATATAAGTATTTGTTCACAAGTTAATAACACATTTTGATACATTCATAAAATATAAGTAGGTATAAACTTACAATTTACATTTAAACGTATATCCGCACTCATATTTCCTATTCGTATAGTTCCGTTCGAATTATCCATCCTATAAGTAGCGTAACATGTGTATACTAAGTCATCATCTCTTGTAACATTAACTATCAGAAGTTTTGAGGAGCTCCACATTTTAGTGTGGTTTGATCTTCTCCATGTGATATTGGTACTTGGCGGATTTCCAGGAACAACAGGACAGGTGTATCTGAATGTATCACCTTCTTTTACTGTGAATGTTTGTCCTTGTGAAATGTTTACATACGGTGCATCTAGAAATATATGAAAGAGCATATATCTTGTAACACTCTCTGAATTCTAAATAATGTTTTACGGGAAATAATCACATTTTGAAGGAAGGTTGTTATAACAAACAGCTGTACGTACTGGTATATTATGATAAACATCCAATAACATTGTTCTGTCAAAAATTCTTTAAACATCAATATGTTAGATGGTGACGCTAGAAATATTACAATCATAGTTAATATTATCAAGCAGTCTTAACAAATATTAATATTAACTTGAAATATGCGAATAATTTACAACGAAATAGCAACGTGTGTTTTCAGCAGACGGTTACATCCTTGAGCATCGCTAAATAAGCGTGTGTCATAACGGTAAGTTTGTGCGATTTTTGCCCCATAATAAACACAGGATGTGTCAAAGTTTCGGCAGCGACTTCAAAGACATTCGCCCACGGCCCACGTGCTATATTGACGCCAGTGACGTGTTCTATGAAAAATCGAGTCTTCATTTGTTATTTACTTATACATTTGATCCTTTGGACTCATCATCGGTACCCAGGTTATTCATAACATGCATATTAGGATGCTTTTGAGCGTGCATAAAGTCTACACGAGAGTGTGCAAAATAAATATGTGTCGTAATCGGTAATTTCTTATTCCGAGCACGTGTATAACATTAACAATAGTATATTTCTCTTCGATTGTAAGAAGCTGTTTATATGCAGTGGATTACCGCCGATTTGGATAAACCCTGAACGGCATGTTCATGATTATGTTTTGGCATCACTGTGATGTAATGGAGCATTACTGTAGGATCCTGCAATTAGGGCTATTTTTTGTATTATTGTCCGTAACAGAGGCAAACCAAGACGTACCTAAAGGCCTACTGCAGTTCATAAGACTGTTATATTTACAATTTAACACAATCTATAATGCTGAGACGCATGTGTCTTAGCATTAAATGAAGAGAATAATTTTAAAATGGTGTATATCTTTTCATCTGATGTGCATTGTACTTTTATAAAAGGCTGTTTATTTCCAAAGAGAAAGATGAATCTGCCATTCGTTTATATCACATCAATAATGTATATGTCCATTTCTTACACAATAATATTGCATGTTCAATATTTGCAAACCTCTGTTTGTGTTATTACGTCATTTTTTATTTTTTCGATATATTCCCTTCCAATATTTTACAATACATGAACTTAATTGACTTCACATTTTTCCCGCGACATTGATGCCTTGCACCAACTATCTCTTGTAGTTAATTTCATACTGAAATCAATAGTCATAATAAATTTCGTCGCCTTAATATTAGGTTGAGCTAAATGTCAAAACAACTATTTTGAGAAAATCGTCTTCAAAGTTCAGAGTGCTGTAATTTCGCTCTTAGTTGACCAATTTGGCCCATTTAAAGACGAAGTGTTATGTTACGTGTACTATATGTAGGATGTGGAACTACATGTTGTACATTCCAGTTCATTGCACCAAAATTATGAACTTTTATTTGGAGATACCTCAAAGAAGTAAAATCAATATCAATTTTTTTCATTATTAGGTTGAGATGTGTGACTAAGCTCATATTGAGATATATGCTGTGCTTCATTGTTTCAATAAGTGAGCTATGTTCACTTTGGAATTAAATGAGGCACTGGTATAGAAACGATGTTTTAATATACTCATGTGATTTCTAATTCAGTTTCAATTATATTTATAACTTAACGTTGTTTCATTATTTTCATCCAACAGTTGAACTTCGTTGTCTCGAACTCGAATATGTTGAATTTCGGTCATAATGAGTCTCACTTTATTTGAGTTTGTTTGTGTCTATTATGTCGAAAATCTGCTATGTCGAACAGATGAGTATGAAACGTCGAGGATCAAATGTATTTCGTTGTTTTTGAAACTACATGGGTTCCTTTCGATTGCATGCCACATTCTGCCAACAACACTGAGCATGTTTTCAAATAAAACAGAAGTAAATGACGAATGACTGACAGTATAATCCCAGGAATAAGCAATGCTGTGACTGCGGTGAAGATCGAACTCGACATGACTGTGTTGTCTACTTTATTCTCATTAGCCATCAAACTCAAATGCTCACCAATGACGCCAAAGGACAATACTGCATTATGCATGGAAAGAATATGCCCATTGTTAGGGTTTTGATGTTTACGTCATATTAAACCAGTCAGTATAATCACGACACCCTGTACTCGTCGGACAAGTTGGATCAGTAGGAAAAATGACAAGTTCAATCATTACAGATACTGTGACCAGGTCGATGAGGTGAGTGAAATAGAGCACTGACAGGACCTGCCGTTGTTTCCTTGAGCAAGAAACTTAAATCCACATTGCATGCTTAGTACTCGAGAGTGATGCACTTGTTTCCCAATCGAGCTTAAATAAATTGGCATAGACTAGACTAGTACTGGTTGGTGCTAGGAAGCAGACTCGAGGGTGAATGTAATAAGCTATGAGCTTTCGTCGCAATCAAGCTAACATAAAATAGTATAGACTAACCCACGACCTTATGACCGAGGTATTTGAAAACAAATATATTTATTTTGAGAGCTCATATTTAATTGAAAATGAACAAAACAGCAAACAGTTTTCTTTAACATTTTATAATAAACAGTAAAAGAAATGAAATTAGCACTAATATCATCTGTTCTGCTCCTAGCTGTAATACTGAACCATTTACTAATGATTGACTGCGTTATTATCAGGCTTATATACAACACTGTCTAAGCAACTTTTAACTGAGTTAATAAAAGGAAAACATTTTCCTTAACAATAACAAGGTATACATGTAATAATGTGTATGCATACTACACATACAATTTGAATGATTGCGTTATTATTAGGCTTATATGGAACACTGTCTAAGCAATTTCAACTTAGTTAATACATGTAGTATTAAATCAGAAAGTTTTTCTTGCGCGTAGCTACCTGGACATAACGCTCTCTAATGTTAAACTGGAAGGAGTTACCTTACTACAATAGCCAGTTCCGCGTAGAGCACGTGACTATATATTACATTTTAATTGGATGTTCCAATATTAACTATTAGTGTAAGCTATCTCCTAGACATGTCTCACTATGACAGCAGCGTTTGTTTCATTCCATGGATATACATTGTACCTCAATGTGTGACCCGCGAAGTCACTGTTAGTGACTTCATTACATATGGTAATTTATACTGGGAGATAGAGCACTGTGAGACAAATCCAGTGATATAATTATCTCAAAAAATGTAAAAATGGACATAGATCAACCTAATACTAAGGCGACATATGTCAATGAGTACATACATAATACTTGCACATGTAGAGATTTAGATGTGCTACCCTGTACAACATCTTGACACGATGGATTCATGGTATTGTATGCAGTACATATGTACACCATATCATCACTCCGTGAAGCGTTTCTTATCGTTGTTGTTGCACCAGATACATTGTGTTTCTTGGATGTCCATCGGATCAGATGAGCTGGTGGATTTGCGCGTATAATATCACAGTGCAGTGTAACGGTATCCCCTTCGAAAACGGCTATGTTTTGCATTTCATCTATGATGGGAGTATCTGAACACATGATTACAATATATTTTGATAAATCATCAATGCATGTATAATAGTTGATATAGCATATTTCATACACATATCTACCATTAATGAATCAAATCATACTTGTATGACGGTGTCCACTGATTTAACTACCATCATACTGCAATGGCGTGTTACCATGTTTTTCATTTGATTAGTGTGGATGTTAAATGAGCATGCATTGCTTCTCATATATTTATACATATGCAGCAACATTTTGGAGAATCATTACTACAATATATATATAATTGGTTGCATGTGTTATTTCATTGACGCATTCAAGCATTGTACTAATCTATATACCCTGCTCTTATCTATAATGTAACTTACACAGGACGTAAGTCTTAACTGTTGTAGTTCGTGTAGCAGCAATGTTTCTAGATGTACAAGTACAGTACTGTGATTGTGTTGCGTTCCACACAACAGTTCGTGTTACATTGTTATGAGGTCCTTGGGTTTCTGTTATATCACCTGTACAATTCCAATGTAACGTCCCGGCTGGATTTCCTCCACCAACTGTACATGTAAGTTTACCTTTGGTGTACTGAAGTACATTATATACTTCGTCCTGTGAGCAATGGCTTATTTTCGGCTTATTTGTTGAATCTAAAATGCATCGTTTGCACCCGTTAAACTTTTTTAAAGCAAACGTGAACGTAATTTGAATCGGCCTCGGACGTTAGCTCAATGACTCGTAATCTAAGCTACAACAAAGATGCTTTGCATTTGACTTAATTTCCCTGAAGTTATTACGACAACAATAAATATATAATGTCTTTAATGAACAGCTATAACCAGTTGTATACATCTATCTATAGATAACTGGCAACACGAATCGTATCTAGTTAACTACTTATTATGTTAAATATTAAGTGAAATTTCCAAACCATAAATATATAACCCGTTAGTGTAATACATCATACAAAGGTAAGAGGTGGCAGTTCTGGGCATGTTCAAGCCTGTTTCTATTCTCATGATATTTATCGTTCCGGAAATGTATCACGAACATTAACTAGGTAGCTAAATAATGATTGCAATAATTGAGTGGTTAACCCGAAACAATTCGCGAACGGTGTCATGCAAACTCGTGGCAGTAATATGCCACCATAGATTCCTGCCAAAACCAATGAAACTACCGTTATGGTTAATTCCGTGACTATTTGGTTAAAGATCGGTTTCCGAATATTTTCGGGTATTACTGGAAACGACCGATCTTCAACGTACTCGTCACGAAATTTACCGATGTCGGCCGCTGTTTCATTTTTGGCGGGAATCTATTAAGGGTGTTCTACGTTAAGTGCTGCCTTGCGTGTCATAATTGTCCTACTGTATGAACACAAACTATCCATTTAAACATAAACTCGTTAGACACCAGTGGTCGCACTGTTTGTATATTCTGACGATTCTACTACAAATATAGCTGTGTTATTTGCTATCAATTATCATTATAAGTGTCACTTAAACGACATATTAATACTTTAAACAATCCCCATTTAGTTTATTTCTATCTTTATCAAATGGGTTTTATAAATGCTCCAAGTTCGTCTGCTTTCCATATATTATGCATTATAAATCCACCAATACCTATTATTAATGGTTTTGCCTTTTTTCGGTCACTTCAACCAACCATTCATCTTACTGTATAGCTGGCTAGATATAGATACAGCTGATATTATCATTGGTCATTAAATAGTCGTGTATTGCCATTGATGGATTTAAAAGTTTAAAACGAAGTTCGTTTTGCATGTGTAAAGACGAATATTCCTTGAAGTACACTTGATTTCAGGATCTTGACATGTGATATTTGTGTAGTCCGACATATAGGTACAATTAGCTTTTATTAACGGTAATATATTTTGGAGAGTTTGCCACAAATATCCACCTATTATTTTCAAATCTGGAACGAGTATCGAATAACTGAACCAAATATTTATGGAAATCTATCTCATACATTTCGGAAAATGCATTACAGTTGTAACTTTAATCAGTTGTTTGTTGTTCTGATAAATATGTTTATAGAAAAGGGTTATAGTCTGAAATAATGAGAACTACCGCATGTAAGATTTTTTAAAAATCCACAATTAACAAATGTTCGCACCTTATCTAAGTGTACACCGGACACTAATGTTTAAGGACTAAATGAAGTTATATCTGTAAACCATATTTGATATGACAATATGTGATCGATAAGAATGCCTTTTAGGTTTATGTTCAATGAACTATATGATGTGTCCCAGAGCATAACTTAGGTTACAAAGGTTGTGTTAAAGCAAACTGTCTTTTGCATGTCTATGTATTACATCATTATCGTTGAGACATATCTCAGTTATTCTAAAATTAACGTACATCCTACGTCCCTGTATACAAAATATTTTAGTTATTAATGCTAACTTGTTTCTACACAAAATACTGTTACTAATAAATCATAGGCTATGCAATTGTCTGTTCAAGTATTTTAACCGAACGTTTAAATACAGCTTAAAGTATAATTGCTATTTGATCTAGGAAATGTAGTATAATGCGTTGGTGGTGTCGCGTTGGCTTGCATAAGGTAAGCAGGTACAGTGTTTTGTAAAAACGCAAGGATATTAGGGGCGCAATGTTCTATAGAATGTTATGTTCTGGCAACATGTGCACGTCCCCAAGGCAAACGACAACTAGTCCAGTGCAATCGAAACACTCGATGGTATGCACGGATAACCGATCCGACATACGGTCTCTTTGTGCAAATTATTTTAGCAGAATTTCTGAGATGTATTGTGACAAGGTTCCTGCCCACCGGTACCTGCCGCAGTATCTAATGCGCATTTAAACGGATCACGTAGGCGCGTTCACCTCATGCTGTAGCCCATCCAAACGATAGTTATGCGGGTATACCATTTGGTGGACGGTCGGATAGGCCAAACATGGTTTGAAACAGAAGACAGAATATGATGTTTCTATGGCAGTTCTCTTCTTACAGTCAAAGCGCTTATAATTGCCGCGTGAAAGTCTCTTTAAAACTTAAATACGCTCGTTTTGACCAAGTCTATGCATTTTAATTTAGCAAAATTAGAATTTATAATTGTATTTTGTCGATCAGCATGAGATAAAAAAAAATTGAACGTGCTTCACTTCCAACACAATGTACGACTTGTTGATTCGAATTAGGAAATGGTTACGAATTTCCATTTTTACTGTGATATTGAAAATGAAAATGGACACTTTGTTCGCTTGAATATAGACCGCTGCTTATGGCGGAAGGTTCATGAATTATCGAAATAAAGGCCAAATAAATCTGCAATTTCTCTTAAAAATAGCGTACACTGTATGCTGTATTGTTAGTACGGAATAATTAATTTCCTGGGAAAATATTACAATGTTGAATTTATTACTGGTACGTTGTAGAACTCCGTAACGATTACAATAAGATAATAGTATATTTTTTAGCAATCTGCGCAACTGTCGTTAACTTTAAACGCTGTACGATATGTACCTTTATATATAACTAGAAAGAAACATGTAACTACAGAATAAACAAAACAAGCATCTATTTTACGTAAAGTATGGAATGCGACAGAATACATTTAAGTACATTTGGAAGACATTGAAAGAAGCGTCATATTGCAACAATCATAAACACAAACTGTTATATTGAAAAATGATAATCCTACTTTTTTCGATGTGACCAGTAAAGCACATGAAAACAAAAATAAGAATATTGAACTTACATGTTATGTTCAGTGTGATATTTTGAAATACTTCCGTGTATTGAGGTATATTCTTTGCCTTGCACACCAACATCCATCCGTTGTACGTTCTGTTCAAATTCAATTCAGTGCTACTTCTAGTAGATTCAAGGTCGGAATCATATGTTGAGTTTGAATTCCCTATGACTTGTTGATTGTTTTCTCCTAACCCGTCCATGATAAACCAGGTAATATTTGCAGCAGGTCTGCCATATGATGAGATGCATGTAAACATATTGCTGGTGTTTTCTTGTGTGGTATTATTGCCACCTTGTATTGTAACGTACATAACTGGGACTGGAATACAATGGTACCATTATGATAAACTAAAGTATGGACAGACCTGAAACAACCAATGGGAAATCGAACATTTAATATTAAATCGCCCTACACGTTCACTGTATATTAAAGACGTTATAATTATTAATTATCATAGGGAAATTATACAGTTCGATAGTTATAATGTATGGTAAATATTTGCGACGTTCTATGCGAAATATTTCTGGTGATATATGCAATTCTTGTTATTGTGACAATCAACATTTATGCATATACGTATTTACCTAAAACGTGTAAAACTACTTCATTGCTGTCTACAAGAATGTTCCCTTCTTGGCAGTGCCATGTCTCTCCATTCCGATTACGACTGACGGATTTCAAAGTTATGCTGTAGATATTAAACGTGTCATTTTTGTAACAAGAATAAATGAACATCTGAGGTTGATCGTTTTTGAAAGGTGTTACAATGCAATCTTCACCAGTGTAGCCAATTACAGCTTTGTCATTGTCATTTGAATTACGAATCCACTTAGTAAACGTTTCGTTTGTGATACATTGCATGGTGAATGTTCCGTTTTCTATTACACTTGATGAATTGGAAACTAGCGTCGGTTCAGCGAGTGTCCTATGACCTGAAAAGTAAAACCAATATATTATATCAAATTTGTCACATAACATACGACGCGGGAGTGATTATAACCTATGGAATATTACTCGTAATCCACTAGTGGATTATTTATGCAAATAAGGGCCACATTACATATTAATACGCTTTGTCAGAAAGCCAAACAAACAGGACCGGTTTTCGCGTATCGTCTTAATGTTAAACAGATGAAGCTAACAGCGAGTTTAAAGAGTACTTCGAATCCGACGCGAGTGCACATTTCAGCTTGTCTGGAGGTATCAACCCTTGGTTCGCTGTCCATCATCCGGACCATGGTGGAATGTTTTACGTGAACATGTATCAGAATAGAACACACAAAAAACGAGTACGAATGATTGACATATATCCAACTGTGTCAACGTAGATCTGTTACTTTATGTTCAGTCATGCTCCTCCGATTATTTTACTTTAGATTTTACTCAGTGACGTCACGGCCTCATGTCGTCACAGCAGCGCGTGTGAACTAAAGTGTGTACTTCTTCAATGTTTTCCTTAAAACTGTAGTAAACTATTGATCATAATGTTGATTGTTTGATTTGTGTTAAATGTGCTGAACTCCAGATTGCAATATTTTGCAATTCCCAAAAATATGTCTTATCATCATATACGTAAAAAAAAGCTGTATATGGTGAATATTTGAATGATTTAATGCAATAAGGCTGATGGTTTTTCAGTTTCAATGTACCGTGGAGTTTCTGTGTTGACTGACCCGTTTTCATTACATCTGCAGCAGACTTTCAGAAATGGTGTGCTTAAAGTGGAGACTGTCGCGGGCACCAGCTGGGTCTTCATTTATGCAGCATATCGGCATAATGTTCTCTGTGTGATGAGTGTGAAGTTGGCAGTAATAGCAGTAACAGCAGTATTACTGCTGGAAGAGGTAGAAGTATTACTGTTGTATATCAATAATACTAGCAGTAATAGCAGTAATAGCAGTAATAGCAGTAATAGCAGTAACAGCAGTATTACTGCTGGAAGAGGTAGAAGTATTACTGTTGTATATCAATAATACTAACAGTAATAAGCATCAATGCAGATAATATTGGTAGCAGTAAGAGAATGTATATGAAATGAAAACGTCGAAGCGAGGGTATTAGGAATGTTCTACTGCTGAGTATTACGCATCGCGATATGATTAATAAGTGTTTGAGTTCAAGTTAACAAGATATTTGCTTAAACAAATACATGTGTTGTTATCCCGACGGAATTTGAATACGCCGACGACAGGCAGTCAAATATTGTCAAAAATTTCATTTTTTTCAATTTTACATCCTTGCTACTGCTGTATTTTACAGCATGCAAACTACATCATTCCGGAAATTGAGCACATTGCCGCTTAGGCGGTGGTTAAACGTTCACTTTGATACCAATAACATCCACGGCTTAGACCTATTCCGTCGACAGCGCGATTTCAAAATAGCGACAATGTTCGAGTTTTCAGAAAGTTATATGAAATGAAAACGTCGAAGAGGGTGTATAAAGAATGTTCTACCGCTGAGTATAACGCATCGCGAGATGATTAATGAGTGTGAGAGTTAAAGTTAACAAGATATTTGCAAAAACAAATATATGTTGTTTTATCCCGACGGAATTTGATTACGCCGACGGCAGGCAGTCAAATATTTCCCCATCAGTCCGCTGTCTGCTTTGATTTATAATACACGCATACATTTCTATGATGTATTGTATATGTACGAGTATTCCATTTGAACACCATAAAACCCGGTGTAATAAATGTTCTACTGCTGGTTATGAGAACTCATCAGACTCTCAGTTTGAATTAAGTTTATTTGTTTAGGGATGACCAGTCTTGTGTTTTATGTATGTTCCCGACGGTATGAGAATGCATCATACCGTCTCAAAATATAGCTAAAACGTTCAACAAGTTTACGTCCTTTCCACTACTTTGCATGTACTTGCACTGAACCATTAATGCTGTTAAATGGAATACATAATTATTACATTTCTAGTCATTCATGTTAGAATAAACTGTGATAGTGTCATGCCAGGACAGTGAAATGTTAGTGACAAATTCATGGTATGAGAAACACATCTTGTTTTTTTTTAATTTCGATATCTAAATTGCAATACACGGTCGCACAACTTTAAACCCAGCTGTACACGGGGCTCGAACTCACGAGCTTCGGTCAGGAGTTTAGACGCTGAACCCTTTAACCACTACACCACAATGCTTTATTATACGCATCCAAACTACTTCCTATTTATGATCTAGTTGAAATATTAGGACGTAAGTATATATAAATTACAGTTAACAAATTATGTCATTCAGACCAAAAAACCGTGCTGGGAATTATATTATTGTACTCACAAACATGACCTACACAAATTCCAAATAATTATAATCCAAAAATGAATGACGACACAAAACAATGCTTCTATAACTATGGATACATTTCAACACTGCTTTCACACATATATTTTAAATAAACACTTATTTAACATACACAAACACATGATTGGTGTGTCAAGGCAAGAAGGCCCGGCGCGATCCCGCTCTGTCCCATAGTATTTCAACACCTTCCCTCGGCGCGATCCCGCTCTGCTATAAAGTATCCCAACACATTTCCCCAGCTCCATCCCGCTCTGTCCTATAGTATCCCAACAACTTTCCCCGGCTCGATCCCGTTCCCCGGCTCGATCACGCTATAACCTATAGTATCCAAACAAATTCCCCAGGTTCGATCACGCTCTGCCATATAGTATCCCAACACTCTCCTCCGGGTCAACCCCACTCTCTCCTATAGTATCCCAACACTTTCCTCCGGCTCAATCCAGCTCTGTCCTATAGTATCCCAACACTCTCCTCCGGCTCAAACCAGCTCTGTTCTATAGTATCCCAACACTCTCCTCCGGCTCAATCCAGCTCTGTTCTATAGTATCCCAACACTCTCCTCCGGCTCAATCCAGCTCTGTTCTTTAGTCCCAACTTAGTATCCCAACACTCTCCTCCGACTAACATTTAATTAGAATACAATGTATGAGGCTAATTCCTATTTGAAATATGTGTGCAAATCAAACGATACTAATGAAATATGTTCTTAATGTACTTCAGTGTTTTTTTTCTTCCTTTAAAACAATGACTTTGGTAGTATTTTTATTTCAATGAATTTTGTAAAATTAAAAAGTTATCATGTCTTTAAAATGAGCAGAACATTCATTTCTCTATCATATGGAAGGTGTAATCTGATCCCTATGTTCTGACCACAAGACTGACCAGCGCAGAGAGATAAATGGGCCCTGCTGATAGAAATAAGTGATATCAATTACAAGCATAATAAACACTAAGCTGTGAAGAGAGGCTTTGAAAACTGGGGAAAATCCAGAAAGCTGGTATAAACTGTAGGACTGCACAGTCCAAATTTTACACGGTCCAAATGGTCCCTTAACACTATCCAAACAATGGTCCGCGGTCTAAATTGTCTGAATTCCGGAAAATAATAACTATGAAAAACTGACATATTGGCAATACATTGTACAAGTATTTTTGTGTTGATGGTACGCGCGCGTAGTATACATAACGGATTGAAGGAAATAAATGAATTAAGATAGAAAAGCAACTGTACGATCAATATAAAATTAACACATCAACATTTTTGCGATATAAGAGACTTATTTGCTATGAATGTCAGTAATAGAACACATAAAAAATGAAAAATAATATTATATAATGCTTTCGACATCGTATTCGATTTCCTTAACTTGAAATGAGACACTCAACAATGATCTGGCTATACTTTATATAATTAGCGGAGCCACCCGGTCGATGTTTTCATTGTGTGTAATTGAAAACTGAAATATCTCGCAACTTCAAAAACCCGCTATCGGCGGAATAAATCTATGCCGTGGATGTTACTTGCATTAAAGAGAACTTTCAAAAAAATCGTCAAACTGGCTATACATTTGATTGATGTTACGTTCGTGCAGTAAAATTCAGCAGAGACAAGGATGGATGTAAAATTGGAGAAAATGACCATATTTTGACGGCCTGTGGTCGGCGTTTTCAAATTCCGTCGAGTTAACAAAACATCTGTTTGTTTTCGCAAAAATCTTGTTAACTTGAATGTACACACTTATTAATCATCTCCCGATACGATATATTCAGCAGTAGAGCATTCCTACCACCCCCCTCTGCGATGTTTTCATTTCGTGTAATTTTCAAATTTTCGTTGCCGCTACTTTGAAATCGCGCTGTCGGCGGAATATTTCTGTGGCGTGGATGTGATTTGCATTAAAGAGAACTTTGAAATGTCGGCAAACTGGATATACACTGTATTATTTAGATTGTAGTTACGTTCGTGTCGTAAAATACAGCAGTAACAAGGATGTAAAATTGGAGAAAATGACCATTTTTGGCTTCCTGCCATCGGCGTATTTAAATTCCGTCGGGATAACAAAACATATATTTGCTTTTGCAAACATCTTGTTAATTTGAATTCACACATTTATTAATCATCTCGCCATACAATATATTCAGCAGTAGAACATTCCTATCACCCCCTCTACGACGTTTTTATATACATTTCTGAAAACTCGATCGTTGTCGCTACTTTGAAATTGCGCTGTCGGCGGAATAGGTCTAAACCGTGGATGTTATTGGTATAAAATTGAACGTTTGAACACCGCCTAACAGTCAATATGCTCATTGTTCGGATTAATGCTATGTGCATGCTGTACAATACAGCAGTAGCAAGGATGTCAAATTGAAAAAAATAAAAGTTTTCACAATATTTGACTACCTGCCGTCGGCGTATTCAAATTCCGTCGGGATAACAAACATACATTTCTTTTTACCAACATCATGTCAACTTGAAATCACACACTTATAAATGATCTGACGATACATTATATGCAGCAGTAGAACATTTCTATCCCCCCCCCCCCCTCTGCGGTGTTTTTATTTCTTGCCATTTTCAAATATTCCGAATTTGTCGCAACTTTGAAATCTCGCTGTCGGCGGAATATTTCTGTGCCGTGGATGTGATTTGCATTTAAGAGAACTTTGAAATGTCTGCAAACTGGATATAGACTGTGTTATTTAGATTGTTGTTACGTTCGTGCCGTGAAATACAGCAGTAACAAGGGTGTAAAATTGGAGAAAATGACCATAGTTTGACTGCCTGCCGTCGGCGTATTCAATGTCCGTCGGGATAACAAAACATATGTTTGTTTTTGCAAACATCTTGTTAACTTGATTTCACACACTCATTAATAATTTCGCGATACGTTATACTTGGCAGTAGAACATTCCTATCACCCCCTCTTTGACGTTTTCATTTCATATACATTTCTGAAAACTCGATCGTTGTCGCTACTTTGAAATTGCGCTGTCGGCGGAATGGATCTAAACCGTGGATGTTATTGGTATAAAAGTGAACGTTTGAACACCGCCTAACAGGCAATATGCTCATTTTTCGGATTGATGTTATGTGCATGCTGTAAAATATAGCAGTAGCAAGGATATAAAATTGAAAAAAATGATTTTTTTGACAATATTTGACTACCTGCCGTCGGCGTATACAAATTCCGTCGGGATAACAAAACATACATTTCTTTTTGCCAACATCCTGTCAACTTGAAATCTTACACTTATAAATGATCTGACGATACATTAAATGCAGCAGTAGAACATTTCTATCCCCCCCTCTGCGGTGTTTTCATTTCTTGCCATTTTCAAATATTCCGAATTTGTCGCAACTTTGAAATCTCGCTGTCGGCGGAATATTTCTGTGCTGTGGGTGTGATTTGCATTTAAGAGAACTTTGAAATGTCTGCAAACTGGATATACACTGTATTATTTAGATTGTTGTTAGGTTCGTGCTGTAAAATACAGCAGTAACAAGGATGTAAAATTGGAGAAAATAACCATAGTTTGACTGCCTGCCGTCGGCGTATTCAAAGTCCGTCGGGATAACCAAACATATGTTTGTTTTCGCAAACATCTTGTTAACTTGATTTCACACACTCATTAATAATTTCGCGACACGTTATACTCGGCAGTAGAACATTCCTATCACCCCATCTTTGACGTTTTCATTTCATATACATTTCTGAAAACTCGAAGGTTGTGGCTACTTTGAAATCGCACTGTCGGCGGAATGGATCTAAACCGTGGATGTTATTGGTATAAAATTGAACGTTTGAACACCGCCTAACAGGCAATATGCTCATTGTTCGGATTGATGTTATGTGCATGCTGTAAAATATAGCAGTAGCAAGGATATAAAATTGAAAAAAAATGATTTTTTGACAATATTTGACTACCTGCTGTCGGCGTATACAAATTCCGTCGGGACAACAAAACATACATTTCTTTTTGCCAACATCATGTCAACTGGAAATCACACACTTATAAATGATCTGACGATACATTATATGCAGCAGTAGAACATTTCTATCCCCCTCTCTGCGGTGTTTTCATTTCTTGCCATTTTCAAATATTCCGAATTTGTCGCAACTTTGAAATCTCGCTGTCGGCGGAATATTTCTGTGCCGTGGATGTAATTTGCATTTAAGAGAACTTTGTAATGTCTGCAAACTGGATATACACTGTATTATTAAGATTGTTGTTACGTTCGTGCTGTAAAATACAGCAGTAACAAGGATGTAAAATTGGAGAAAATGACCATATTTTAGCTTCCTGCCGTCGGCGTATTTAAATTCCGTCGCGATAACAAAACATATATTTGCTTTTGCAAACATCTTGTTAATTTGAATTCACACATTTATTAATCATCTCGCCATACAATATATTCAGCAGTAGAACATTCCTATCACCCCCTCTTCGACGTTTTTATATACATTTCTGAAAACTCGAACGTTGTCGCTACTTTGAAATCGCGCTGTCGGCGGAATAGGTCTAAACCGTGGATGTTATTGGTATAAAATTGAACGTTTGAACACCGCCTAACAGGCAATATGCTCATTTTTCGGATTGATGTTATGTGCATGCTGTAAAATACAGCAGTAGCAAGGATATAAAATTGAAAAAAAATGAATTTTTTGACAATATTTGACTACCTGCCGTCGGCGTATACAAATTCCGTCGGGATAACAAAACATACATTTCTTTTTGCCAACATCATGTCAACTGGAAATCACACACTTATAAATGATCTGACGATACATTATATGCAGCAGTAGAACATTTCTATCCCCCTCTCTGCGGTGTTTTCATTTCTTGCCATTTTCAAATATTCCGAATTTGTCGCAACTTTGAAATCTCGCTGTCGGCGGAATATTTCTGTGCCGTGGATGTAATTTGCACTTAAGAGAACTTTGTAATGTCTGCAAACTGGATATACACTGTATTATTAAGATTGTTGTTACGTTCGTGCTGTAAAATACAGCAGTAACAAGGATGTAAAATTGGAGAAAATGACCATATTTTAGCTTCCTGCCGTCGGCGTATTTAAATTCCGTCGCGATAACAAAACATATATTTGCTTTTGCAAACATCTTGTTAATTTGAATTCACACATTTATTAATCATCTCGCCATACAATATATTCAGCAGTAGAACATTCCTATCACCCCCTCTTCGACGTTTTTATATACATTTCTGAAAACTCGAACGTTGTCGCTACTTTGAAATCACGCTGTCGGCGGAATAGGTCTAAACCGTGGATGTTATTGGTATAAAATTGAACGTTTGAACACCGCCTAACAGGCAATATGCTCATTTTTCGGATTGATGTTATGTGCATGCTGTAAAATACAGCAGTAGCAAGGATGTAAAATTGAAAAAAATGAATTTTTTGACAATATTTGACTACCTGCCGTCGGCGTATACAAATTCCGTCGGGATAACAAAACATACATTTCTTTTTGCTAACATCATGTCAACTGGAAATCACACACTTATAAATGATCTGACGATACATTATATTCAGCAGTAGAACATTTCTATCCCCCTCTCTGCGGTGTTTTCATTTCTTGCCATTTTCAAATATTCCGAATTTGTCGCAACTTTGAAATCTCGCTGTCGGCGGAATATTTCTGTGCCGTGGATGTAATTTGCATTTAAGAGAACTTTGAAATGTCTGCAAACTGGATATGCACTGTATTATTTAGATTGTTGTTATGTTCGTGCTGTAAAATACAGCAGTAACAAGGATGTAAAATTGGAGAAAATAACCATAGTTTGACTGCCTGCCGTCGGCGTATTCAAAGTCCGTCGCAAACATTTGTTTGTTTTCGCAAACATCTTGTTAACTTGATTTCACACACTCATTAATAATTTCGCGATACGTTATACTCGGCAGTAGAACATTCCTATCACCCCATCTTTGACGTTTTCATTTCATATACATTTCTGAAAACTCGAAGGTTGTGGCTACTTTGAAATCGCACTGTCGGCGGAATGGATCTAAACCGTGGATGTTATTGGTATAAAAGTCAATATGCTCATTGTTCGGATTAATGTTATGTGCATGCTGTAAAATACAGCAGTAGCAAGGATGTAAAATTGAAAAAAATGAAAATGTTGACAATATTTCACTGCCTGTCGTCGGCGTATTCAAATTCCGTCGGGATAACAAAACATATATTTCTTTTTGCCAACATCATGACACCTTGAAATCACACACTTAGTTATGATCTGACGATATTTGATATTCAGCAGTAGAACATTTCTATCACCCCCTTCTGCGGTGTTTTCATTTCGTGTAATTTTCAAATTTTCGGTATTTGTCGAAACTTTGAAATATCGCTGTCGGCGGAATATTTCTGTGCCGCGAACGGTTTTTGCATGAAGGAGAACTTTGAAGTGTCGGCAGACTGGGTATACACTTTAATATTTGGATTGCTGTTCGGTTCGTGCCGTAAAATACAGCTGTATTAAGGATGTATAATTTGAGAAAATGACAAAAGTTTGGCTATGTATGACTTGCCGTCGTCGGCGTATTTAAGTTCCGTCGGGGTAACAAAACACACATTGTTGCCTCGGGTGAATCCTATATATGAAACATACGTTTTTACTATAATACTGTCATGACGTATGGCGGTACTAGCAGTAATGCTATGTTACTGCTGTTACTGCTGAAGTTGAAGCACTAGCAGTAATAATAATATTTCCGGACTTTTGATTCTCTAAAACCTGTTATCGAAATACAGTTAGGTTATTGCTAATGTGCAGTCATATGCCTATTTTGTAATGTTAATACTAGTAGTAAACTGCAGTATTACCCTTAATGTTTTTGCTAGCTCCAGTACACACCCCTCACGCATATTCGTCTTGTTGTTTATAGTATCAACAATGACTCTGAATCTGACCATTCTCTTACTGCTACCAATATTATCTGCATTGATGCTTATTACTGCTAGTATTATTGATATACAACAGTAATACTTCTACCTCTTCCAGCAGTAATACTGCTGTTACTGCTGAACGTTGTAGCAGTAATAGCAGTAATACTGCTGTTACTGCTAGAAGTAGTAGCAGTAAGAGCAGTAGTACTGCTGTTACTGCTGTTACTGCTTTTACTGCCAACTTCACACCGGTCTCTGTGTGTTATATATTGGTTCTAGGACAGATTCTAAGCAAGGTGTTGGATGGTAACTTGCAGATTTTGAATGTATATATGAATCACATATGTACTGTATGTGTGAATATATATATATGCCATCTGTTTTTGTCCATTATGATTATGTAAATATCATACCTGTATATGACATTAAAAATGATTCATTTGCTATGTTATGTTGATGCCACATTACTATTTAGCTTACATGGTTATGTGCTTAGAGTCAAGCTGATGTGGTCACTCCCTGTTTGTTTCTTCTAAATCTAAACTACTGGAATGTTAATGAAACTTGTTCAAAACTCATTTTCGAAAGTTTGTAATGATTCTGCTCAGCTGCAGGTATGGGTTGCTTGGGTAAAATAATTTCACATAAACTGCATTTTTGTATAATGTTGCACATTTGGTGCTTGGGTAACCATTCACCAATCAAAATTGTTACACCTTTACCAAAAGTATGTAACAGTCTGTTGGCAAAAAAACAGTTGTCCTAAAATGGCCCTCCATAGTGAGCAGAACTTTCTTAACTACGACACTTGACCTGCAGTGGCATTCGTCTAGGACTGTCACGATACCAATGAATCAAACCATGATATACTGCACAACATTAGCAACATACTGCAGTTTCTATCGCTATGTAATTTGCTTCGTTAACTTGATTTCTATCTGGGATTTTTTGTACTTTCCTGACAAAATATTTATATGTAACTCGAAAGTCTTCAACTGTTTTGCATCCGACACACATTGATACGCGAACGCAAAACAGTAATCAATCTCATTTCAAGACTAGAAAGTAGAGCTGAGTCTACACAATAATTGTTATGCCCCCCCCCCCCCCCCTTCGTCGAAGGAGAGAGGGCATATAGGTTTGCACATGTCCATCGGTCTGTATGTCCGTCGGTCCGTAACCTTTTCGTTTCCGATCAATAACTCATCCGCAAACTTGGTCCACACATTCATCTTTGGTAGCAGATGAACCCTATTGAGTTTGGGGTCACGGGGTCAAAGGCCAATGTCACACGGGGGGAATGTTTTACAAACATCTCTTGTTATTACAGTTTTTGACTATGTGAGGTATTCATGACTAGATAATTTATATATATAGTATTTGTAGACGATAACTTTGGAGCAGAAAGCAAAACAATGTATTTTCAAAGTCTGATAGTTCATATCATATCATGGAATACCGATATACTGGTATGTGGTGGCATCCAACAACTGGTTCAACCGAGTTAAAGCATTGGCCAAAGTGCACATTATACAAAATGAGTGATAACAGGTTGTGTTTAAGTCCAAATTTTAATACAATAGTCAACCATGCTAAACAGACAACGCAAAACAATTAATGGCACTTTCAAAATTGAAAGCCTTGCCACGTCATTAATATACTTTTCCACTAAAATCTATATAATTTACGTGGAACAATATCAACATGTAATTGTTTGACAATTATTTGTTTTGCTCGCTCGTCATCTGGAGCTCAGCACCTTTAAGTTTCAAGATATGTCGACATTAAATCCGGTGTAATTAACGGTATTAATCGTCGTTTTTTAAAGTTTTTGAAACTATTTGGAACTATTTTTCATTGACCGAATCACCAAAGAAGAGTCGATGCAGAGGCGGCTACAGAAACGAGTACATGTGTGTTTTTTTAAGTCTGTTTACAAGTCATGTGTTAAATAGAATCTAGCATTCGTGTTCATATTTTATCTCGTCGGTGAAAATGATATATTGCTCATCAAAGCCTTGCATTATATCATTTTGACCGACTCGTTTAATAAATCAAATAAAACATGAACAACCATGTTAGATCCTCTATATATTAGTAAAAGTGAATCATAATTTGAAAACAAACGCATTTTGTGAAGTAAATATGCACCAATAGGATATTTATAAGTCACAAGAACAGATACGCAATCCTGTAAAATATTCAAATAATAACTTGTGCATGCGTTGCTTTTATTAAACTGTTATTTTGCCGACATGTCTTAAACAATAACAATAAGAAACATAAAACATTTACCACTTTGCAAATAGAAGATACCAAACAAACAAAACACTATCCGAATCAACGCTTCCATGGTTACCCTTTTTATGAATATCTAAGCATACTCTGAAATGTAAACAATATTAAATCAATGATTTTTAAAGAATACAGAACGTAAATACTCGTAGTTCGTGTGCAATACATGCCATGGTGACTTCTGTTTTCAATAAAACTTGATAATTAATGTTAGTACTGGTTCAGAGTGTAAAATAAGGTGTTATGCATCATTTTAGTATTGAATATATTACATGTATTTGATATACATGTTGTTGGCATGGTATATGGGGGAATATAACCAGTCCGTGTGCCAAAATACCCGATGCGTTAGCACACATACAGGTTAAATTCCCACATATACCCTGTCCACAACTTGTATACCGATTTCATAATACTGCAAATCCAATTTTCCTTCAGAAATAAATATACTGAGCAACCCATGCATAGCCTAGATGTAATAATTCGTCTTATGTATTATTTTAGGTTTTAGCTTTATAAAAATATTTTGTCTTATTTAGTCATGAACAGTTCCAATAATTAAAACGGTTTCCTTATCAAATACAACGGCAATACGTTCTGTAGATCAAATGTCTTTTATTTTAGAACCACGTATCTCACATGCCCGAGTGGTTATTGGGTACGGGAGGTCGAAAGTCGAATTCCGGTAGGTGTCCGTTCTGATATAGTTGACTGGTGAGCCACCAGTAAGTAAAATAATAGTCACCGTAAGCCTGCCTGGCGTAAAAGGATGGGAATCTGGAAGTAAATGTGCTCAGAAAGTAGACCAGTGTCTCATAAGTCGGAATTTGTTGGCCCGTTTAATAAGGTTGACACTATAATAAATCAACACACTTTACTATATCGTATACCTCAAAAGGAACTTAAATTACGGAATCCTGTTAATGTCACAATGTCGTGTGTCGCTTCGTTTGTCGTGTGCCATATAGAGTGTAGCTTCGTATGTCGTGTGTCATATCGAGTGTCACTTCGTATGTCGTTTGTCAAATCGAGTGTCGCTTTGTATGTCGTGGGTCATATGGAGTGTCGCTTCGTATGTCGTGAGTCATATCGAGTGTCGCTTCGTATGTCGCGTGTCGTATCGAGTGTCGCTTCGTATGTCGTGTATCGTATCGAGTGTCGCTTCGTATGTCGTGAATCGTATCGAGTGTCGCTTCGTATGTCGTGTTTCATATCCAGTGTCGCTTCGTATGTCGTGTATCGTATCGAGTGTCGCTTCGTATGTCGTGTATCGTATCGAGTGTCGCTTCGTATGTCGTGTATCGTAACGAGTGTCGCTTCGTATGTCGTGTTTCATATCGAGTGTCGCTTCGTATGTCGTGTTTCATATCGAGTGTCGCTTCGTATGTCGTGTATCGTATCGAGTGTCGCTTCGTATGTCGTGTATCGTATCGAGTGTCGCTTCGTATGTCGTGTATCGTATCGAGTGTCGCTTCGTATGTCGTGTATCGTAACGAGTGTCGCTTCGTATGTCGTGTTTCATATCGAGTACTAGCACAACGACCATATAAAATAACCTTTCCAATATATACTCATATTATGTGCATGCTTAAGCTCGTAAACTTGTCATTATTAAGCTTTCCAGTTTGCTTTTCGATTATATTTCGATCACATTCAACATAAACTAATTATGTTAATCGTATCCCCTTATACATGTACCGACACAATTACACCGACGTTCCCACATAGCCGAATGACATACATTTATAGCTATAAATACTTTAAGGATCTCAGTATGTCGGGGTCCTTTGTACCCCATGCCATTTTTATCGTATGTTTTGTTATACTTTATTTTGTAAAACTACATCGTATCAGAAGTTCCCGTCATTGGCATTGTTTGTTATAAGAACCACATAATTATGATAATTTGTTCACCCGCGCACTATTTGCGTCGAATTGTACACATTTTTTAAATACATTTGTTTTGCATTTATTGTGACCAAATCATGTCATTGCCAGACATGTTTAAGAATTTTACTTGATAGTCTCCCTTGATTATCCCTGATTCTCCAAGCTGCGAGACTAATTGAATTATCTCCCTTAGACATCGATCGCGGGGAATGCGTTACGGATAAAAAATCAATACTTGGTCGATATTCGTTCGCGCCTTGATTAGCCACCCCGCCCCGGTCTGTACTAATTTATCAGAATGTATTATACATTTATGATACTTATATTGTAGCCTCAAACAAAATAAATTGAATTATGCACCATAAGGTTTTGTCTTGTTTTTTTGCAGATGGTAGCTAATTAGCTTTCTAGCATCGCAAAGATACATTTGTCTTTGTTCAACAGAAATTATAATGACACTGACAAAATACAACTACTTATTTTGTATGTTACATTTAAAAACATCATCTCGTTTTTTTTTGTCGATGGAATGCAATTATGTATACCGTCTTCATATGTGCATTGGTGATAATATCTAATTGAAATAAGTATAACATTTACGCCTGTAGTTTGAATAAAGTATTCTGTTCTGTTCTATGTAGTTTTGCATTGTTTATATTCGGGTATTTGTTTGATATATTGCAAACAAACATTCAATTAAAAAGCAGGTTTTGAGTACTATAATGGGATCCTGACTAGTCTATGATTTAGGAATACAATCTGGATGCATTAATTTTCAAGTTTTACCACAAAGTCTTATGCGATAAGTTTTATCATTTTTGCAAAAAAATTCAAGCTACGTTGTCTTACTATTGAAGTGAAATTATGCAAATGAAAAGCATTTAATGTATACTTTTCATTGAATTATCTCTCTTTTCTCGAAAACCGATATAAAACTTATAAAACGAATATAAAAACTAGTGGTATTAACTTTATATTATATAAGTTATGCAGGCTATTTGTCTAAATAATCTGCATTATAATATTAATATCATATTATCATTTTTAAATATCAAGTTAAACAATATCATTATAAAAAAATATATTTATTGTAATCGTGTTATACTGTTTTAAATTGTACACCTTTACAGATTAAAAAGTCAATCTATAATTAATCACACCACTATTTTATTTCAAGGCTATACTATAAAATGTCACATTTCCCCCCAAATGTTTCCCTATAAAGAGCACTAATTGTTAATTAACAGCTTGTATAATCGCTGCATCCGGCTTCATCACTTCAGTTAGATGTCATGCTGCGCACGCACTGTTGGATACGGATCACGCGTACACCGCGATATATTGTGTATTCAAAATTATAGGAAAAAACTCGAGATTTTTTACAAAAATCGTTAAAAAGGACGTCATCAAGATAATTGTTTCCCGACAAATCGCTTTCATTTATTCTTTGTTTAGTCTTTTCTTGTCTTCTCAATTAACCGTTACGTCCAGTCTATTGTCAAAAGTTCACAGTTTTAAAAAAATTTGACCGAATTCTTAAAGATACACGTTTAAAGAATAAAGTAATTGTTAAACAGCTGTACATCGTTTATACTACGTAAAATAAAATATTTTAATAGAAACATGTAAAACAAGAAAATAAATAAAAACTATTTCAAAAGAAGAAAAAAATGGTAAAGTTCTGAGTACCTATTAACTACAAATATACTTTACCCGACAATTATATCTTCAAAAGTATTACTGTATTAATCGTTGCTAACCGGAGACAGTATTTTCTTATTTTTTTCAAATACATTGCTAATTTAAATCAAACAGGGAAGCATGAAAATCACATATAATTTAAATTTTAAAAGCACCATTAAAATATTTTGTAGTTTGTGCACATATGTGAATAAATATCGTACGTTAAATATAAATACTTTTAATATGTATCTAAAAATGTGATATTTGATAAAATTACAGTTGTTCGTGTGTTTTTCAGTTATAGGTATAAGGAGCAATAGTAACACTTTTAAATCAACAGGGAAGCATGACGATAATAATCAATCATAAAATAATTATATCATTTTAAAAAGGAAACATTGAAGTTTGTGCTCATATGTGAATTAAATACCAAAAAACATTATGATAATTTAAAAAACTGTTTACTGTATATTTCTATAGCCACAAATTGAGCGGACTGACAAATCTATACCGCCGATAGAGTATTTTCAAGGGAGATAACCTCTGGTTGAGAATTCCACATTTACTATTTCTTACTTGACAATTATGCAATTATTTAAACATGAAAAATTAAGAACGCATAAGTGAATTTTATTTTTTAATGACACGATCGTATTAGTCTGCTTTCAAGTAAACATTAAAATATTGAGTTTAAAATAACTTACCGATACATATCATTCACAAAGTCAAAGTCAAGGAAAACGAATTGCGTATCATTGACTGTACGACTATAATGGGACTGCAGTGATATCTAAATACCTTAGTGCACGCATACACGTTCAAAGACGATTAATCAGCACTATTGCTAGTACAAAATACGCCGAATTTCACATAGTTTGCAAGAAATAGACGTTTAAATTATACCTGCTTCTCCAAATACATGTTACTATAACTGCATATTTCTAGGCATAAACGAATGAATGTTACGTTTCCTGCAATTAAACATGCATGTATAATGTATTATGTACACGTGTGTTTAATGACACCCAGAAACATTTACTGTTCGCCATCAAAACGATCAATAAGAAAAGTACGTCCTACTTGTCTAAGTTTCTTATTAAGGTTACAGAAAACCTCATACAGTCAAACCTGTCTGTAAAGACCACCCATGGGAACAGCAAAATGTGGTATTTGTTTACAGGTGATCTCTATTAACAGATTAAATATCATTGAAAATTGTCTGATGGGAGATAAAATTGGTGGTCTTTGCAGACAGGTTTTGCAATAGTGGTTTTTGTTCGCAGGTGGTCTTTAACACAGGTTTGACTGTTTTTTGTTTTGATGTAAAAACACGGCTTCATTATGTTCAAAAGCATGCCACGTGAAACTAAAAGTCGTTTGTGAAATTAAATACGAACAGCGAAAAGAAATAAATGTCATGTTGATTTATGTCTTCATGTTATTTTGTGTATAAATAACACGTAGGTAACGATCCAAAATGCAGCATGTGTAATGTCACGTTAATATACAGTTATTTCATGGTTATTTAGGTAACAGTCACAACAGTTTTGACTGTTACCCAAATAACCATGAAATAACTGTTTTATTACCAGATCAATAGTTTATCTAAACAAAAAAAGGAAATAACTGTTTTATTACCTGATAATTTATTTACTTGAACAAAGTGTTAAAAACATTTTGTATGGAATACATGGAAACTATGTAAACATAATATTTATGTGGTAACATTTCATCAAAATGGAATACAGGGAAACTATAATTATTATTTCAACAGACGTCCAATAAAAGCGCGGGAATGATATTGACGTTAAAATGACGTTGACGTCATTTCCTCCGATTGTAAAGATGGTGGACGTTACCAAACAAAGACAATGTAGACGCTGTAGTATGTGTTTGTTTTTCATTTTGTGGTAACATTTCATCAGAAAATGTTTAGAAACAAAACCTTTTAAATTCAACACAATAAAAGGCCTACCGAACGTTAATGATATGCCGTCTAAAAATAAAATTTGGAAATTCCAATGACGTCATAGCGCGAGAGGGAAACAGTTCATACTGTTGACCGGGGAATAGTTCAATACAAGACAAATTGATAGCTTTCACGTGAAACAGCAAAAAATAACAGATTTGTGTTTATATAAGGAATCAGGTAATAATTTATACTATTGACCGGGGAATAGTTCAATCCAATACAAATTGATAGCTTTGATGTAAAACAGCAAAAAATAACAGATTTGTATTTATATAAGGAATCAGGTAATAATTAAAAATTGTTTCATGCATTTCGAACATGTTAATTATAACTGTTAGTAATGTCATTCTAACTTCTTTCTAATAACTGTTAATCTTGTAATAATAACATGCTGACTATAACTGTTAATCTTGTCATATTGACATGTTGACTATAACTGTTAATCGTGTAATAATAACATACTGAGCCACTGACTATAACTGTTAATCTTGTAATAATAACATGCTGACTATAACTGTTAATCTTGTAATAATAACATGCTGACTATAACTGTTAATGTTGTAATAATAACATGTTGACCATAACTGTTAATCTTGTGATAATAACATGCTGACTATAACTGTTAATCTTGTAATAATAACATGCTGACTATAATTGTTAATCTTGTAATAATAACATGCTGACTATAACTGTTAATCTTGTAATAATAACATGCTGACTATAACTGTTAATGTTGTAATAATACCATGCTGATTATAACTGTTAATCTTGTTATAATAACATGTTGACTATAACTGTTAATCTTGTAATAATAACATGTTGACCATAACTGTTAATATTGTAATAATAACATGTTGACTTTAACTGTTAGTCTTGTTATAATAACATGTTGACTATAACTGTTAATCTTGTAATAATAACATGTTGCCTATAACAGTTACTGTTAATGTTGTAATAATAACATGTTGACTATAACTGTTAATCTTGTTATAATAACATGTTGACTATAACTGTTAATCTTGTAATAATAACATGTTGACTATAACTGTTAATGTTGTAATAATAACATACTGACTATAACTGTTAATGTTGTAATAATAACATACTGACTATAACTGTTAATCTTGTCATTCATTCATGTTGATTATTATTGTTAATATTTTCTCTTGTCATACTAGCATGTAGATACAAACAGATAAATCTGTCTTGAAATATTAATGTTCCGTTCTTACGAAATTAATTTGACGTATTAAGCCGTTGGCCAGTGACGCTGATAAAATAAATTAAGTAAAAAAACATTCGACGCGACTTTAACATTTTCTCAAAACTTTGCGGAATGAACATCGCTTGAAACTGACTCGAATTTAGAAGACTTCGGCTGATTTGGGTGAATAGTTGTAAACTAGAATAATCGCTTAACCAGTCGATGTTCTAAAAATATATAATTTCCGTAGCGGGGAGTTACTAGTTATATACAGATAATGCGCACATATTTTGTGATAAAAATGCTTATATATTAAGCGTCTGGAAATGCGTGAAAACGGAAACGTTTGACTAAGCAATATTTATAGGTAAGATGGCAATTTAAAAATTAATTTGACATTGTAAAATGTTTGTCGATATCTATAGTATTTATAGTAGTCATTGGTAAGACAAAATTATTACCGTATTTATTTGATGCAAATCTGACTGTTCTTTCACCATTTTTGAAATCTATTTAACTTACATTTAATTTAAATTGTATTTGTCTGATTCTTAGAGCGATGATAAATTACTGCATAGTGCTTATCGATCTTTCAAAATCTACAAGTATCGTTCTTGCAAAAATAATCTGTATGATTATGTCGGTTCGTACACATGTGTCGAAGATAATGTGTTATGTGCTTATGATTATTTATTAGATTACCGTGAAGTTGACGGTTAACACATTGACCTAATGCTTTGTACTAGTGCATGTATATTTGTCCGGCACATACATGTAACCTCGCATTGTTACGTCATTTATATCTTTATGGGGTACTTTGACAGTGAAGGATATTTACATTTGCCTTATACAGACGGTGATGCCCTTGTTGGGGACATATCTTCGCCTTCTTCAGTCGAGTATGACTTTAAAAGGTACCTACCCTCGCGACGTAGAGTCATTTACGACTCTGTAAGCGTTGTCATATATCGGTCGTAAGGGCGCATGCCTTTGCCTTATATAGTTTATGACTTCGTATGGTACTTATACTTGTGTTCTATAGTCATTTATGTTTTTGTTTAATGTATGCCCTCGCGTTGCACAGTAATGTATGACTTTGGCGGGTAGCCATGCTCGCGTTTAACGACATTTAATGTTTTGTTTTGGTACTTGCATCCAGTTGTACAGTCGTTTATAATTCACTGGGTACCTTCCCTCGCGTTGTACATTCATTTATTACTTAATTAGGTACTTACTCTCACGTTATTTAGTCATTTATTACTTTGTTGGCTACGTACCCTTATGCAGACTTTATTACTACTTTGTACGGTACCTTCACTGGCGTTGTACTGTTATATTTGACTATGTACGGTACCTATCCTCGCGTTGTACAGTTATATTTGACTTTGTACGGTACCTACCCTCGAGTTATACAGTTATATTTGACTTTGTACGGTACCTATCCTCGCGTTGTACAGTTATATTTGACTTTGTACGGTACCTATCCTCGTGTGGTACATTTATATTTGACTTTGTACGGTACCTATCCTCGCGTTGTACAGTTATATTTGACTTTGTACGGTACCTACCCTCGCGTTGTACAGTCATATTTGCCTTTCTACGGTACCTATCCTCGCGTGGTACTGTTATATTTGACTATGTACGGTACCTATCCTCGCGTTGTACAGTTATATTTGACTATGTACGGTACCTATCCTCGCGTGGTACTGTTATATTTGACTATGTACGGTAACTATCCTCGCGTTGTACAGTTATATTTGACTCTGTACGGTACCTATCCTCGCGTGGTACTGTTATATTTGACTGTGTACGGTACCTATCCTCGCGTTGTACAGTTATATTTGACTCTGTACGGTACCTATCCTCGCGTTGTACAGTTATATTTGACTCTGTACGGTACCTATCCTCGCGTGGAACTGTTATATTTGACTCTGTACGGTACCTATCCTCGCGTGATACTGTTATATTTGACTCTGTACGGTACCTATCCTCGCGTTGTACAGTTATATTTGACTTTGCACTGTACCTTACCTCGCGTGGTAAAGTTATATTTGACTTTGTACGGTACCTATCCTCGCGTGGTACAGTTATATTTGACTTTGCACTGTACCTTACCTCACGTGGTAAAGTTATATTTGACTTAGTACGGTACCTATCCTCGCGTGGTATAGTTATATTTGACTTTGCACTGTACCTTACCTCGCGTGGTAAAGTTATATTTGACTTAGTACGGTACCTATCCTCGCGTGGTATAGTTATATTTGACTTTGCACTGTACCTTACCTCGCGTGGTAAAGTCATATTTGACTTTGTACGGTACCTACCCTCAGGTTATTCAGTCATATTTGACTTTGTACGGTACCTGCCATCGCGTGGTACATTTATATTTGACTTTGTACGGTACATATCCTCGCGTGGTACTGTTATATTTGACTATGTACGGTACCTATCCTCGCGTTGTACAGTTATATTTGACTCTGTACGGTACCTATCCTCGCGTTGTACAGTTATATTTGACTTTGCACTGTACCTTACCTCGCGTGGTAAAGTTATATTTGACTTAGTACGGTACCTATCCTCGCGTGGTACAGTTATATTTGACTTTGCACTGTACCTTACCTTGCGTGGTAAAGTTATATTTGACTTAGTACGGTACCTATCCTCGTGTGGTACAGTTATATTTGACTTTGCACTGTACCTTATCTCGCGTAGTAAAGTCATATTTGACTTTGTACGGTACCTACCCTCAGGTTATACAGTCATATTTGACTTTGTACGGTACCTGCCATCGCGTGGTACATTTATATTTGACTTTGTACGGTACCTGCCATCGCGTGGTACATTTATATTTGACTTTGTACGGTACCTGCCATCGCGTGGTACATTTATATTTGACTTTGTACTGTACCTGCCATCGCTTGGTACATTTATATTTGACTTTGTACGGTACCTGCCATTGCGTTGTTCATTTATATTTGACTTTGTACGGTACCTACCATCGCGTGGTACATTTATATTTGACTTTGTACGGTACCTACCCTCCGGTTGTACAGTCATAATTGACTTTGTTCGGTACATTCCCTCGCGTTGTACAGTTATATTTGACTTTGTACGGTACAAACTCTCGCATTGTACAGACATATTTGTACCTACCCTCGGGTTGTACAGTCATATATGACTTTGTACGGAAACTACTCTCGCGTTGTACAGTTATATTTGACTTTGTACGGTACCTACCATCGGGTTGTACAGTTATATTTGACTTTGTACGGTACCTATCCTCGGGTTGTTCAGTTATATTTGACTTTGTACGGTACCTACCCTCGGGTTGTACAGTTATATTTGACTTTGTACGGTACCTACCCTCGGGTTGTACAGTTATACATTGTATTTGACATTGTACAGTACCTACCCTCGGGTTGTACAGTTATATTTGACTTTGTACGGTACCTACCATCGCGTTGTACAGTTATATTTGACTTTGTACGGTACCTACCCTCGGGTTGTACGTCATATGTGACTTTGTTCGGTACCTATCCTCGCGTGGTACTGTTATATTTGACTTTGTTCGGTACATTCCCTCGCGTTGTGCAGTTATATTTGACTATGTACGGTACATTCCCTCGCGTTGTGCAGTTATATATGACTTTGTACGGTACAAACTCTCGCATTGTACAGACATATTTGTACCTACCTTCGCGTTGTACAGTTATATTTGACTTTGTACGGTTACTACCTTCGCGTTGTACAGTTATATTTGACTTTGTACGGTTACTACCCTCGCGTTGTACAGTTATATTTGACTTTGTACGGTTACTACCCTCGCTTTGTACAGTTATATTTGACTTTGTACGGTACCTACCCTCGCGGTGTACAGTTATATTTGACTGTGTACGGTAAGTACCCTCGCGTTGTACAGTTATATTTGACTTTGTACGGTACCTACCCTTGTGTTGTACAGTAATATTTGACTTTGTACGGAATATACTCTTGCATTGTATGATCATATTTGACTTTGTACGATACATCCTCTTGCATTGTACAGACATTTATAGTTCTCTCCGCCTCTTCCTGTGTCTTACATCCAATGAGCATCCAGATGTTCAAATTTTTGGCCAATTTATCCATTTATTATGGCATTTCGTACAATATTTATTAAGTGATTACATTAAGTAAAGCTGGTATGTGATCAATATGGTGGTTTCCAAATATGGAAAACTAAGTTCCGCCTACCGAAATAAATGGATAAGTTGGCCAAAAAATAGAAAAATTATGGATGCTCATTGGATGTAAGACACAGGAAGAGGCGGAGTGAACTATAAGCAGGTTATAACTCCCTTGCACTTAATTTGCTTATAATTCCAATATATGAGCTATAACCTATACGCATGACTTAATTAGGTACCTTTACTCACGTTATACGGTCATTCATTAATGTTTTCGGCACCTTCCCATGCGTTGAACATTCATTTATGGCATCATTAGGTACCTACCCTCGCGTTGTTCTTTTATTTATGACTTTATTGGCTAACCACCAAGGTGTTGTACAGTTATTTATGACTTTATTGGCTAACCACCAAGGTGTTGTACAGTTATTTATGACTTTATTGGCTAACCACCAAGGTGTTGTACAGTTATTTATGACTTTATTGGCTAACCACCAAGGTGTTGTACAGTTATTTATGACTTTGTTGGCTAACCACCAAGGTGTTGTACAGTTATTTATGACTTTATTGGCTAACCACCAAGGTGTTGTACAGTTATTTATGACTTTATTGGCTAACCACCAAGGTGTTGTACAGTTATTTATGACTTTATTGGCTAACCACCAAGGTGTTGTACAGTTATTTATGACTTTGTTGGCTAACCACCAAGGTGTTGTACAGTTATTTATGACTTTATTGGCTAACCACCAAGGTGTTGTACAGTTATTTATGACTTTGTTGGCTAACCACCAAGGTGTTGTACAGTTATTTATGACTTTATTGGCTAACCACCAAGGTGTTGTACAGTTATTTATGACTTTATTGGCTAACCACCAAGGTGTTGTACAGTTATTTATGACTTTATTGGCTAACCACCAAGGTGTTGTACAGTTATTTATGACTTTGTTGGCTAACCACCAAGGTGTTGTACAGTTATTTATGACTTTATTGGCTAACCACCAAGGTGTTGTACAGTTATTTATGACTTTATTGGCTAACCACCAAGGTGTTGTACAGTTATTTATGACTTTATTGGCTAACCACCAAGGTGTTGTACAGTTATTTATGACTTTATTGGCTAACCACCAAGGTGTTGTACAGTTATTTATGACTTTGTTGGCTAACCACCAAGGTGTTGTACAGTTATTTATGACTTTATTGGCTAACCACCAAGGTGTTGTACAGTTATTTATGACTTTATTGGCTAACCACCAAGGTGTTGTACAGTTATTTATGACTTTATTGGCTAACCACCAAGGTGTTGTACAGTTATTTATGACTTTATTGGCTAACCACCAAGGTGTTGTACAGTTATTTATGACTTTATTGGCTAACCACCAAGGTGTTGTACAGTTATTTATGACTTTATTGGCTAACCACCAAGGTGTTGTACAGTTATTTATGACTTTGTTGGCTAACCACCAAGGTGTTGTACAGTTATTTATGACTTTATTGGCTAACCACCAAGGTGTTGTACAGTTATTTATGACTTTATTGGCTAACCACCAAGGTGTTGTACAGTTATTTATGACTTTATTGGCTAACCACCAAGGTGTTGTACAGTTATTTATGACTTTATTGGCTAACCACCAAGGTGTTGTACAGTTATTTATGACTTTATTGGCTAACCACCAAGGTGTTGTACAGTTATTTATGACTTTGTTGGCTAACCACCAAGGTGTTGTACAGTTATTTATGACTTTATTGGCTAACCACCAAGGTGTTGTACAGTTATTTATGACTTTATTGGCTAACCACCAAGGTGTTGTACAGTTATTTATGACTTTATTGGCTAACCACCAAGGTGTTGTACAGTTATTTATGACTTTATTGGCTAACCACCAAGGTGTTGTACAGTTATTTATGACTTTGTTGGCTAACCACCAAGGTGTTGTACAGTTATTTATGACTTTGTTGGCTAACCACCAAGGTGTTGTACAGTTATTTATGACTTTATTGGCTAACCACCAAGGTGTTGTACAGTTATTTATGACTTTGTTGGCTAACCACCAAGGTGTTGTACAGTTATTTATGACTTTATTGGCTAACCACCAAGGTGTTGTACAGTTATTTATGACTTTATTGGCTAACCACCAAGGTGTTGTACAGTTATTTATGACTTTATTGGCTAACCACCAAGGTGTTGTACAGTTATTTATGACTTTGTTGGCTAACCACCAAGGTGTTGTACAGTTATTTATGACTTTATTGGCTAACCACCAAGGTGTTGTACAGTTATTTATGACTTTGTTGGCTAACCACCAAGGTGTTGTACAGTTATTTATGACTTTATTGGCTAACCACCAAGGTGTTGTACAGTTATTTATGACTTTATTGGCTAACCACCAAGGTGTTGTACAGTTATTTATGACTTTGTTGGCTAACCACCAAGGTGTTGTACAGTTATTTATGACTTTATTGGCTAACCACCAAGGTGTTGTACAGTTATTTATGACTTTATTGGCTAACCACCAAGGTGTTGTACAGTTATTTATGACTTTATTGGCTAACCACCAAGGTGTTGTACAGTTATTTATGACTTTGTTGGCTGCATAGATGTGAACATTGTAAGGCCACCAAAGAATCCAATCAGCTCAATGGCAAACACTCCAAGTGCCACTGACAGACCAATTATCATCCTGTAATATATACTGAAACGAAAAAGAAAGTGTGCACTTGGTTTGAGGGAATTTTTTTATACTTGAGCAAAATATTGGCAAATTTGGTATCAAAATGTGCAAAAATATATTGGTAAGTGAAATTTGATAATTATCAGAACATTGTTTTACGTGTGAAAAACGTAGGGGTGAAAAGTAAAAATTGCAGATTTGTAATGTTTTGTTACTGCTTTTTTGCCTTCGGATATGTGTCAAGTTACGTGACAATTATTCAGTATCTGTTGTGGCCTCCTCGTCTACGGATCAACGCAAGTATTCTAGATCGCATGGACCTGACGTAACGTCTTATGATATTGAACATTGATATTGTTGATAACATGGTTTTTCCTTGCTCTTCGACCAAGCAAATCCCATAAATGTTCAATGGGATTCATGTCCGGAGAGCAAGCTGGCCAAGGTAAGACGTTAACGTTATTTCTAGCGAGATAATTCCTGGTAAGTATAGCAGTATGTGGCCTTGCGTTATCATGCATTAAACAACCAAGGTTCTGTTGTAGAAAAGGAATAACAACTGGGCGTAAAACTTCGTCAACATAACCTTGGGCATTTAAATTACCATGAATAACAACAAGGTCTGTTTTCCTACCGCCCATAATACCTCCCCAGACCATTACAGTACCCCTCCAAAACGATCTCGCTCTAATAAACAGTTCTGGTCAAAACGTTCCCCTTTACGTCTAAATACCCGATCTCTACCGTCAGCAGTGCTAAGGTTAATTCGCGACTCATCACTAAAGAGCACCCTAGACCACATGGCACGGTTCCAACGGAGATGACGGCGGGCCCAGACCAGTCTGAGAGCACGATGTCTGTTATTAAGGATTTGGCCTACATAAGGCCTCCTAGCCCTTAACGGGTTTGTATTGGCCCGCAGTCTGTTTAGAACCCTACATACGCCAAGCTCTCGCGCAGTGCTTGTAGCGGTATTGAACCGATGACGTAAGTGCGTCAACGTCATATGTCTATCCTGACGTGCCGTTGTCACCTTCGGTCTACCGGATCGTGGACGATCTCTAACGCTTCGATTCTGATGGTAACGTCGTCGGAGTTTTATTATGGTATTTCTATGGCAGTTAAACTGCTGACGCCGGCTGCGAGTTGCAGAAGTGCCTGAATTCGTTCGTTTTCTTGAAGCCGTGGCATCTTGTTTACGAGTGAAATTCAAAAGTGAACTGTGATTTATTATTGCATAACAAGTAAAGATATCGGTCAGGGTCAACCTGTACACACGTTGCACGGGTAGCACGAGCGAAAAGTTGCATAATAGCCTGGTGTCAATTTGAAAGCCGTCTATGCGTTTAAATATAGGGTAAATGGGTGCAATGTGTAAAGGGTTATTTTCTTCACTCATGATGATAAATCCGTATATCTAAACTTTGTAACAAAAAAGTTATGCCCAATATAAAAGTGCACACTTTCTTTTTCGTGTTAGTATATAACAAAGCATGTTTCATATACAGGGTGTAAACAAAGTTTGTTCACAAGTTTAGTTGTTTTTTAATCGCTCGTTATGAACAGTCATTTATGGTAATGTATGGTACATTTCCTCTTCTTTTACAGTTATTTATGCATTTGTACGGTACCTACCCTCGTGGTATACGGTCATTAACTGCCATGTACGGTATCTACCATCGTGTTTATATAGTCCTTTATGTCTTTGAACGGTACCTACTCTCACGGTTTTAGTTATTTATGGTCATGTACGGTACCTACCTACCTTTGATTCCACTACCGTTACATTCACAGGCTGCTGTATTACCCAGTATATTTTAATATTTGACCTCGAAATCACCGTTCGTTCCTGATACTAAATTGCATTGGTCGGCACGATCACGTGACTACTAAGTTTATAATAGATGGGTATTTTCCATTGTTATATACCCAATCAAATGTGGTACATACAATGCTGTTGTATAGTCATTTATCACTTTGTTGGGTACATACAATCGTGTTGTAAAGTCATTTATGACTTTGTGTGGTACATACAATCGTGTTGTATAGTCATTTATGACTTTGTGTGGTACACACAATCGTGTTGTATAGTCATTTATGACTTTGTGTGGTACATACAATCGTGTTGTATAGTCATTTATGACTTTGTGTGGTACACACAATCGTGTTGTATAGTCATTTATGACTTTGTTGGGTATATACACTCCTGCTGTATAGTCATTTATGACTTTCTTGGGTACATACAATCGTGTTGTATAGTCATTTATGACTTTGTGTGGTACACACAATCGTGTTGTATAGTCATTTATGACTTTGTTGGATATATACACTCCTGCTGTATAGTCATTTATGACTTTCTTGGGTACATACAATCGTGTTGTATAGTCATTATGACTTTGTGTTGTACATACAATCGTGTTGTATAGTCATTTATGACTTTGTGTGGTACATACAATCGTGTTGTATAGTCATTTATGACTTTGTGTGGTACATACAATCGTGTTGTATAGTCCTTTATGACTTTGTTGGGTACATACCATGGTGTTGTATAGTCATTTATGACATTGTATGGTACATGTACATACAATCGTATTGTATAGTCATTTATGACTTTGTGGGGTACATACAATCGTGTTGTATAGTCATTTATGACTTTGTGGTGTACATACAATCGTGGTGTATAGTCATTTATGACTTTGTGGTGTACATACAATCGTGTTGTATAGTCATTTATGACTTTGTGGTGTACATACAATCGTGTTGTATAGTCATTTATGACTTTGTGGTGTACATACAATTGTGGTGTATACTCATTTATGACTTTGTGGTGTACATACAATCGTGTTGTATAGTCATTTATGACTTTGTGGTGTACATACAATCGTGTTGTATAGTCATTTATGACTTTGTGGTGTACATACAATCGTGTTGTATAGTCATTTATGACTTTGTGGTGTACATACAATCGTGTTGTATAGTCATTTATGACTTTGTGGTGTACATACAATCGTGTTGTATAGTCATTTATGACTTTGTGGTGTACATGCAATCGTGGTGTATAGTCATTTATGACTTTGTGGTGTACATACAATCGTGGTGTATAGTCATTTATGACTTTGTGTGGTACATACAATCGTGTTGTGTAGTCATTTATGACTTTGTGGTGTACATACAATCGTGGTGTATAGTCATTTATGACTTTGTGTGGTACATACAATCGTGTTGTATAGTCATTTATGACTTTGTATGGTACATGTACATACAATCGTATTGTATAGTCATTTATGACTTTGTGTGGTACATACAATCGTGTTGTATAGTCATTTATGACTTTGTGGTGTACATACAATCGTGGTGTATAGTCATTTATGACTTTGTGGTGTACATACAACCGTGGTGTATAGTCATTTATGACTTTGTGTGGTACATACAATCGTGTTGTATAGTCATTTATGACTTTGTATGGTACATGTACATACAAACGTATTGTATAGTCATTTATGACTTTGTGTGGTACATACAATCGTGTTGTATAGTCATTTATGACTTTGTGGTGTACATACAGTCGTGGTGTATAGTCATTTATGACTTTGTGGTGTACATACAATCGTGGTGTATAGTCATTTATGACTTTGTGGTGTACATACAATCGTGGTGTATGGTCATTTATGACTTTGTGGTGTACATACAATCGTGGTGTATAGTCATTTATGACTTTGTGGTGTACATACAATCGTGGTGTATAGTCATTTATGACTTTGTGTGGTACATACAATCGTGTTGTATAGTCATTTATGACTTTGTGGTGTACATACAATCGTGGTGTATAGTCATTTATGACTTTGTGGTGTACATACAATCGTGGTGTATAGTCATTTATGACTTTGTGGTGTACATACAATCGTGGTGTATAGTCATTTATGACTTTGTGGTGTACATACAATCGTGTTGTATAGTCATTTATGACTTTGTGGTGTACATACAATCGTGGTGTATAGTCATTTATGACTTTGTGGTGTACATACAATCGTGTTGTATAGTCATTTATGACTTTGTGGTGTACATACAATCGTGTTGTATAGTCATTTATGACTTTGTGGTGTACATACAATCGTGGTGTTAAGTCATATATGACTTCGTTGGGTACATACACTTGTGTTATATAGTCATTTATGACTTTGTGGTGTACATACAATCGTGGTGTTAAGTCATATATGACTTCGTTGGGTACATACACTTGTGTTATATAGTCATATATGACTTTGTGGGGTACAAACAGTTGTGTTGTATAGTCATTAATGACTTTGTGGTGTACATACAATCGTGTTGTATAGTCATTTATGACTTTGTGGTGTACATACAATCGTGGTGTTAAGTCATATATGACTTCGTTGGGTACATACACTTGTGTTATATAGTCATATATGACTTTGTGGGGTACATACAATCGTGTTGTATAGTCATTTATGACTTTGTGGTGTACATACAATCGTGGTGTTAAGTCATATATGACTTCGTTGGGTACATACACTTGTGTTATATAGTCATATATGACTTTGTGGGGTACAAACAGTTGTGTTGTATAGTCATTAATGACTTTATGGGGTACATTCAATTGGGTTGTATAGTCTTTTATTACTTGTGTTTCCTGTTCTGATGAATTAGTGTGATATAACTAGAACATGTTTTATTCTCGTCATCTTCGATGTACTTCTCAGCTTCTTTGTTTGAGCAGAATATACTGGTCAACATATTTAGCATAATCTTAAAGCCAATACAGCCCAATGAAACACTGTTAAATAATGGCCTACACGTAAGGTGTGGTCTGATTGGGTGGAATCAATGTCGATGTCACACCCTCTTTGAGTTGTACACGTCGATCCAAATTACCGCAAGTGACAGGTTGAATACCATCACATGACTGCAACGATTTAGAATAACCGTACTGAGATGCTGAAGTGTTTCTACACAATTAAGACATTGAATGCGGTTGTTGCCTGCAGTAAAATAAAAGCCAAGAATAACCACCGATTGGTTGTAGTATTTCATAAAAGCTCATTTTGGATTTCGGATAACCTGTCTAGGGCACGACAATCTGGGCACAACTCAAACATCAGACACCTTTATCTCGGGCATGTGAGGGCTTGTCAGCACAGTGAATTTCACCCGTCCCGTCGTCTCTCAAAAACATCTTTATTCATTTACTGTACAAGGCTTAGAAAACAATTAAAACAATACACATGTATCTTAAATGTGTTTCAAAGTTGTAAAGTGCATCACCATAAAACTCCGTAGCTTTCTCGTAGATGCGTCCTTTAACTTTAATTACAACTGAAGACGAATGTGATAAGTTTCCCTTGAAAAGTTTAAACATTGATTGACTTATTTTCATTTTATTTCCTTCGGATTTTTTTAGAGAAATTGGTCATTGTCACTAATATGTGTTTAGTCATTTTCCAACAAAGCGTTTGGTGATTGTTGACGATTTTTTTCAGAACGATCTAACGTTTTCTACACAGCAAAAATATCTTAAAACGTAATTGACCGGATTGCTTGTTACATACGAACATGAGGTGACATACGATGTAGCTCCATTAAGTTTAGAATGTTTTGAAAAATGAATAGTTATTATAATAATAGCATATTATTTAGGGATGTCAACGAATAGCAAATCAGGTATTCGAATATTCGATCAGCCTTTCGAACGAATATTCGAATATTCGATCGTCACAACTTAGACAAAAAAAATAAAAAATCATATTTCCTTACGTGCTGCGTGTATTCTACATGTACTTTCGTTTTCACCGGAAGTTAAGACTATGACGAATGAAGTTATTGCAATAAATAGATCATCATCTGACTGTCAATATTCCTTTTTATGAATATATTTGTGTCGAGACAAAAAGCATTTGTCTAAAGTTGTCTTCTAAGTATATGCATCGCCACGCTATTTTTGAATATTGAGTACTTAGTAAAAAATCGAACCAAACAAAATGCATTTACTCGTTGTACTTTGAGTAAAATGTTTTTAAACATAACAACATAACATATAGTTTATTGGCATAAAATATTACATAAATTTAACCAAACAAACAAATAAACAAATGTACATGTATAAGTGGTGAAAAAGTTTTTGTTCAAGAACAATATTTCATATTTGGAAGTAAGTACATGTATTAACAGTATTTTCAACGTATTTATAGTTCTAATTTCTTTCTTTAAAAGCGAAAAATAAAAATTTTGCTAAGTTACCTATTAAATTGATTGATTTTGTGGACATAAGAATTTCAAATGTTTTGATAGTTGGCCAAGTACGAAACTATGGTTGGACGAATTTTAATCTTAATTGTCTATATTTAGGACATACTAACAAAAAATGATACTGATTTTCTATAACTTGCATATTACATTGTGGGCAGATACGATGTTGTCTTTCTAAATTATTATATCTGCCAGTCTCTATTGTTAGGTTATTTGAGTATAGTCGAAATTTTGAAAGGACAATTAGATATTTCTGATCAATATTAATATTAAGATATTTTTCCATAACAAAATCATGTTTAAATAAACAATATTCAGATAATCTGCTCGAGTTATTTATATTAGTATACCAAGTTTGTTTAAAAACATCCAATATTCTTTGTTTAATAGCCTTATAGTTAATAATATTTGGATTTTGTGATAACCAGACATTTCCTAGACCGTTTACATCTAATAATAATTTTATATGATAAGCCCAATTTAACCCACTGCACCCAATTGTATAAACATTGGTTAAGTTAACTAATAGTTAAGTCCTAACCACTGGTTAACTCTAACCAAAATGGTTAGTTAACCAGATTGGTTAACAGATTGTATAAACGCAGTTAACCAAAAGGTTAGCTAACTAAAATGGTTAAATTTAACCACTAGAATAATTAACCAATATATACCGTGATGCACCATGTTATTGTCGATGACGTCACGTTCGCGGATTATGTCAGTTTTGACAGACGATACCTGTATCCGATATAGTAAGATGGCTGAAGAAAATTTAGTTCAGAAAAAGCAGAGAATTCGGTCCACCAATTTTTCCTTGGCGGAATGTGAGGTGCTGCGGTCCAGTATTGAGGCTGGATGGAGTCTGCTGACCGCAAAGCATTGTAACTCCGACTCGGGAGTCACAAAAAAGATGCAGGATAAGGTATATTTGCTTCATTTTTGTTGATTTCTTAAATATAATTGCGTAACCTGTACTGATCTAATTTCTATTTACCTGAGTGTCCGTAATAGTGTTTAATCTTGAAAGCAAACACCATGACTATTATTAATACGGACCCTTATATTGTCATCTTTATAGGAGTGGGAAGCTGTTACCAGCAAGGTTAATAGTGTGGGCGTTGCGGTGAGGTCGGTGGAGGAGATCAAAAATAAGTGGAGGAACCTGACCAAAAAATCAAAAACTTGCGTTGTGGCGCAAAAGATTTCGGCCAGCAGAACGGGCGGAGGACCCCCCATTGCTCCGATGGATCCCTTCATGGAGCAGGTAGCGTCCATGTACGCCGACTCTGCGTCGTTTCACGGTGTTCCCGAGTCCCTCGACTGTGAGACAACAATTTACATTTGCGGTAAATTTATTTACTTATACTGATGTTGATTATGGTTTCAAAATTAGTACTTTTCTGAACCCACACCTAAATGTCCTCATCAAGGTGGGTAACATAATTATATCTAATAAATGATCTAAAAATAGATTGTAACATTGTTTACATGTACTATAGCAACAGCCAATCAATTTATTTGTCTAGAGTTGTCTTTCTTACCGTTCTACCACTAAGAGGTACCAGAAGGGGTAATTTGAGTTGTACTATTATAATTATAATTATACGGGCTTAATTGGCTATTGAAATTGGAAATATTGATATAGATCTAGATGTTTTACTATAATAAAGTGTACATGTGAGGTAAACATAAATCAATGTGAAATTAACTGTTCATTTTTATGCAGTTAGATCTAGCTGAGCAATATTCATGAATAGTGAGGCTTGTTTAGGCCTACTATATTTAATGAATAGTCTAGGAATAGAATTTTTTTTTTTTTCTAGTGACATACCAACATATAACATGTACTTGAGAGATATTATAACCAAAAAAAAATGTTTAGGTTGAGATAGAGCAAATGTCTTATTCATTATATGATATTAATTTTGTAGAACAGGACAGTGAAGGAGTGATGGGTGTGGGTCAGACAGAAACCTCGGAAGTACATAGTAAGTAAATGAAAATACTTTATAGTCTCTCTTGTATTAGGGCCACCTTTGTGTTAAAACATTAATATGTTTTTCCAAGCCAGAACACTCCATGACAGAAGTGTAAATGGTTGAATTTAAATTGCATAACCATGGTTATATACACTTCTGACCATATTCATGCACTTGATAGGCAGTGGTTGATTTATTTATATTGAATATGTAATGAAATCATAGATTAGTTCATCTGCACACAAATAAAAGCACATACACTATATCATTAAAAGTGAGTGTTATCAATGATATGTAACCAAAGATCATGTTAATTTCACATTTATATTTGAATTTCAGGATCAGTGTTAAATGAAGATGGGCACATGTTCCTATCACCACTACCATCAACCAGTACCGCATGTAAGTGATATTATAAGAGGGAAATGCACAATAAAGTTATTTCTATCTATCTATCTACTTAATACTTCCTACAGTCATTTTCTGACTATTACAGGAAGGCGACTATATTTTCTTGGTAATTTACTTGGCCCTCATAGTGGGCATAGTCGCATATTGACTGACAGGTGCAGACATGGGGAGAAACAGAGTTTGAGTTACAACGAATCCGGGTGCGATACACTAGCACTTTCTGAATAGATTCATTGGTTCTTTAACGTACATGACTGGTGTATAGCACCGGAACACGCGAGACTACACCTTGAATCCAATCCGTTCATCTCTAGTATTAGGTGGGAAATATTGAAAAGCATTTCTGAAATTTCCATGCGACCCGACCGGGATTTGAACCGGGAACCTCTGGATTGGTAGTCTAGAGTGTTATCCACTTATAAAAATGGCAACATAACAGTGAAGGCAAATTTTTAAATATTGAAATTCATTTATGATTGGTATTTAGACACTTATACCAAAGGAACTTGCACCAAAGAATGTTCACTGTGTTTTTATAAACAAAAGGCCTGATCATTAATTATCAATATAATATATTTACAAACATACACCTCCTTTCACTTTTGTTAAGACTAACATCTGACCAGCACTGTATATATATATATATATATATTACAAATAAGAGGTAGTCACATGTATAGTGGAGGCGGCTAATTTTTCACTGCGATTTTTCTATATATGTTCAAATGTATGAATTTATAAAAAGAGGGAATTTAAAAGGATTTATCTACTTTTTAAAGAAGATTTTCATATATTACATAATTCTATAATATTATATTTCAGTCTCATCATTGGCTACATCAACTGCAACCATTCCAACTGCAACACCTTCAACCTCGACAGCTTCATACTCAGCTGAGGCAGGAACAACCAAGTAAGCCTAATGAATTTGCTGTAATACTGGTATGAATAGAAGTTAAAAAGTAATTAGTCAAACACCATTTACTGTTAAGCGGGTGTTTATCATGAAATCTTAAGCCCGCCAAATATTAATGTTTACATATTCAAATTTTCTAAAATTACATAATTCATGATAAAAGTCAAACACCCAACATATTTGGAAAAAACCTAATTCAAACATCTCTTGAACAATGTAACAGATGCATGAAAATTACCCACTATACAGTATACATGCATATACTGTAGATCACTTAAACTTTGCGAAATCAAATGAATGATCCTGTGATAATATGCTAGAATAAGGTTCTTACAAATATATTCTTGTACATGTATTGAAATTTATATTTCTAAAGTTTTACAAGTACATGTAGCAGGATTATACAATACAGGCATAATGTATTTGAAATATAATGACAATTTGTGTTATGTTCATTGCAGGACAAAAAAGAGTGTGAAAGAATTGCAGTTAGAATATTTTGCAGTTGCCATTCAGGTAGAAAAAGAGAAACTGAAGCAGCATAAGGCTGTTAATGCCATGTTACCACGATTGGCAACAGTATTAGATATTGTTTGTAAACATTTTGGTGAAGAATAATTTTGTTTTTAGCTTAAATATTTGTAGATTTTAATTGCAGTAATGTCCCTTTTTAACTTAGGTTTTCTCCTTTATTAACAGAGATATTGCAATGATACTTACAACACCTGTTTTCCATCATTATTTAAATGCAGTTGTTTTATTTTAATATTACTATCTTGTATACCAATTATGGCTATATTTTATACCATATTATTGTTTCTTTTTTAAGAAAATCTTGTTACATAAAACATATAAATTTTAGTTCACTTGTTATAACTTAGCTGAGATTGTGTTGTCGTCCAATTTCCATTAAGAGTCATCCATTAACTTTTTACACTCTGTAGCTTACAACTTTCAATTAATATATGTGAAACTAGGTATGAATGTTTTCTCTTTGAATTAAAAACAATTTTGTTAATTGGTCATCTGGTGTGGGTGGGAATAGGTCAACTGGGTAAATAAAAGAAAATTCTTACTTCTTAAATTTTTAGTGTTGCACAATACAAATTAAAGCAAAAAATGTTTAAACACAAATTAATACGATGATAATATTTTTCTTGTTCAACTTTTTCTCACTTTCCAATTTATTGTCAAATTGTTGTACTTTTTTCAAGTCACTTTATGAGAATGTTGCTTATTAGGTTCAATATGCTTGTGTATAGCATTGTTTTACATATGAACTGTTGTATTATCAATTTACTCTAACTAAACTTTGTTACAATAAATTGTATTGAACATGAGCGCACTTGTTACTAGTATATATAAACCCAATAACATTTTTGAACTGTTATTTCACTATTTTTGTGGAAGAATTATTTATATTGACATATACATACATTTAACAAACAAATGAAACTTAATGAATGCCCTGAAAAGTTTTATTTTTTTATTCTTTGTTCTTCAAAATTCATGTGAAGAAAACTGATCCACAAAACATGATTTTACAACTTCGCCAGGAACAAGTGGACAGCCTTTAAAATAGTCTTTGGTTCTACTGTAAAGTCATTTAGTTTCGTTGGGACGAAATTTCGTGGTTTTGATGAAAAATTTAATTTCGTGGGGACATAAATTCGTGGAGTTGGCATTTCCTTTTATACATATATCATGGTTCAATATTTCGTCTGGGATTTAATTTCGTGGTTAAGCAAAACAACGAAATCCACGAAATTAAATCCCCCATGAACATTAATGGTTTTACAGTATTATGACTGATTGTCATCATCACCATAATAGATAATACAAGTACTTGAACATGTAGCTATGTTTCTTAAGATGAGTACTTTATAGTGATAGAGCATACTGGACAAGCAGTTAGTTTATACCAATTTACTTAAGGTCGATAGTGAAACAAGTTATTACAACTTATATTAATCACTCTCGACACTTCATTCCTGATGGAATCCATCGCCACGAGGGTATGAGAGAGAGAAGCAAATTTTCCCTTTTATGCTGAGCGCCTAGCAAGGGATTACTGGTATCATGTTTATTTCGTCTTTGGTATGACACGGCCTGGGATTGAAACCGGGACCTCCCGCACTCGAAGCGGACGCTCAACCACTAGGCTATTAAGCAGTTGTTATGTACATGTATGTAATCATGTGTCTGAAGATGAGTACCTCATAGAGATATAGCATTATAGACAAGCAGATGTTGTAAAAATGCATTTCGTGAATCGTCATATAAGTAAATTTCCAACCACTGCATGTCAAAGTTCAACATTTAACCGTTCGGCAATGTAATGTTTTTGGAGAATATAACTCGAGCAGATCTTTGACTAGCCGGGGTTAGAAATTAACTTGTATTAGAATCTAAACACTATTGTCAAACAATAACACTGGTCTAACTGTAAACTATTCTGTATTGAAAAAAAAATATTTCAATTTACATTTATAACAAAAAAATCATGAAAAAAATTGATCTGTAACAAATCTCCGGGTGCCACCTCCATCCTGCCTACCCTGGTACTGTTCATGCGGTGGCTGATCATCTACCAGGGGGCCGTCCTCAACTTCTGGTTCCTTCCACAGAATTGCGAGGTTGTGCAAAACAGCACAGGCAACAATCACCCTGCACACCTTTGCTGGTTTCATGCGAATCTGAAAGAACAAACATCATTCAACAAATTTGAAGACAGAATACAAACAAATATGTTTGTAAAGAACAAAAATAATGAATAACAGCATAAAAATCTCTACTCAATTATGTTTATTCAACAGGTTACTTATCATCTTATTTGTAACGTTGTGGTGTTTGATCAAGGGAGGTTCTTTAACACAGGTCTGTGTATCCTGCTTCTTCAAGTTGAATTGATATTGAGGAAATCCGAATGTTATATTATGCTTATGTGCAGCTGCATATATTTCCCGCAGTATAAATAGGTTGATATAATAATGTAAAAATTCAGAAATATATTAATAGAGGAAATATTTGCATGATTTTGAGGACAGTTACTGTATTAGAGTAATTAGAGTTAGTTATAGTCACCTCTGAATGCAATACATGAAACTTTCGTTTCCACACACCAAACATTCTCTCTACTGTATTTCTTGTGGCAATTTGAGCCTTGTTGTATCTGAAGATAATGTTACATGAAGGTTATTAGTTATATATATACAGTATAACCTCTCTAGAGCAACCCCCATTGGGAAATGTAAAAATTGGTTGTTGTACAAATGTAGCACTGGTATATTTTGGGGCAATTTATGTGGTCAAAGGGAAGTAATTAGTGTTTACTGTTTAATAAAATCTTATTTATCTCCCTTGCATTTTATCTTATTTTATATTGTTCAATTATTTCATTTACTGAAATAATTGGTTATTATTATGAAGCACACCTGAGAAGAGTTATTTGGGAGACACTTTGTCTCCCAAACATGTAGGAATCTATTTCTTGTTTCTAAGTAATCTCTTTGAGTAATGTTATAATGTTTGATAATTGTATTTTATATGTCTATAACATAGTCTAGCCACTAAACACAATAATTATCATGCATATGTTTATAATAATAAATATATATTAGGTCATTATAATTGATACCTAAACAATATATCTTATTATTCATGTTATTAATGCTAGTGTATTATTATTTGTTTCAGTGTGGTATTTTGTTTTCTATAAAAATTCAATATACAATCAGACTATATTGAGTTGACAGATGTTCCGTATAAATGAACTTTATATAGTCAACAACTGGATTCATATAACACCTAAAAGTAATACAAAGGTTGTTGCTCTACAGAGGTAAAATGTATAGTAAATGGTTACTTTAAGAAACAAATGATAATGTCGCTAAAGAGAGTTTGTTTCTCTGTACAGGGCCGTTCTGGAGAGGTGACACAATATGTATATACATTTACTTTTAATTAATACAGTGTACATTAAAACCGTTAAATTGTATAGTGTATTATTCATTGTATATAATTATAACAATCATGTATAATGAAGACTTGAAAGAATTAACAATACCTCTCTTCTCTTGCATTTGCCGGATTAAGGTAGGGAGTTAATAAAAACTGTCTACAGGGATAGCCACTATCTCCAAGTAATACACCTTTTTCTAATCCTACATCAAACAGAAAAAGATACATATTGGTGATGAGGACAAAACATAACCTTGTATACTATCATTGAATTAGGCAATACTTAATAATGTCAATAACAATGAATGTGAGATGCATTTTCAAGTACACAAAGTATATCAGTTCTAATTCAAACAGTTTAATTCTATCATATCGGCATATATCAAGTGCATAATTAATTTTGACTTCAAATATTAAAATACACTAGGAATGAATTGTAAGACTAGTACATGTTTATATATTATATATATATATACTTTAATAGTGAAACTGGCCCAGAAAATTGGATGTCTTAAATTTAACAATTATAGCTATATTTCAGGGCAATTTAGATTACTCTTATTTTCAAGGTGGGTTTTAAATAGTGATTTTACAATTAAATTAAAAATGTAAATACCATGATGGTTGTCTTCTAGGTATCTACATAAATTTGACACTCTCAGAACATGGCTGTCATGAGCACTACCTGGCCATGCCGCATTAATGCTGGTAAACTCTCCTGTGAATATATAAAAAATACATATTTAAGTAATGAATTCTTTGACCAAATCAAAGATCTATATTGTATGTTTGTATATATAACAAACTAAAACACTCATTTTAATAAAGTTATGATTCTAGACATGGGCTTTATCATGAAGATGTTTCAATATCTATATAGACTGAACATACAAGCTTGAATGCATCAATTAATTCATTAACAATTACACTGTATACTATACATGTAGGCCTTAGTTGACAATACATAAATACTTAGATCTACTTTTGATGTAATGCAAAATAGGTATTCGTTCCCACAAGCATGCTAGTATTTTTCTTTTTCTCTGTTACGTTACAACCAATAATATCAGGGTTACAATTAATTTATTTTTTACCTATTTGGTGAATCGTGACATTGTACCGTATAGTTTCTATTCTATTCTATTCAGTTCAGATTAATTACCCCACATGAGGCCCCATTGGCAAAGGGGAACAACTTTGAGTGAACTCTTTAAAGACAATAATAAAGTTGACAGAAGGTTACGTACCACGATGGTTGCAGGTAGCTTGCACATTTATAGAGTGATACCTTTTCCTATTCACATATGCCTTCTCTTGGTCTTTCGGCGGGGATATAATTCGTATGTGGGTGCCGTCGATACAACCTACTACACCCGGAAACCGTCTCAGTCGGTAAAATCCTTGTTGCACGGTCCGTCTGTCATTGTCGGTGGTCGGAAACCTGATGAATCTGTCTCGTAAAGAGAACAGAATGTCCGTCACTCTAGTCACTGTCCGGCACACAGTGGCTACATCGACGCCGAATGTGTCCCCAATTAACTGAAGAAAGCACCCAGACGCGTAAAATCTGAGTGCAATCAAAATCTGTTGTCGTACAGTCAGTGCACGGTTCCGTTTCGTCTCACGTCTAAGTGGATCACCTATCAAAGCCTGAAGCCTGTCAAGGTTCTGCTGACCAAATCTATACCGTCTCCTTACTTCTTCGTCGTCTAAATCGTCCGTCTGTCTGTCAATTCGTCTAAATTGTCTTGGTCGTCTAGCGTTCGGTGCAACAAGAGCGTCCATGTTTGTTTTGGTTAAATTCTGGTTAAGAGTTAACCAAGCTACGGGAGGTGGGTTAACTTTAACCAGAAATATGGCCTGGTTAACTTTAACCAAAACTTTATACAATTGCTAACTACGATTTAGACAGAGTTAACCATTTTGGTTAGCTTAACCATTTGGTTAAGCCTTAACCAATGTTTATACAATTGGGTGCTGTATGACAGTCCATTATTTGCATCTTCTGACAGCATTTTATAAATGTTAATAATCAAAGGCTTTTTTGATTTCAGTACATTAAGCCAATATATAATCATTATGATTTATCTCGCAGTTTTCATAGGATAACGCCCTAGTTCTCCGTAAAGCCCGTCTAAGTTTGTTGATTTTTTAACATTTAAAACTTTTCTTAAAAATTTACAATGAATTTGTTCTACGAGTTTAGCGTCATGATAACCCCAAATGGATGTATTGTAGTTTAATATAGATCCGACTAGACTATCAAATAATCGACATTTTTCAACAGAAGTTAATATAATTTGGTTATATACTATAAATAGATTATGCAACGCATGCGCTGATTGTTGGGCAATTCGTAATTGTGTTCTATACCAAGAACCATTTTTAAATAAATAGGTACCGAGATATTTAAAGGAAGTGACAACTTCTAAGCGTATATTGTTTAATTCTATATTACACTGCGTACCTCGCCCGCGTTCAAATACCATCGCTTTGGTTTTATTTACATTTATTTTAAGCCCCCATGTACGACAATATTGTTCTAGATCATTGAGCATTAGTTGTAAGGTTTCGGGTGAATGCGCAAATAATACCGCGTCATCAGCAAAAAGAAGTAAAAAAATCTTAAGTTCGTTCACAGAAAATATTCCCTCTAAATTTGTATGAATATTGTGTAAGATATCATTTATAAATAGAATGAACATTAAACTAGAGAGTGGATCACCTTGTTTTAATCCAATGTGTGAAGAAAAAAAATCGTTCTACCTTTGTATCGTACGCACTGTTTAATTGTATTATACATAGCCTTTAAAGCCGATACAAATTTTGTACTGACTTGAATGTTTAATAATTTTTTCCCATAAGAACGATCTGTTGATACGGTCAAAGCATTTTTCAAAGTCTATAAAGACACAATATAGTTTTTGCTTTGAATCTAGTGTTTTCGCAATAATTGCATGTAACAGGAATATACAGTCAGTCGTTGATTTGCCCTTTTGAAATCCAAATTGGTTATGTGATATAAAATCATTGTCATGTGACCATTTAGTGACCACTTGAGAGTAAATTTTTGCTAAAACGTTTATCAAAGTTATCCCTCTGTAATTTTTTGGTTCTTCCGCAATTCCTCCCTTGAAAATTGGTGCAATTATGCCCTCCCCCCCAAGATATTGGATAGTTCCCCCCCCCCCATGAATATGCGATTAAATAATTTTAGAATAAAATCTGATATTTTTTCAAATGAATGTTTATATATTTCGGCTAACAGTTCATCAAGCCCGCTGCTTTTGTTATTATTTTGTGAGAATACGGCTTTTTTTAGTTCATCAAGGGTAATTTCATTATCTAAAAGATCATCCGATATATTTATATCAGTTAAATTATGGTCATAATTATCGTAACTATCGTTATTTCCAAACAAATGTTTGAAATGGTCATGTAGTTCTTCAACTGTTAATGCTTTAGCATTAGTTGGTGGCTTTTTATACTGTTGTTTAATTTTCGACAAAAACTTCCTGGGATTTTTAACTGCCATTTCTGATAATATTTGTTTTTGTTGTTTTTGATATTTATATTTCTCTTTTCTTTTTATTTTACAGTAATATTGTTTTGCATTTAAGAAGTTTGTCTTATTTTCATAAGTTTTAGACCTCAAATACAGGTTTCTTGTCTTTTTAAACTCACGTCTTGCATTAAAACATTCAGTATCGAACCATTTTTGTGTTTGTTTTTGTTTGAAGTTTTTTTTACGAGTTTTACCGAAAACGTCAGCGGCTGATTGATGCATTATTGACATGAAGTCTGATAAGATATCATTGATATCTTTATCATTAGAATCTAAATCCGATGATAATTGTGTCATAGCATGCTCGTTATCATTCAATCTTAAAATAAAGTTATGATTTTTGATGAATCCCATTGTATAAACAATGTTTCGTAGGTATCGTTTTGAGGTATTTGCGAGTCGCTTAATTTTCCTAGGATTGAAAATGTTAAACCGCAATGATCGGAGAATTCATTCAAGTCGTTAATTTGAAAATGCGAAACATTACGAAAGTCTTCGGTACTTAATAATAAATAATCAACTGTACTCGATCCATTGTGAGAGTGAAATGTATATTCACCGTAAATGTCATTGTGCAGTCGACCGTTACCAATACGTAAGCTTGTATTTTTACACAAATTAGCTCGTGCTATAAGTTCAAAATCTAGTTCATAACTGTCATTTTGATTATAAAGGCGAATTAGCTTTTTTCCTTTTTTTTCTATTTTTGGCCGAATTTTGTTGAACGTTTTGATCCGACATGAATAAATAAGTATTGAATTCTATCACCATCCAAAATATCCTTTAAAAACAGCTCTTAAACAACCTTTAAGTCCAATTTATTCCTCCCCGATAGAAGTCATGTCTCACCATTTATCACGTGACCGATCACGTAAACAGTCATTTTGATTGGATGATACGATCTACGTGAAAAATTAGTATGCCAATTATGTTGTTCCCCGTTTTTCGGCATGTTTCTTTTCTCAATCCCAGCTTTGATCTTCCTTAATTAAAAAGAGAGTCATTAACTCAAATTCCCTGTCGGTGGTTTTAACTGCCTACTTTTTTACACCTCTCGTCAACAACAAAATTAACGACGATTACATACATATATTTATTAGCATAAACTTTTACAAGTTTATCGCCATTTACAATTTAGTAATGACTAATGATTAAACACCTATTTTCTTCTATTTGACACTTTGAACTATCAAACGGTTACAAACGGCCAGTAATTAACGGATTATCGAAAGAGACAAACCGTCACACCCCAACGATATACAATTATATTAGCACCCTCCAATATACACGATGACACTTTTACAAGCGCGTATATTTGTAAAATTTGTATGCTCTTTGAAAATCCATGTATTTCTTCTACATGTTGTATATAATAGATTATTGTTTGCTATAAACATTGTAATATGTTTTATGCAATAAATGATATTGTATTGTATTGTATATTACTCTCTTACACAAATCGGGGTCGGCAAATAGATAAACACACAAGCGACAATTTCTATTTTTTTGTCAAGTTTTTATTAAGTATATTTTTCCGAATATTCGAATATTGAAACAGGATTCGAATATTCGAAGTTATGAACGAATATTCGAATTCGAAATTTTGTTAAACGTTGAACGTTTCAAACACGTTAGGAACGATAACATAAACATAGCTATATTGAATAAATTAATGTACAAAATAGTGTTCAATCATTAAGTTTATCACGGCTTATCGGCAGTATATGTACCAGACGTACTGAAATCAGCGAAATCATCGACATTGGCGTCTTCCGTATCATCATACTTGGTTATGCTCATGTGAATTTTGTCATAATTCCTCTCACTTAATGCGGCGGAACGATAGGCGTGTGCATTATTGCTGACATCAAGGGGCTCACTGCAGAGCACATACGTCACTTTGACATAGATTTACCTATCACAATAGTCTATCAAGAACACTTTGTTATGTCAGTATATTAAATAATAATAGGAGTTGAACACACAAGATTGTATACAAAGAATCGGTAAAGACAGTCAGAATGATGGATCATCATGTCAAACTCGACAATATGTCCCAGACATGGCAGGATTACGCGGTTGAGAACAATCAACTAGATGCACTTTCTGAACAAGTAACTTCACGAATTATTTATGCTTACAATTTATTGTAAAATGAAGTACCGATACAACAGTGTTATGTTTCTATGCGACTGTTCAAACACATCTCATCTGCGCACAGTAATATTGTTTTTGTTAAACTGTTATTTTTTTACCTGTCGTTATTAATATTTTAATCGTTAATATTTAACACTCGACAAAAGAACAGAAAGTATGTGAATGTATTCAATTTAGAACAGTAAATATCCGTAAATCGTCGATATTCAACGGAACGACGATAATTTCAAAATGCGTATAATTGTTCGTTGGATATATTATAGAAGAAGAAGAAGAACTTTTATTTGTACTAAAACCCATAAAAGGTTATTGACAAAACATCAATATAACATAGAAAATAATACATATCAATACGTGACAAGAACATACAATGAAATGGTAAATAAATGCGTAGTTATTTCAGTACATACTGTTATATATAATAATAGGATGTTATTTTTTGTATATTTGAGACGTATATGATTGGATCCGTAATCGGACATTGTATACACTAGTTGTTAAATATGAGGTTCATCTCTGTTGGGGGAGGCAGAATAATTTAAATGATAAATACATGTTAAAAACAAAGCATCCAATTCATGTACCAAGCTTCATATCCACAATTACATAATTATATAAAATAATTTAACGTCAATGGTAACTCCTAGAACATCTAAATGGATCATCAAGGAAATGGCCCTTACAAAGAGCGCATAACCTATAATGCTCGAGCAATTTTAAAATGTACAGTCACCAATTGCATGTGTGCTCTACCGAAACGAAATTGTAAAGCATCGCACGGTGATCATGTACATGAAACAATCATTAAATATACATATAATGTACATATTAGTAGTTTCCATCGACGTTATCACTTATATGAAACTAAGAATTATACATACACATTTACATACATTCACATATATAAATACGTTTCTTATATTATAATAATTATACAATTTTAAATATAACAGACAGTAGTATATTCAATATCGGCAATTTTGCTGTAACCATTTAAACATGTTTAAACCAAATTACTAATACTATTACAACTCGTTATGAAGTTGTTATATGTTGCACCCTTTTCTTGTATATGTATCTCTGCCTACTGTACACTAACTTACACTCTATCATCTGCCTACTACTATCTTCCGCTGAGTTAAAGTGCGCTAGCTTGTTTTCAGTGCACTTCAAGCGTGATACAGCTGCGGCGTAGGCAGACATTTTAACGTAATTTGCAATTTCTAATAAGCAAGTTTCTTCGGGGTTCTTTCTTTTGCGTATGAGTATCGCTATTTTTTGTTAGACAATGACTACTTTCGTCAGGAGTTTGTAGACTTTGGCGGTTCAGAATTACATACTTGGGATGACTCATCCGATGAGTGTCCGCGGATTTCGCTTACTATAGCAATTGGCTCTGACGAGCCCCTGGCTCAAAATCAAAAATTCTAAGATGATTATGAACATTGAACTAACCTATAATTTGATATTGACTGATCCAACCAATGCCATTAGTCAAGGCCCAATTATACCTGCAGTAAAATATAAGTTAAAATACTGCAATACAAACATGATATGTGCGGATGTAGTTATTCCAGTTTAAGCATGATTGAAACCATTCCAACGTCAGAACAATATTTTCAATACTGTAATTTTCAGATGTGTTGCGGTGACTAAATGTTATTCTGGTATGGTTAAGGATACAGCCAATTGGCGCAATGGAAACTTTTAGGACAGTAACATCAACGTGCATGGTGTTCGCCATATTTATATTAGGTAAATAGTCATAGTGTGTTTATGCAGAAATATTTATGACTATAAACATGTGCTTTATCTCTCTAGTAGTATAAATACACAAGTGAAATATTATTAATAATATATAATTCAGCAGCATTGTTATAAAAATAAGTTCACAGAAACAAATATAGAAGTTCGGCAGGAAATATATGCATATAATAATAACATAAGATCACAGTGATTGAGTTAGAAACTATTAATTCAAATATCATGAGACGTTTTGTTGTCACTCCAACCATATAACTCAATATGAATTATTAATTATATCCTGAATAGTCACTTGCTTTCCATCTGTAGCTATTGATAACTCAACGTTTATTATATTTCAGACCTGTCTAGTTCTGATATTCAACTTACGATTCATAATACATCAGGTAGTTCTACAGATTTGACATGTGGTTCTAAAGTGGTGTTTATGTGTAACATGAACAAACTCCCAACGTTTTATTTAGAATGGGTACTTGACGGGTCAACTGTATCATCATGCACCAGTAAATGCACTCCTGCAACTGATGCGCCGGGTCATTATAATTTTTCCCGTAACAGCAAAGGAACTGAATACTATCTTACTATCGACCCTCTTAAAATTGATGATAGTAAATCAATCGTATGCCAAGATGGCGGGGGTAATAAGTCACAGACCATAGAGGCAAAGGTAGAGCGTAAGTTGAAAAGAACGTTTTCTATCGTAATTCATCCTTTTTAATAATATATGCGTACACTAAGTAGTTCATTTAATCGAAATACATACATTTGACATATTTAAATCCATAAATTTTGTGAAATATATAACCAAAGCTAACATGTCAATTTAGCTAAGTTAATCATAATCATTGTTTTAGTGTTATTATAAATCATGAATTTCATTTTTTCATACCATACCAGCGCGATATTTAAAAGACAATTCGACACTCGAAGTTGCAGAAGACAATATTGCTGTGACTGTTACTTTCACTACGAATTGCATGCCATCGCAAACGAATGTGGTGACTAAGTTTAAATGCAGGAAGGTAACATTTGATAGTTTTCAAATTGTAATTGAATGTATATATAATTTTCACTTTCGGTAATAATTTACTGCCATTTTTACACCGAAATTGCATACTTCTTAGATACAACAGTCATCAAATTCAAATGCAAGACATAACAGTTATTACAATTCGCGGAGACTGGGTCCTGTTGCCGTTGTATATTATTATTCCCGGGACCCGGCTAACGTTTATGCGATATCGGTTTTGTGCAAATCGATCCTGATTTGATACAAACCAGCTGCAGTCTAAAGTATAGCTCTACTTATGACTCAGATTACCGGAGCGTACATATCACCAGTGGAAACCGAAAATGGCCCATTGCTATCCTAGTTTCCTTCGCACGTTTGATTACAATGTAGTATTAAGAATGCTTTAGTTCTTCCAGATGAAAATGTCGTTTTTTGCAGGCAGAATATTCAAAGACATACTTGGTAAACAATAACGAAAAAGCTCGACCCCATTTATTTAGACTAACGCATTAAAAACACGATGTGTCTCAGAATCATGAAACAGCAATAACGTCACCAAACATCTCCCCGCCTCATTAAACAAAATAGTGTTGTAGACGTCTAACCAATATGTCATTGTAGTGCTAATAAACTCCTTTCTCTCATAAAAACTTCAGTCATATACTGTTATAGATATCATCTAATGGTGTGAATGCACCAACCGTGGACACATTTAAATATGACATTCCATAGGAGGGATAGCACATTTCTTAGCACTTCATGTGTTCAAGGCATTGATATCACATCGATATTTGTGATTTGTTCTGTGATATAGGTTAGTTTTTGAGACATTCGCATGTATTGTAATTTTGAATCACACAGTTTCAACCTTTCACAACAGCACTTGGATCAACATTGTATGTACTGCATGTGCTTCAAAACGTCCCAAAGATGGTCAACCTGCTTTGCTTTCAGTTACGGCTAAAGGGCACCGCGCACAGTTCGTGTTGCGAAGAAGTGTATTGACCGCATCGTTTTTATTCTGGTTCCCTGTCTCAAAGACAGTAAAGACAGGGAACCAGCCCTGCGTTAATTTTGCAATTTGGTTCCCCGTGTGCATACAATGTGATACGGTGGGTCAGGGATACAAAACATAACGTGAGTGACAGTTAACTGAACGCAGTGTTTGGGTATCAAATTCGTGTGCTACCTCTGAGTTGCGCGAACGAGTGTGTGCACAGTGGGCGCGCACTTTTTGGCAAACAGTGCGTTCAGTAGCAAAACGAGTGCACAGTTTCGTAACTCGAGCGAGTGTTAGCCTTAATCGAACGCAAGGCTGGTATCAAGTAGAAAATACAAAATATGACTTTCGACCTTTACACCGGTTTTTCGAACAAACGTAAATTACAATGGCGGCGAGTGGTTGGCTAAGTACATGTTCGCAGTATTTACGCAAAATGCATTCGTTGAAAACGTAACGCATTGGTAATCAGGACATTCAGTATATGATCAATTAATGTTTCACTAAAAAGGGGAAACATTTTTAAGGAGTTTGCGATCATTATGAGAATGTGTTTAGGTAGTTTAGGAAGTATTATATACAGTATTCCAATGATTGAAGAAAATGAATTATATTTATGTATGTCAAATCGATCCAGGGCCCGTATTACAGAAGCTTCTTAAGATATACCTTAAGAAATACAGAAATCTTAAGGTTTGTACTTCGGTAAGGATAAGGTTCAGGAAAATCTTAAGTACTATTACAGATCCAACTTAAGAGAAATTTAACTAAAACTTCCTTATCCTTATTTTTCATCTTAAGCAAATTCTTAAGACTGTTGCTAACGTACATCGGGTTTTCCCGGTCCAAAAATAGAACCGGAAATTAAAAAAATAATGCGTGCGCAGAATGTAGCAGACTTTACTCTTAAACTCCAAGCAAATAAATAAATGATTTTACCTAGTTACGTTGTAACAAGTACAACCGTCATTTCATATAAATCTTTATTTTTGTTGCATTATATTTGAACATTTTGCATTATAACTGATGGAAATTTGCTGCATGTTGTGTGAGAAGTTTTGCTCAGTAAATCTGTATGATATAACATGAATAATACAATCGGTAAGTCGTGATCTAGTTGTTGAGGCGAATTAGTACCAGTAATTCAGACTGAATGAATCCAGCATGTCATTGGACATGACACAAACGCAACACACACCCAGTCCATCCATACCAATAATAATATAGATACAATATGCTTGCTCTTTCTTATAATGTCCTGTCACGAGTTGTGTACTGTGAACAGACATTTTGTATGAATTTCAACCCAACATTTGCAGCTGTCTGTGATATAATAAGCAACCACTATTACCAATCCTTTGGTTAGATGCATGTTTTATGTTTTTAACTGTTTGTAGTATTACAAAGCTTGTTGAAAAAAATCATAAGTCACCACATATGGTACTTTTCCCCTGATAAATGTTGATCAAAAGCATGCACATACGAACCTAAATGAAACAAGAGCTTAACCCTTGTGATTAGTATAAATACTAGTCTAGTGCAGATATAGGGCTATATATAGATAACTAAGTTGAAAAAGAAATACACACACTATATAACAGTAATTACAATTTTATTTCCATAGAACTGTGTATTTTAAAGCATAATATTCAAATCATGATTGAAAACTACTAGTAAATGTAATATAAACTTTTATTACCTCCAATAACTGGAGAGCACAACATATCTTCAACTGATACAAAGAAATAAGCATACATATGCAAAAAATGACACATACAATCTATGAACATATGATTTCAATTATCAAATGAAACACACAGATTCAGAGAAAAACAATATTATAATCTTAAAATGAGCATATAAAGATGAGTATAACAAAATAGTAAAAAGTATTCTCAGTCATGATTCAAGTTTAACGTATCGGTCAACTAATAGCATGGCACAGGACCAGTTTCAATTCACTCTATTCAACCTAATATTATTCTTAACATCTTTGTTGGACTAGCTCACTACCTACGAGACAAAAGTTTCACCAGTGCATGTGCCAGTGACAAATGTTTTAAACTCCCACCAATGGTATCTGTACATATCTTGATCAAGTATCTAAACTGATCATTACAGCTCATCATCATAAATGATACATACATGTCATGATAAAACAAATGGTACAAAAGTGTCCACTCAGAATTTATCCCACTCTCTTTGATATGACATTCACGAAGTAAATGGATCATTATATCCTCAGTCAATAAGTTACAACTTTTGCATAATTGTACAAACTGTCTAGATACAAAAATGCATACAACTGTGAGCAGTGCAATACATGTTGCACGCATACTGGGGTCGTTTCTAATAATTGTCCACAGAGGTGAGCTTATAGTTACACCTATAATATTAGTCATCATGGTGCTGTGATCCTTACAGAAACTTTCCACGAAATTAACGTTTCATTTGGTATCTCACCTAGCTCTTAACATGTCTGTATAATTCATGCAGTGATACTAGTTAGTTATTGTCAATAGTTTTACTTAGTCAATCACATATTGTATTAATGTCGGTCACAAAATGGTCAATGGATTTAAAATGTACAAGGATAACTTCAAGATAACGTGATTTCGATGATTTGACATGAACGTTGTGTTGAAATCGTAGATGTCGAATAATTGTGCTGTTCACTGGTTCAGAAAATGGAGGCGATTCTATAACTTAAGATGTTTTATACAAGATAAGGGAGGTCTAGCTTTCCTTAAAATCTAAGGAGAAAATCGCTTACTTTAAGTGAAAAAATAAGATAAGAACTTTTTGTAATACTACTTAAGAATTTTCTGAAATCTTAAGGATAAAAATGTAAAACTTAAGATTTTTTCGTCATTTAAGGAAAAATTTAAGGATAAGAAGCTTCTGTAATACGGGCCCTGATCAGATTAGTGTTTTAACCATGATGTGAAAGCAGACGGATGAAAGCTGTCATGTTTCCAGTGTTAAAAGCCTAATCCTATGAATAGAACAAAAACAACGCAATGTGTGTTATCGAATTTTACCGGGCTTCCATACGATTTTAATCGTTATCGATCAACATTGTTTTCATTATTCTAATCTATTAAAAAATATTATGAGGAAAAACAATGAGGCGTGAATCGTTATCGCATAGTCATATTTTCTTGCGAGGGTATCTATTTAGACATTAATAATCACGAGAGTTTATTTATTGTAATTACATATCTCGTGTTGCAATATGTATGTACGACGCATAATATGTTTATTCTTGCATTATTCAGTCAGTGTGATTTATTTCAGAAAGATTCTAATAAAGACTTTTTTGAATACACTGAAGGCACACCAATAGTAAAATATCTGGAGTGTACGAATGCTGATAATCCTTATTGTGGTGGAAATGCCACAATGAGACGCAATACTACATTGAACATACAAAAGAGTGATGATGGAGTTCCGTACACATTTGTATTAGAGGTTGAAGAAAATAGTATATTGGATCAACGACAAATTGGATCATTTAAAATAAAAGGTAGGTTTAAACAGCTCTATTATTACATACAAACATGTGCATAACACGTGTAACAAAATATATAGTCACCCGAGTGTTGGTTTCTGCCGTACTTTAACATGTTTTAGTAATGCTTGACAACTCGATGTACTAATGTTGCATTGCATGTCAAGGTTCTCAAACGTTATTATTTTATAATTACGAAATCTAGGAAGAGCGTTTGAAATTTTCCGACAGTATTACATATTTTGGAATTTCATACCCTATGTGCATAGAGCTAAGTTTCAAACATTTTATCCAATTGCTTATGTACAATTGCTCGTCTGAAAGTACATGTGGGAATCATCTTATTTCTAAACAACGTCTCCAAAATGTGTAACCCATGCAGGTGAAATGTGCAGAAAAAACATGTTTCTTGAATAAGATCTTATAAATCGCCAACTTTTTAAACGGTAATTGATTCGAAGCAACCTTATTTTTTGGACATTTTCAAGCCCATACTTTAATGTATTCCCCAAATTGGAACTGTCATATATGAAGATGTATCCATAGTAGTCCAGCCACGGACGTCACATCTCTATACTGTCGCTGTACAACGTCCTGCTAAACCATTCACAAAAGTAAATAGAAGTTGGACACCGTCGGTCTTTCCACTGCATTAATTCTTTGCATGCAATAAAAAACTGTACGACAGATTATTGTAGCTTTTCGTTGATTTATTTGTCTTTTCAAAACAAGTTTTTCATGGATATGGCTTGTTTTGTAAAAAGAAATTGTGAATCGAGCACCTGTTAAATAAGAAGATGGGATAGTTGCTATGGAGGCGGTGCGCACCTAGTTATTACCCTACCCAGCTCACCGTCGATATTGCTATTATTTGATCCTCCTTGAGCCAATTGTGAAAGTGATATATATCACGAAAACGATCAAAAGTTGTTTCAATGTTTAAATCCATATTGTATTGCTACATTGACGGGCGAAATTGGCGGAAGCGCAAATGTCAACATCCAGTTTGTAAGGTAGACAGTTTACTGGCGCACCATGGGCGGAGTTACGTTTGATTCACAGATACCTTAGCGACAATATTTGTAGTAATAAACATCTGACCCCTGTATTCTTGTCGAAGTGATGCACTAGCAATTCGATTTTTGTTTGCTTCTACTCGTGAAAGATTGCTACAGTTTTTTCGTACTCTAAAAAGTCTGTTTGGTCGATCATAAAGACGCCATAAGAGTGCCGTTTAAATCATGCGTCAAAATCCGAGCGTTTTACTATAGGTTTGCGCGTGGCTCTTTTACGAAGACGCGTGTACAAGTCGGACTACAGAGACAGGTATGCGAGGCTATATCCATAGGTATATCACATTTCCGATACTGGCGAACATAGTTTAACTTATAATAGTAGTAATACGTGTATTATCCCTGCAAAATAATGTGAAACAGCGTTCTTTAATTACCGTTATGAGTGTTAAATATACTTTATTAAGAGTTGTTAAGTCAACAAAGTCGTTAAATAATAGGGTACATATTGTTATGGAAGACATGCATACAATGCTAGATAATACATGATACACAATAATTACACGCTATATAATGTAATTATACAACGAAAAGAACATACCATTGGTATGGTGTTAACCGTAAAGTCATTCATAGGAATGCTCGTAAGGTTGTGGTGGTGTTGGTTGTTTTATTAAGCAAGAACTGTTACAAATGTTTAATGTTACCGTTATTGAGGCTAATTATGAAGGCTTTCTGTGGCTAAGTTTAAAACATAAGTCACAAAATTTCACATTATTGCCTTGTGTTTGTTATTTACCACCGGAAAATTCAAGTAGATATTTTGATGTAAATTCCTTCTATGATCAACTTTTATCTGATATTTACAAATTTCAGAATTCCGGTTCTATTTTCATATGCGGTGATTTTAATAGTAGATGTGGAAACAATGATGATTTTATTACTGGTGTTGATATTTTACCAAATAGACATGTTGTTGATTATGCAGTTAACTCATATGATGAGCTTTTAATCGACTTCCTTATAAACACAAATGTGTGCATGCTTAATGGAAGATAATATGGTACATAATGATTTTACATCTATATCTCTTAAAGGTTCTGCTGTTGTTGATTATTGTTTAACACCACATGATACATTGAGTAATTTTTCGGAATTTCAAGTCATATGTGCAACTGATCTAATTAACACTGCTGGTGATTTATGTACTAGTAAACCTTCCAGCATCCCTGACCACTCGTTGTTAAAATGGAATTATTCGTTTGACACTGAGTTGGATTGTTTATCCAATTATGATTCTGTTAACAGTACAACTACTTGTCATAAATTTGATGTAACAAATGTTCCAAATTATTTTATGTACAGCCGCGACCCTTTATTACAAATTGACAATGTTATAAATAATCTTGAACATAGTTTTCGTACGCAAAATGATATCGATCTTATGTACAAGGAATGGTGTAATATCATACAAGACAACATGTACAGTAGCCTTCCATATAAAACTGTCAGAGTTGGAGTTGCAAACAAAAAACATCGACCAGGGCCCGTATTACAGAAGCTTCTTATCCTTAAAATTTTCCTTAAATGACGAAAAAATCTTAAGTTTTACATTTTTATCCTTAAGATTTCAGAAAATTCTTAAGTAGTATTACACAATGTTCTTATCTTATTTTTTCACTTAAGGTAGGCGATTTTCTCCTTAGATTTTAAGGAAAGCTAGACCTCCCTTATCTTGTATAAAAAATCTTAAGTTATAGAATCGCCTCTATTTTCTGAACCAGTGAACAGCACAGTTATTCGACATCTACGATTTCAACACAACGTTCGTGTCAAATCATCGAAATCACGTTGCGTTCAGATATACATTTACATAAAGTAGGCCTACCAGTGTTCAGTAAATTCCGTAGAATTATCAAATTTCGCTCTTGAAATTGTGTCAACGCTTTGAGCAAAATCAACAATATTTACCTGATAAAATGCTGTTTTTAGTGTTAATTATACGTACAACCAACTATGTAATAATTCAGGGGCGTGATGTAAACATACAGTGAATAAAATATAAGAACAAAATGATGGACAGTGCACAGTGAATCGGAAAGAGATGTTAAGAATAATATTAGGTTTATATCATAAAGGTTTTTATGTTTCGGATAAGGTAATCATGATGTTTGACTAAGGAAGCAAAAGTGAATCGAAACTGGTCCTGTGTCATGCTATTAGTTGACCGATGTTAAACTTTGATCATGACTGAGAATACTTTTTACTATTTTGTATGGTGGCATATTACTGCCACCAGTTAGTATGATAGCGTTCGCGAATTGTTTCGTGCTAACCACATAATTATTACGATAATTATCTAGCTATCTAGTTAATATTCATGATCAATTTTTGGTAAGATAAATATCATACAACTAGAAATAGGCTTGAAAGTGCCCAGAACTGCCACCTCTTACCTTTTTTATGATGTATTACACTAGATTTAAGAGGTAACACGAATCTTATCTAGTTGACCACTTATTATGTTACTTAATAACTCAAATTCGCGAATTTCACTTAAGATTCGTGTTACCACTTACATCTAGAAGCCTAACTTGCATTTATAAATAAGTGGTAACACGAATCTTAAGTGAAATTCGCGAATTTGAGTAATTAAGTAACATAATAAGTGGTTAACTAGATAAGATTCGTGTTACCACTTAAATCTAGTGTAATACATCATAAAAAGGTAAGAGGTGGCAGTTCTGGGCACTTTCAAGCCTGTTTCTAGTTTTATGATATTTATCTTACCGAAATGTAACACGAATATTAACTAGATAGCTAGATAATTATCGTAATAATTAAATGGTTAACACGAAACAATTCGCGAATGCTATCATACTAACTGGTGGCAGTAATATGCCACCATAATTTTGTTATATCTCTCTTTATATGCTCATTTTAAGATTATAATATTGTTTTTCTCTGAATCTGTGTGTTTCATTTGATAATTGAAATAATATTTTCATAGATTTTATGTGTCATTTTTTGCATATGTATGTTTATTTCTTTGTATCAGTTGTAGATATGTTATGCTCTCCAGTTATTGGAGGTAATAAAAGTTTATATTACATTTACTAGTAGTTTTCAATCATGATTTGAATATTATGCTTTGAAATACACAGTTCTATGGAAATAAAATTGTAATTACTGTTATATAGTGTGTGTATTTCTTTTTCAACTTAGTTATCTATATATAGCTCTATATCTGCACTAGACTAGTATTTATACTAATCACAAGTGCTATGTTCTTGTTTCATTTAGGTTCGTATGTGCATGCTTTTGAGCAAAATTTATCAGGGGAAAAGTACCATTTTTGTGGTGATTTATGATTTTTCTCAACAAGCTTTGTAATACTACACTTAAAAACATAAAACATGCATCTAACCAAAGGATTGATAATAGTGGTTGCTTATTATATCACAGACAGCTGCAAATGTTGGGTTGAAATTCATACAAATTGTCTGTTCTCAGTACACAACTCGTGACAGGACATTATAAGAAATAGAAAGCCTATTGTATCTATATTATTATTGGTATGGATGGACTGGGTGTGTGTTGTGTTTGTGCCATGTCCAAGGACATGCTGGATTCATTCAGTCTGAATTTCTGGTACTAATTCGCCTCAACAACTAGATCACGACTTACCGACTGCATTATTCATGTTATATCATACAGATTTACTGAGCAAAACTTCTCACACAGCATACAGTCAATTTCCATCAGTTATAATGCAAAATGTTCAAATATAATGCAAACAAAAACAAAGATTTATATGAAATGACGGTTGTACTTGTTTCAACGTAACTAGGTAAAATCATTTATTTGCTTGGAGTTCGAGTAAAGTCTGCTACATTCTGCGCACGCATTATTTTTTTAATTTCCGGTTCTATTTTTGGAACGGGAAAACCCGATGTACGTTAGCAACAGTCTTAAGAATTTGCTTAAGATGAAAAATAAGGATAAGGAAATTTTAGTTAAAATTATATTAAGTTGGATCTGTAATAGTACTTAAGATTTTCTTGAACCTTATCCTTACCGAAGTACAAATCTTAAGATTTCTGTATTTCTTAAGGTATATCTTAAGAAGCTTCTGTAATACGGGCCCAGGTAAGCCCTGGTGGTCTGATAATTTGTCATCACTTTGGTCCGATATGTGTCTGGCTGAACGACATTGGCTAAAATGTCGCAGTAAAAGCGAGAAAAGTAAATTAAAAGAACTATTTATCAGCAGGCGGAAATTATTTGACCGTGAAGTTCAAAAGGCAAAGTGATGCTACTGGTATTCTTTGCAAGAATAATTATTAAATACTGCCGGCGCGGAAAGTCAAACGTTTTGGAAATCAATTTGTAAAATAGGAATTAATCAAACAAAAGTAAAGAAAATACCAATGGAAGTCATTTTAGAGAACGGAACAATTTCTACAGATATTAACGATATTCTTAAAAAATGGAAAGATAGTTTTAGCTCATTATTTAATAACAAGGATAATACTTCATTATCTAATACATCTTCGTTTGACCAGTCTGCTAGTCAAGATGTAATTGTGCCTTTTTATGACAATATCTTTGTTTTAGAAGTTAAGGAAGCTGTTTATAAAACGAAGCGTGGTAAAGCAGTCGGGGTAGATACAATTCACGCAGAAGTTTTGAAAAGGACACTTCGATTGTTTTTCTTCATTCTTTGTTTAATGTTTGTTTCAGTAGTGGAACAATGCCTTCTATCTGGTCCAAATGCATTATAAATCCTATTCCTAAATCCTCGTCGATCATAGAGATCCACTAACTTATAGAGGTATATCACTTGCTTCTGCGGTTTATAAAATATATTGTACAATTCTGAATGATAGATTGAGCAAATGGGCCGAAAGTAATAATAAATTGGAAGATGAGCAGGATGGGTTCAGGAAAAAACGTAGTACAATTGATCAGATTTCAACACTTACTAATGTAATTGATACAAGAAAAAAATGAAACAGACCACTTTTGTTGCATTTATAGATTTCAAGAAAGCTTACGATTTTACCAATAGAGATAAACTATGGGAGAGGCTACTAAAATCGGGAATAGCTGGTAATATGTTAAAAATGCAATCAAATCACTATACTGGTCTGTAAGTTCGTGCGTAAACGTGAATTCGTTTAGGACGGATTGGTTTGACGTTAATTCCGGTTTAAGACAAGGATGTATTTTATCACCACTTTTGTTTAATTTGTACATTAATGACTTAGCGATATATATTAAAAATTTGAATGTTGGAATTGAGTTAGCAAATGAAAAAAAAATCAATTTGACTATACGCTGATGATATTGTTTTATTAGCTGAAAATGCTCATGATTTATAATTATTGTTGAATGCTTTAAATGATTGGTGTTTTCATAATGACATGACAGTTAATGGTTCAAAAACTAATCTAATGCATTTTCGCCCACCTTCTGTACACTGTACTGAATATAGTTTTACTTGTGGTAATAGTACTTTGTCTATTGTTAGTAACTATACATACTTAGGTCTTGTTCTTGATCAACATCTAGATTATAATGTTACAGTAAATGCCGTTGCTCAGAGTGCTAGCAGTGCTTTAGGCCTTTTAATTGCTAAATGTTAAGTAGTTGGTGGTATGCCATATAACGTTTTTACAAAATTGTATGATTCTTTAGTTTGGCTCATCATTAAATATGGTACAGCAATTTGGGGAGTTCGATCGTTCTCGTGCATTAATAATGTTCAAAATCGTGCTATGAGAATTTTCTTGGGGGTAGGAAGGTACACGCCAAATGCAGCGTTGGCTGAGGAATTGGCGTGGGTACCCCTTTCCATCCGTCAATGGAAATCTGTGGCAAGTTTCTGGGCAAGAATTTGTAATACTACAGAGTCAAGAATCAATAAGCGTGCAGCAATCTGGGCAAACGGCAAATCAAGCAATAGCTGTAAAAAATGGATGTTCTTAGTAAAAAGACAATTGTGCTATGTTGAACCTTAATTTTCACACATACGAATATGTCACACGTGTGACATATTCGTACGAATTCCTCACACGTGTGTGACAAATTCGTACGAATATGTCACAAGTAGGTGTTGTGAAATTCTCGTACCCCCTTTTTTCACCACCTCTTAGTACCAACGAAATTTTCACAGTTCGTTTATCGCTCGTTTATTAATTTTAGCTACCAGCCGCCGTATTGTCGTTTGCATCTTTATTTGTGCTTTTGGGTTTATCAAGTTTTCAACAATATTCATATTTATATCTATATATCTATATCTATAAACGAAGTTTTTGGGGGTATATATACGACAGACCGGTGGTGACATTTTGAATTCAATATTTCACGATTTCAACTTCACGAATTCACGATTTCAACTTCACGAATTCACGATATCAACTTCACGATTTCATCTTATTAAACGAATTCACTATTTCTTGTGTTCACGATTTTAAATTCACGATTTCAACTTCACGAATCAACTTCATATAAATCGTGAAATTATGAAAAGAAATCGTGAATTCGTAAAATTTGAAGACACTCGGGCCGCAAATATTGGCTGAACGATTCGACTTTGACGTATGACACAGTAAAATGATTTGACCTTCATAACATTGTGACCTTGACCTTAGTTCTAGTATTCTTAAAACAACACATATACTTTACTTGTAAATCTAGTCATCATGCGAATTATGAAAACTCTGTGACAAAACAACTCTACGTTTTGAGTGTCACCTTTGACATAGACACAAATGAATGGAGTATTATACGAAAGACCGGTGGGGACCTTTCGAGTTCAATATTTCACGATTTCAACTTCACGAATTCACGATTTCAACTTCAAGAAATCACGGTTTCACGAATTTAACTCCACGAATTCATGATTTCAACATCAAGATTTCATGATTTCGTGAAGTTGAAATCGTGAAACTTGAAATGTTATTGAACTTGAAATGTCACCACCGGTCTTTCGTAGTATTGTCATGCAATACAAAGTCCCCTACCGGCTAATATAATCATCTGAAAATTTACTATCTGAGTTCAGATGTCAATGTCGGGTACCATGGTCTCATATTTTAACCATAGAACATGGGTTTTGAATGTTGTCGCAATGAGGTTAAAATTTGATCCACGTTTCATGGAAATTCTTTTAGTGGTAGGACATATGGAACGGAAACGAAACTTCATTTCGATAGAACTTCTACTACACATATGAAGTATCAGTGTCGAAAGGTTATCAAAATATTGAGTGCTAAAATAATTTGACATTTTTACCCCCTGTGACCTTGACCTTTGGTCCAATGACCCAAAATTGTACCTGGGTCATTTACTCAATATGTTCTAGCATCCTGTAAAATATGAGGGCTATATCGGACATAGCAAAAACAATATGACCCCTGATCTATCTAAGTGGCATAGACTGTTTTTTGGAATGTGTGACGTATTCGTATGAACAATATTTTTACAGATGTTTTTCATTTTTTTTGACATGTGACGTATACGTTTTTGCTTTGAGGGGGGGTAGAGGTACACAACTGAATTTTCACAAATGTGTGACATATTCGTACGAATTTGTCACACACGTGTGAGGAATTCGTACGAATATGTCACACGTGTGACATATTCGTATGTGTGAACATTACGGTTCAACAGTGCTATTGTAATCTTTTGAATTTTATTTATTTAGACAAATATGTGCCAAACAATCTAATTTGTGATAATATTGTTGATCATTTAATGTCCGTTTACATCACCGATTGGAATGTGTCGATCGCTAGGGTTGACAGCAAATCCGGAAGAGGTCGCAATAAGTTAAGGAACTGATGAAGAAAAACTTAAATTTGTATTTACCAATCAAACAGTCATTAGAATTTCTGCCAAAACCTGTCATGATATTTTAAATAGTAGAAAAATGTACTTATGTAAAACGTTTTATATTCATACAAGGAGCAGTTGTTAATCAGTTCATCTACGGTCTGACCGGGATGATAAAGGATTTCTTAAGTAATTTATTAATCGTGCATTAGTACCTGTTTTGAAATTCAGTTTTTTATTATCTGCATTTAATTCGTTTTTACAATAAAGATTAACGACTGCTCCTTGGTTTTATATGTGTAGATAGTAGGTATACGTGCAATATTTTTTTATATATTGTATGACATATTTGTATGTTTTTAAGAGTTATGTCATTATTTCAATGGTTAAATAATGTGTGTGTTTATTTTTAATGTAGTCTCTTTACTTATAACTCAAGTTGAGTAGTGATATACATTTTTTACCGAAATAATTGTTGTAGTTAGTATTGTATTTGTATATTATTGAGCCTTAAATAAATAGATAATTTTGTCAATATCATGTCTTAGTTCTACTGATTAGCAAGGTTTCTTCAGTGTTATTCCATGTTGCTATATGTGATATATAAGTACATGTACAGTGTGTAGTTATGTGATATTAATGTTAAGTGTATATAAATGTATGCAGACGTTTTATGTGTATACGTAATCTCTAATAACTCAATTTATGAGTTGCAGTGTACTTTTATTAGGTACTCATTCGATTTTATTGTATATAACATAACATATATGTATTGATATGTACACTGATGAGATTGAAATACAGATATATATATGCCATCATCCGTATCATAAGCTTTTAATAGCAATATTCTGCGAAATTACTCGTAATCTGGGGGTCACCTGTTTAATAGAGACGCCAATTAACAATTGTATTGCCAATTGATATATCTGAATACAATAGAAACGTGTGAAACTTGAATAAACAACATGACAAGCGAGATCGCATTGTATTTTGATCAGTGTCACCAAGCGCTTGATTCCATGGTTTAGAGTGTCTATATAACCCCAAAAAACGTGATTTTCGGACTGGTATATCGACTTTACACTTTCGGTTATCAGTTTCTACAAGTAATTTCAGCGAACCAGTTGGAAATTCACGATGTTTACTTTGAAAATGTGTCAATGAGTGATCGCATTATTGCTTTTCACGCATAAGGGGTGCACAGCTGCGACGGATTATCGGATAAAGCATTGAAAGTATATGAACAACATGATTTGCCTATAAATGTAAAAGTTATGCACTCATGTTTTTTTCGACTATTCGGTTACAAATTTTCGTAACCGATAACCGGACGATAGAACGGTTAACCGGTTAACCGTTGACATCTCTAGTATTAACCATTTACATGTATAACAATTCGCTAATATCAAGCATCACTGTAAAACGTAATTAACGGAAAACATTTAGTCTCGAAGTGTCATTGATAAATATATAACATGACGTCATCACATTAAAAAGTTAATATATTCTGTATGTTTTTTTCGCGTTCAGTGAGTTTGTTCCGTCTTGCTTGCTCGAATCGCTATCAACCATGCGGAATGTAATTTATTTTGATTGACCGAGCGCTGAGCTCGTCGAATAAAGAAACAGTCCCTACGTGGCGTATGCACACAATTGCATACAGGTTTATTTTCCGAACGACAATTTAAAAGACCGATAATCCTAAAACGTTTTCCAACTTCATAGAAATAATAAATTTATGTTCGTTATCTACGAGGGTTGTCGCATTAAATCGTGGACTATGTCCATAATATAATAATTTGACGTTCCGATGTAATTTTTTTACACACATCCTTTTAATCATTTGTGATCAGTTTTAGTGCATTTTGTTTTGAAAATAAAACATTTTTGTGTATGTTGTGTAATAATATGAAAATCCACATACACGGGAGCGTCGCACGTCTTTCGATAAGATAACTGAAATAACTCTAAACACGTCATATTTTAAAAAGGGACTTCGTACACTACTCCCAGTTTTACCCCCTGTTTTAAGGCTTTTTTAATGCGTATAATGCACATAAAAAATGGAAATGAAGACGAAAAAGTACGAATGGTGTACAAACTCTCTTTATTTTCATAATATTTTTAATAAAATTACACATAATTTCATCAGCAAACCACGAAAACATGCAATATCTTAGAACGTTCTAAGAGAATTTGACTCAAAAACCTTAGAACGTTCTAAGAGAAAATGATCAAAAACCTTAGAACGTTCTAAGAGAATTTGACCAAAAAACATAGAACGAGGTAAGAGAAATTGACTAAAAACCTTAGAACGTTCTAAGAGAACTTGACCAAAAACCTTAGAACGTTCTAAGAGAATTCGACTAAAAACCTCAGAACGTTCTAAGAGAATTTGACCAAAAAACATAGAACGAGGTAAGAGAATTTGACTAAAAACCTTAGAACGTTCTAAGAGAATTTGACCAAAATACATAGAACGAGGTCAGAGAAATTGACTAAAAACTTAGAACGTTCTAAGAGAATTTGACCAAAAAAACATAGAACGAGGTAAGAGAATTCGATTAAAAACCTTAGAACGTTCTAAGATAATTTGACCAAAAAACATAAAACGAGCTGAGAAAAATGGACTCAAAAACCCTAGAACGTTCTAAGAGAAATTGACCAAAAACCTTAGAACGTTCTAAGAGAAATTGATCAGAAACATTAGAACGTTCTAACAGAATTTGACTCAAAAACATAGGACGAGCTGAGAGAAACTGACTCAAAAACCTTAGAACGTTCTAAGAGAATTTTACCAAAAAACATAGGACGAGCTGAGAGAAATTGACTCAAAACCTTAGAACGTTCTAAGAGAATTTGACAAAACAATATAGAATGTTCTAAGAGAAATTGACTCAACCAAACATAGGACGAGCTGAGAAAAATTGACTCAAAAACCTTAGAACGTTCTAAGAGAATTTGACCAAAAACCTTAGAACGTTCTAAGAGAATTTGACAAAAATAACATACAACTATCCAAGAGAAATTGACTCAAAAACCTTAGAACGTTCTAAGAGAATTGACCAAAAACCTTAGAACGTTCTAAGAGAATTTGAAAAAAATAACATATAACTATCTAAGAGAAATTGACTCAAAAACCTTAGAACGTTCTAAGAGAATTTGACCAAAAACCTTAGAACGTTCTAAGAGAGTTTGACCAAAAAACTTAGAACGTTCTAAGAGAATTTGACAAAAATAACATACAACTATCTAAGAGAAATTGACTCAAAAACCTTAGAACGTTCTAAGAGAATTTGACCAAAAAACATAGAACGAGGTAAGAGAATTTGACTAAAAACCTTAGAACGTTCTAAGAGAATTTGACCAAAATACATAGAACGAGGTCAGAGAAATTGACTAAAAACTTAGAACGTTCTAAGAGAATTTGACCAAAAAAACATAGAACGAGGTAAGAGAATTCGATTAAAAACCTTAGAACGTTCTAAGATAATTTGACCAAAAAACATAAAACGAGCTGAGAAAAATGGACTCAAAAACCCTAGAACGTTCTAAGAGAAATTGACCAAAAACCTTAGAACGTTCTAAGAGAAATTGATCAGAAACATTAGAACGTTCTAACAGAATTTGACTCAAAAACATAGGACGAGCTGAGAGAAACTGACTCAAAAACCTTAGAACGTTCTAAGAGAATTTGACCAAAAAACATAGGACGAGCTGAGAGAAATTGACTCAAAACCTTAGAACGTTCTAAGAGAATTTGACAAAACAATATAGAATGTTCTAAGAGAAATTGACTCAACCAAACATAGGACGAGCTGAGAAAAATTGACTCAAAAACCTTAGAACGTTCTAAGAGAATTTGACCAAAAACCTTAGAACGTTCTAAGAGAATTTGACAAAAATAACATACAACTATCCAAGAGAAATTGACTCAAAAACCTTAGAACGTTCTAAGAGAATTGACCAAAAACCTTAGAACGTTCTAAGAGAATTTGAAAAAAATAACATATAACTATCTAAGAGAAATTGACTCAAAAACCTTAGAACGTTCTAAGAGAATTTGACCAAAAACCTTAGAACGTTCTAAGAGAGTTTGACCAAAAACCTTAGAACGTTCTAAGAGAATTTGACAAAAATAACATACAACTATCTAAGAGAAATTGACTCAAAAACCTTAGAACGTTCTAAGAGAATTTGACCAAAAAACATAGAACTATCTAAGAGAATTTGACCAAAAACCTTAGAACGTTCTAAGAGAATTTGACCAAAAAACATAGAACTATCTAAGAGAATTTGACCAAAAACCTTAGAACGTTCTAAGAGAATTTGACAAAAATAACATACAACTATCTAAGAGAAATTGACTCAAAAACCTTAGAACGTTCTAAGAGAATTTGACAAAAATAACATACAACTATCTAAGAGAATTTGACTAAAAACCTTAGAACGTTCTAAGAGAATTTGACCAAAAAACATAGAACTATCTAAGAGAATTTGACCAAAAACCTTAGAACGTTCTAAGAGAATTTGACCAAAAAACATAGAACTATCTAAGAGAATTTGACCAAAAACCTTAGAACGTTCTAAGAGAATTTGACAAAAATAACATACAACTATCTAAGAGAAATTGACTCAAAAACCTTAGAACGTTCTAAGAGAATTTGACAAAAATAACATACAACTATCTAAGAGAATTTGACTAAAAACCTTAGAACGTTCTAAGAGAATTTGACCAAAAAACATAGAACTATCTAAGAGAATTTGACCAAAAACCTTAGAACGTTCTAAGAGAATTTGACCCAAAAACCTTAGAACGTTCTAAGAGAAAATGACAAAAAACCTTAGAACGTTCTAAGAGAAAACGGGTAAAAAACTTAGAACGTTCTAAGAGAAATTGGCGAAAATCCTTAGAAGGTTCTAAGAGAAATTGACCCAACAATCTTAAAATGATCTTAGAGAAATTGACCAACATATCATATAACGTTCTAAGAGAAATTGACCCAACAAAAAATGAATACGTTTATGCAGAAGTACGCAAGCAACCACAAGTGTGCTATTATATATCACAATTTCAACAATTGGCATTAAGTTCTCACTAAATGTGCGTTATGCATAAAATATTAATATATAATTTGTTAGGACCCAGTTGTGGCTGACGTGTTTCATCAGAAATGTACATATGTATGTCAAACAGCACTGTAAAATTCTGGTATGGTCATCGTAATAAACATACAAAACAGAGAAATTAAAACAAATGTCGTCAGCCATGTTGTTGTTCTAATGATTATTGTTTAACGAGATCATTATATTTCCTGAGGTCTGTTTCCGAATCACCTTCTCACTTTCTGCAAGAAAAAAATAAGCATAAATAGAGACAATGAAGTTAAATGTCATTATAATTTCGGTCACTTCAAATGCAAGGGTACGAAAGCCTGGTGGTGACATTTAGCTTCAATAATTCGCGAATTCAACTTAATGAATTCACGAATTCAACTTCACGATTTCAAATTCGTGAATTCGCGAATTTAACTTCTTGAATTCATGATTTCAACTTCACGAATTCAGGATTACAACTTCACGAATTAACAATTTGAACTTCACGACTTGAATTTCACGAATTCAGGATTTCAATTTCAAGAATTCATAATTTCAACTCCGCTAATTCACGATTCCATCTTCATGAAGTTGAACTCGTGAATTTCTCGCATTTGAATTTGAGAATTCTTGAAGCCGAAATGTCCCCACCGCGACGTCGATTGATAATCTAAATAATATCATATCAGACATGAAGACAACATGCCTACATTGTTTCCGTTAGTTGTATCTGTATCAGTTCAGCCAAATTCACTAATCTGTAGTTGACCATTTGCTACGCTTGACTTTTGTGAGATTTATATCACAAACAATATCATCTTATATTTTTCGGTTGCCGAAACATTTTTGTACAGCACATTATTTATGCACAGTCATATTACGGTGACATACGTATATTATCATATATGGTATACAAATTACGTAGTGGCCTCCATAGTCGAGAGGATATGGACGCTAACTTCATGACGCATGCCCCTGGCAGCTGCGGGTTCGAATCCCATCTAGCAGGGTGACGGCAGGTCGATGGTTCTACTCAGGTGTCTGCCTGGAGTTTTCATCACCCTGATAACTGGAATAGTTTCTACGTTACCCAGGCTGTGTATTTGACTTATTTATTTAAACTTAAAACTTCTTTATAAAACGAGATTACGTGTAAACAGTACATGTATACCTTAGTTTTCCCAGAGGTCTGTGTGGGGAGGCATTGTCTTGCGTATGTGGCGTTCCCTGTAGCAAGTTAATTTATAGTTTATACTATTCTTCTCTTTCTCTTGGTGGAACTTGCATCATTGTTGTTTTCATCTTCTTGTTTATGACCTGAAATAAAATAAAATGATCATTCAATATCATCTCGGAAAGAGAGAGTACGTTGCTACAGGGAACGCCACATACATAAGACGTAATTATTTTCATAGTGTACCGATTCTTCAAATTAGTATTATAGTTATTTACTCACAGTCAATTCGTAGATTAATATTAATCGAATTAAATACAACATGTACAACATTACGTCTAGTTAATGTGATGTCATCTTGCCAAGTCACAAATGTCTTCTGAACACATATAAATCTGACAAACGCGTGTAAAGTATAATTTGGCAAGAAGTGTAGGCAAGTGATATATTTAATAAACGTTCCTTCAATAAGTTGCATTTTAATACACCTGCAATCAAAATTAAAATACATGCAAGATAGTTAAACAATTTGACTGTACTTAAATGCAAGTTTTGTTGTATATATACAATCAGCTGCAGAAATACACTACACGTTTTGAAAATAAAGATTCACCAGCGTATCTGTATAGTTTATGAAATAGATGTTATAATTTCGTGCAACACTGCATTATAGATTAATTATTCAATACAGTGGTGTAATATAACCACTGCATCAATGTGACCTACTACGCCCTGCTGTGATAATTACCCCCACAATTAACAACTATTACGCAAACACTGATACGATAAGATTAATATGTGTAAAAGCATTTATATCGATTACAATTTAATTCGGATTATAGAGAGCCTGTCATAAATTCCATTATTGTATTGTTGATTTTTGAATCGTATTTAAGATGTAATTAATGCCTTTAACACATGATCATATTGATTGTTATTTTGCCTTATGTAGAATAATGAAAAATACAAAAGTTTCTAAATTATCAGGATTTATTGAATTACATTTTTATGCGTGTGGTAATCGGTGACAAATCATTTTAACAGCATTGTTTTATGTACACTGAGCCAGATATTTATCAAAGTAACATTTACACTATATATAATATATCGATACTGACCACACTTTTGATATTACATTGTTATAATCACGTGTACCTGTAAGGGGACCAAATTTACCTTATAATGTTAAGGTGTAAATACTAGTTATTTACGACATGGTGAAAACAAAATCTAAAATAAATTCGGGACCTATAAGATTAACGGTCTTGCCAAAATATTCGCAAACATATATCGACAAATTGCATGAATCATTGAGATAAATGAGCTTGAGTGCAAATTTAACAACATGAATCAGGTTATGAAAGCAATAAAAATTGCCTGATTTTTCTTTGTATTTAAACATGTCCAACTTTCTTGCTCGTCGCAAGATACTCCAGATCTGCTTGATATTGGCTATCATTATGATATAACCAATTATATATACTCTACTTTAACGTCTCCTGATCATTATCGATCGCGACTAAATAAGCCATCCCCGCTGTGTTTAGCAAGCATGCTGAAATTGCCCCGGGCTGTACTGATTTAACAGTATGTATTTTACAGTCATAGTACTTATTGTAACATCTATCTAAAAATGATATCGATTTATGTAATTATGCACCATTACATTTGCCTTGTATTTCGTTTCGGCAAGGTAGGTTGTATAATGGTGGCTACATAGCTTTCAGGTATACATTTGTCCCTGTTGCTTTTCAATAATGACATTGACCGACAAAAGTACTTATTTTGTCAATAAAAAACGCGAATTTGAGTTTTTGATGATGAAATGCATAATTATTTCACCAAATGTGCATTGATGATTATATCTAATCGATAGTAAATCTACATTTATTTATGTTCGATGTATTATGTACAATGTTACGCCGTGCAAATTTTCTTACACTTAGGTCTGTAATTTGAATATTTTCTGTACTGTTCTGTTCTATGTAGTTTTGCATTATTTATTTTCGGGTATTAGCATAATATATGCAAACCGTGAAACATGTATCAGCCTTCGTCAAAATACAAGATTTGATTTTATTCAATTATAAATAACATCATGTTTATGATGTTGTCTGCAAATATTTTTTTGTGATTTACAAATGCCTTACACATTCACATAAAAGTGAAATTACATGTACACACTCATGCAGACATATAAGCGTACATTATTATCAATTTAAAACCTAACCTACATGTACAGAAATGACGTCTTTGAATGATTAAAAAGCAGGTTTTCGCACTAATCATGATAATTCCATGACAAAGGAATACAATCTCGATGCATTCATTTTCAAATATTATCAGAGTCGTAGATACATGTAAGAGGTTTTATCAATTTTACCAAAAAACAAGCCACTCCATCTTACTTGGAAGATTTATGCATACTAAAAGTATTGCATGTTATTAGTCGCTGAATGACTTCTCCTGTGCAGAAAAACAATGTCATACTTATTATACTTATAATATGTACTTCGTATATCAACCCTCAAACTTTCACAATTATATCATACTAGCACGGACCTATATAGGTCCGTGATACTAGTTGTGAAGGTTATTTGTCCAAAAAATCGTAACATCTGTAATTAATAGCATTATAATTTTCAGGTATAAGTATACATTTAAACAAAGTGATTTCATAAATCATGTCTATTGTAAAGAAGTTTTACTGCGGTCAATTTCACACCTTTACGAACTAAAAAGTTATTGTCACATCAATACAATGTTATAGCAAAGCGTTACGTATACAATATAATTGTATTGCCCGTTCATGCAGTCACATAATATCATCAATTACATTAAGTATTTGATTCACACTTGTTTAAATATGCTAAACTATTCAGCATATAAAAGAATGTACTTATGAAAGATATGACAAGACATATGAGAAAGTATTAGTAAGATCCATACACCGATCGGGTTAAGATTAGATTATTACACAGATAATTCATTATTATTTTAATGGAAACATAGTTTTAAGTATTGCGAAACAGTACACTTACGTGCAATGAAGATCTTAGCAAGCCACAGAGATTTCCAACATAATCATGTTAAGGAATCTGGTCGGCAAATAAATCTACCTAGTCATTCGCTAACACATCTGCAAACTGAATATTGAACAATGACACTCATTAAGATACTTACACTTATGTTTATCATTGAGAATTGTGTGTGTCGGCGACCCTTCCTTTGATGTGTTTGGTCCTTGCGATCCTTATCTCGGTTGATGTCCGCTATCTGTCACAGTCCAGTGGATAGTTGGCGCGAAATATACGCTCGGAGTCCTTCTGTTTTCTTCCTTACAATTTGGCGCGTGTTAAGTTTAATAGAATATTTTGAGGGATTAAGACACTTGGCGAATCATAAATAGACACCACCTAAGGATAGAGACAAAATATTTGTTCATGCGGAAGGCAAGAAGATAATTGTTAAAAAACGTTCACCATCATCTGCGTTCCATGTATTAGCGGTAAGTACCATAAATGTGTTTTTTTGTTTTACTTCCGTATAAAACTAACAAGTTGTAGTCGAAATTTCGCACTCTATGAGTTATATTACACAAACACGTGTCAACTGTTGTACTAAACTAAGATATTTTGATATCGTACTGATGTTTTTGGTTAAAATGATATGTTACATACATATATGCATCATACATCATATATGTAACTGTTGCTAATAACATTTTAAAATATTGTACTTCTTTGTCACCATTGCTTAATGGGTTGTTGTTAATTAAAAAAAATGTGTGTGTAATGGATTAATATACTTCTAATACAATTTTATTGTAATTATCAAATGGATGAATTATATTGTATTTATACGCAATGGCTATTAATACGATAACTTTTGCCTTTCTTGCTGAAAAATTGATTATCACAAACATATAAAGTATATATGTCCATGTCACCGACACTAATTTTTTTAACATTTGTTGCCATAACCGGAACAGTTTACGGTGTAAGTGCGCATACGTATCTTAAAATGTCAAGCTGCTTATAGCAAACAAAAAAGAACTGTTCGATTTTGACAAATTAATCATGCTGCTATATCAGATTTGATGTAGACTTCTATATCTGTCACCATTTTTGTTCACAAGTGACGGAATTAGATTCATTTTATATTGTGGAATAAGATGTGAATTTCTTTAATTATGACGACAACGATATCATTTAATATATATATACATTGCAACATAGTTTACAGTCGGAACACCTCGATAACATTTTTTAAAGAGTTCTATTTGCGAACTTGCGGAAATGTACTTTTGAAATAGCTAAGATGATCCGACTGTAGTTTTCCATACTCCGAACATGTCGGCGATTATAATTTGTCGGATTACTGGACGGTCACAAAAGGCTAAGGTGCACAACAGGGGGTCAAATTTTATTGCACTTGCTTCCGCTTATACTTAAGTAATGGGGAAATCGATAATAAATTGATGTGTAGCATTTGCAGTGCTACAAGAATTAGTAACCTTGAGACATAATCTGGTCACTTCATAGTCGATTTGGGGACCAGGGCACCCTTCGCACCAGGTGGATGTTAATGTAAATATAAATTATTATTCAAATCCACGATGTGGAATAGTAATATATATATATTGCGTGGTATTTGCAGGCACCACAGTATCTTCGTATTAAAAAAAGTACCCAAAATTATTTGTATTTGCAATTTTAATTGGACATTGCACGACAAAGTGTTTATAACAAAATGCTAAGTGAAACGAATTCGTTGTTTTGTTTCTCTATTTTATATCCTGAGCAAAAAAATTGCCTATCACATAGTTCGTTTTCAATAATAGAATAATCTCGTGTTTCATCAACAAAATCGAACTCCATTTGTTTTCTCTTTAAGTACATAAAACATAATGTTTTAAGCGTTTATTGGATACATATAGGTCTAAGATAGCCCGTGGCTACGTGTTATTGTGTTATACCAGTTATCAGTCGGTGATCATCGGAAAATTTACGATCACTTACGGAAACTACCGACAGACAAATCGTCTACTGACCAGTAGCCCCATCGATATCGATTTGCATCGGCTGCATTTATCTGATGAGCGACATAGTTGTGTACGTTTATATTTTCATGTCTCCAGCTTTTCGGGTGCATGCATTGTTTACAGCACTTCCTGTTTGAGGTATATATCTACTTATATTATACTCAATGCCTTAAAAGTATTATGACAACGAATAAAACATTATTTGCTGATGATAATCCTCTTGAAATATTTTTTTTTTAGATTCAAGTTGGTGACGGTGTGGATGCAAAGTGGTTGATTGGAGGGTGCTTATTAGGCAATCGTTAAAAAATTGATATGAGTATGTATCGTTCATGTTATAATTTCTATAATGTATTATTCACTATGTGAGTGCACATAATAGTTGAATCGTGGGGGGGGGGGTTGCGGTTAATTTATTCAGTGATAACATATATAAATTAAATTCATTTATATGCATAATTTATTGTACTTTTATCTAATTGGTAATAACATGATATGTTTTCAGTAATTTGATTACAATGAAGTCAGCTAAGGTACGGCATCATGTCTGTTTTGTTCTGTAGCCACATTTCTAATCACAGTAATGTATGTCTTGAAGTGTAGGACCTATTTTGTTTTTCATGTTACTTACAAAACAATTACAAATGAACATCTGAAGAAACCAAAAAACATGATTAAAAGATGCCTATGCTATTTTTCTCTGCAGACTCTCATAATACGCCTTCCTAATACGATCAAGTACTTTAAAATAAAGTCATGTTTGTGGAACAAGAAAAATCGGTCAATGGCGCTACCGGGAGTCGAACACGGGTCTACGGATTTCCGGTCCGTTATGCTAACCACTACACCACAACGACCTGACGTTATTTCCGTGTAAATTTAACTTATATAAAGTTGATTAAGGTTAACTACTATTTGGACGAAGGACTGGGCTTTGCACAATGGAGTTTTACTCTATCGTTTTACATCAATGTGACACTGGCTTCTAATTCTTTGATTGTGAAGTTCAGAGTTAAAGCTTACCACAGGCATGATTCGTGGTTAAAATATACAACTCATGAGTATAGTGTTCTACCAATTGATCCTTATGTCTACCACAAACACTAATGTGACTATGTATTCGTAATTTGTAATCTAAGAAAATATATTTGTATAGCACTTTGATGATTTTTTTCAGTGTATCATGTGGAGTTTGATTTTGACAGAGTCAGATTAAAAAACACGGAGGAAAAATGTCAGTGTTGTTCATCAGTAAGCTGCACTGGAATTGGCTATGCTCCTCACTACAGTGGGACTTAGCTCATAATTCGACGAATGGCGTTTGTTACATAGTGCAATGACTTTGAACGAAAAGAAGTACGGCATCAGCTACAACATTTAATATTATATACAGTAATTGTTCAAATGTAGAATAGTATCTACCAGTCCAGTGTTCCATTTGTTTAAATGATGAATATGTTGTGACATAAGAGATGTGATCAAACAGTTTCTGTATAAATAGATATTTGGTCAAATTCTCTTAGAACGTTCTAAGGTTTTTGGGTCAATTTCTCTTAGAACAATCTTAGATATTTGGTCAATTTCTCTTAGAACGTTCTAAGGTTTTTGGACCAATTTCTCTTAGAACGATCTCAGATATTTGGTCAATTTCTCTTAGAACGTTCTAAGGTTTTTGGGTCAATTTCTCTTAGAACGTTCTAAGGTTTTTGTGTCATTTTCTCTTAGAACGTTCTAAGGTTTTTGATCATTTTCTCTTAGAACGATCTCAGATATTTGGTCAATTTCTCTTAGAACGTTCTAAGGTTTTTGGGCTAATTTCTCTTAGAACGTTCTAAGGTTTTAGCCCAATTCTCTTAGAACGTTCTAAGGTTTTTGGGTCAATTTCTCTTAGAACGTTCTAAGGTTTTTGGGTCAATTTCTCTTAGAACGTTCTAAGGTTTTTGAATATTTTCTCTTAGAACGATCTCAGATATTTCGTCAATTTCTCTTAGAACGTTCTAAGGTTTTTTGGTCAATTTCTCTTAGAACGTTCTAAGGTTTTAGCCAAATTCTCTTAGAACGTTCTAAGGTTTTTGGGTCAATTTCTCTTAGAACGATATCAGATATTTGGTCAATTTCTCTTAGAACGTTCTAAGGTTTTTGGGCTAATTTCTCTTAGAACGTTCTAAGGTTTTTGATCATTTTCTCTTAGAACGATCTCAGATATTTGGTCAATTTCTCTTAGAACGTTCTAAGGTTTTTGGGTCATTTTCTCTTAGAACGTTCTAAGGTTTTTGATAATTTTCTCTTAGAACGATCTCAGATATTTGGTCAATTTCTCTTAGAACGTTCTAAGGTTTTTGGGTCAATTTCTCTTAGAACGTTCTAAGGTTTATGGATCATATTCTCTTAGAACGTTCTAAGGTTTTTGATCATTTTCTCTTAGAACGATCTCAGATATTTGGTCAATTTCCCTTAGAACGTTCTAAGCTTTTTGGGTCAATTTCTCTTAGAACGTTCTAAGGTTTTTGGGCCAATTTCTCTTAGAACGTTCTAAGGTTTTTGGGCCAATTTCTCTTAGAACGTTCTAAGGTTTTTGATCATATTCTCTTAGAACGACCTCAGATATTTGGTCAATTTCCCTTAGAACGTTCTAAGGTTTTTGGGTCAATTTCTCTTAGAACGTTCTAAGGGTTTTCGGTCAATTTCTCTTAGAACGTTCTAAGGTTTTTGGGCCAATTTCTCTTAGAACGTTCTAAGGTTTTTGGGTCAATTTCTCTTAGAACGTTCTAAGGTTTTTGGTCATTTTCTCTTAGAACGTTCTAAGATATTGCCTGCTTGTGTGTTTTGATAATGAAATTATGTGTAATTTTATTGAAAATATTTTGAAAATAAAGAGAGTATGACAGCCATTTGTACTTTTTCGTCTTCATTTTCATTTTTTATATGCATAATACACCGTGAAAAAGTCTTAAAACAGGGGGTAAAACTGGGAGTAGTGTACGAAGTCCCTTTTTAAAATATAACGTGTTTCTAGCTTTTAATAAGTTGTTCTATATGTGCCCAACTTCATTATTCCGCCAAATTACGTTACACGTGTATTCTTTGATCATTTTTACGTCATACTATCGAATTTCATAAACATGTGTTGACAAGATGCTGATAATAAAACACTGAAAGTCTTGAGAAATTTTGTTAACATTTCGTTGTTTTACAGCCATTGTCTACGATTTAATAGGACAACCCTCGTATATACCCGAAAAATACACATTGTTTCTAAGTTTCAAGTTTGTTGTAATCGCCACACGTAAGGATATCTAAATTACGGATGTTGCTGACTTGGTTCACTGCCCAAGGTTGTATCGCGTTTTGAAGTTTAAACAACATGTCGCGAGGTAGTATGAGTTAAAATTATCCACGATATTGTAATTAAGAGTTAAAATGATGTTCAGTATTAGAAACACAACTTTGAACGCCTTAAAATATATATAAATACAAACACATTAAACTGAAAAGACCTACTCAAAGTTCATCTGTATTTGGCGATATCAATTTAGATAAATTATGCGATGTAGACATGTTCTTATTACAGACCCTTTCTCGATTTCGTTAACTTTACGTGACCGAGGCCCGAAATCAAAATCATTGCAAGCTTTCATTAATGTCCTATTATCTTATTAAAGAATGGCATTTTATTTTTGTTCAAGGAACATGTATTATGTCTTTTATATAAAAATCGACCCACCGATTTAACTTGAACCTTCTTTAATAAGAATGTTGGCATGTATTTGTCTCTATTGAACCAAATGTAAGACATAAAGGGTTTCTATGTTGTAGCAATATCTCAATCCACCGCTAAAGTAAAAGTGCATTTTACATATCATGTGCGGAAATAATGAGACATCATAAGAGAGTTTATTTGTGTTGGTAATTTATTATTATTATGACGATATACGCGTGCAGTTGAATACTCACTATTATTATGATAGAATATAATCTGCCCTTGTGGAATGAAATTTTATTAGACTACAACAGTGCTTCTGCGCTTGACAAACTAAACATACTGACGTGCACGACTTTATTATTTACATAAAGTAACAAACGACGTCGAATTGTATTTTCAGACAATAAAACAAGCACTACTTTGTCAACAACTGGAATTCCACCTACACATAGTACTCAACTGACGAACGGTATAACGCCACCACCAACAACATATACAACCTCAAATACACCTACAGATACTTCCAGCACAATTACTTCTACTGAAACTGACCCAATAACTACTGACAGTTCAACATGCCTTATGCATGTCGCTTGTGTATACCTGATTGTTGGCACTGTATTGATATGTGTTGTGATTCTTTCATTTGTAATACACGTCGTGTACATTAGTGTTAAAGGAAACAAACGAAGTGACAGACTAATTGACACCGGACAATCTGTAACGCGCACTGACCAACGTGCAGACTAGTAATTATGTGAATGTGTTTATTTCGATTACTGTTCATTGTAATTTATAAATTACTGTTAGGTCACAACACAGACGTTTGGGTTAACAATGTTCTTGTAATCATTAAATTTCACTTACTGATAACGCCATTACACATTTGCAAATATAGCCTAAATGTAAACATATCACATGTTTCATTATAATGTTAAATGCATAACATAGTTATTTACACAGATCAGGTATAACGTTTAGCAATTGTATGTGTATGTCATTATGTGGTATATTTAAAGTGAATATACCTTCACCTAGAGACTACATAATTTATTTTAAGCACATTAGTAAGTCATACCATTTCATGACAAATGTTTGAATACATGTTATCGAAATTGTAATCATAATACTATATCATTACATAACGATTCATTATTTGACACACCATATTCAGATTGTTAACATCTAATATTTTGCATTTATGCTTCACACAACAGTAACCCTGCGTAGTATGTATGGTCTTTGGAAAGAGGACTAGTGCATTTATTGATGTTGTCTTATTTGTGTACAATGTTTGATGAACCTAAAGAAGCCAAACTACTCCATTCATTGCTGTTTAATGAATGGTATTATAAGGTTTATGATATTTCAACATTGGCATACTAAAGCGTATTGTACATATTGTGTACACTCGTGCAGTAGAAAAATACCTCATTTGGTTACATGGTTCAAGTATGACATTTCTTTAGTAGACCTCGTTCTGTTTGATTCAAAGGTGGTACTTACTTTATGTCAATGAATTTGACTGTCAATAATGTTCCCTGTTGTTTCTAATTCTGCCTTATCTATGACAAATTATGTACTTACCGACGATAATTTGGTTTACTTATGTTCGCGTACGGCGGACTTTTATAGAAACGGCATTTCTGAGACATCATGTTGTCGTTGATACAAGCCATACCGTCATTTCAAGTTTCAATTTTGATGTGCATGTTGCTCATTATTTACACCGGGTGTTCAAATGTCACGGTCATACTGATACACATATATATATAGTGCTATACATTCTACATGCAAATATTATAATTTCTACATATTGCAAATATTATACATGTAAATTACTTATGTAATTATAGCAAATGTACACAAGTAATTAAATACAATGCAACAAGCGAGTCAATTCTGCAATAATGTTAACAGTTAATTTTAACACTAATATATATTATACTCAATGCATTGGAGTAAACGAAATATTCAACAAATTATACTGTCATAACTCATACTGTACATAGTATGCATTGATGATGTAATACTTAGTTACGACATTAAGTGTTCGTAAGAGGAAATATTATCTGTGTTCTCTTGTTATTAAATATGCATTCCGATAGGCACATAATGCATCTGCATTGAACAATAACGCTTATGGTTCTGTTTCTTATGTGAAAAATGATATATCAAAGAAATATTTCTTGCAGATATTCCTGATACTACGACGCATTCCATCAATACTGGTACAACTTCTACAGGCAATGGTATGTTTTAAAGTAACCCATTTCAACCGTTTTTTAGCAGTCCGTCTTTTCAGATCCAATTCTTGGCTAAGTAATAAACCCCTCACTATCTGCCTCCATTGGTCTTATATTCAGATGCATTGTTTTACTACATATTTGCTTTAAGTTATGCCTAAATTAAACACGTCTATGAACAAATGTAGATTCATGTTAGAAGGAACATATTTAAATATTTTTTCTGAGAGGATTTGCAGCAGAAATATCATCGAAAATGTAACAGAAACCGTTAATGTTATACACTGCCAATCATTTACACATACAATGTCGAAAGTGCTGACATCTATGCGAAATTAACGTTTGGATAGATGCTGACTCTCGTTTATTATAATTTTAGAGTCTCGGGTTACGGTAATATTCGATGAGGTTGCGTTTGTGCAAACACACATATTCGTATTTTTAATTTAGGCCTTACAATAATAGATCCATGTTTTTACTCGGTGGAACATGTATATAAAAGGCGCTGTCTTATGTATGTGGCGTTCCTTGCAGCTACTTATTCTCTCTCTTGTATCTTTATCAGCGTTTTCATATACGTGCCTTTCGTCTGTATTGTTTACCATTTTCGTATTCTAAGCTCAAGTACTCAGGATGGTGTTTTGTAATTTCTCATCGTTCCTTTCTGTCTGTCGACGATATTCTAACACCTCCTACTACACAATAATATGATCTACAAATCAGTACTCGAGGAAGCCTGATTGACTAAGCGTCGGTCAGAAGTTGAACGAAAACATCAAAATGCATTTAGTCAAAATAAAACTGTCACACAACTGTTCCTTGTGAGACTCTCCGTCACGATTGTTCCGTAATATTACACTGTCATATATTAACGGATTTGCAATTGGTACACTTGTTCACCATGATGAGACGGTATGTGGCGCGCAAGACACGTGTCCTTAGCACAACTGTCACATTAGTCTGAACGTCTTGTCCGGAATATTACCATGTCAAGGGGGGGGGGGGTCATAATGAGACGCTGTTTTGTTCAGGAATCCCGTGCCAGTAGATCAAATGTCACACTTAGAGGTAAAAAATCACAAATAGGTATCAATCGTCTTGTCAGAAAAGGCAATGTGTATCGCGAAATGCCCGTGTCTATAGCTCTTAGGTCAATGTTACACTTCTGATTTTGTCCAGAGCATTACTCTATCATGTATTTCCTTTTCAAATTGCTTGACACAAACGTTCACTATAATCAGACGGTATGGGGCACTCTAGACCTGTGTCGCAGCTTAAATGTTGTGGTCATACTTGGTCACACTTTGATATCAAATGACAAAACATATCGTCCTGGATATGCAATATAGCATTGTCATTAATAGGGGATTGTCCAAGTGGTTAGCACAAGTGTTCGCCATTATGGGTCTGTGTGTAGCATGAATGCCCCTTGTATGTGTCTCAAACGTCAGGGTCACACTTTTGATTCTGTCAGGATCATTCCTCGGTCATTGGAGGATTTACCTAGCCAAATGTTAACTATGATGAGACGGTGTGCGGCACACAATGGCATGCCCAATATTCAAAGGTCCGGGTTACGCTTCGAGGTCAAATGTCAAAAGGATCTCATTTATTGGGGAAATTTTTAAATGATGTGATTCAAATGTTCACTCTGATGATACAGTGTGTCGCAAGCAAATCCGTTATGCTTAGCTAGCTAAAAGGTATTGGTCACACTTTAATGTCAAAGTAAGAATACATGATGATTACATAGTTAACCCTATTTTCTTCATCCTGTACAATTAGCGGTCTCGAGAGACTTTTCATTTGTGACACATATCTTATGATGTAATGAATAAAGACATATACAAATCAGTGATCTCAATGCCTATAAGTGTGAATATATTACAGAGTGTACACCTTTGCCGAACATATTTTAATATTCCACCATAAACATACTAGTAAATTTGACATTGTTACATGCACACTGTTCGTTATTTATTAGGAATTTTACTGTTTACTGTCCTTTAATAGAGCCAAACACAGCTTCTCCTTCGGAGTCAAGCTGGTGGTCGGAACATATGAATGTGTTTTTGGCGAATCTGTTCGACTGCCTGGCAGGATTATGTATTTTTTACGACATTGTTGTTAGAGGTATTAACATACATGTTTACACACAATGTCCCTTGTCATATAATGTAACGAGGTGTTAAAGTCAATAAATTAATGTAATGCTAACCCAACTATGATGATTAAATTGAAAAGTATTAATTAAATTTGCTCTCTCATGGAAAAACATTATATAATGTTGCCCGAAGCGTTAATCAAAGCACAGATAACTGAAAAAGTATATTTCAATTATAAGAATTTATTATACCACTGATAATTGTAGTTATTTAATTTCATTACTACATGGAATTTTACGACTGTTATTTTTGTTGCATTAATTCAAATGTGGATATGTACCTAACTGTAGCATGGAAATAATTATTCAGCATATCAACGTCAAGCTCTTTATTTACATGTGTGAACATCAAGCAGAATGTTTAATACTAATTTTTTATATATGTGCTTTGTTTTTAGAGTCGGCAACTTTTCTGAGGCACCTTAACTGAAAAGTCAAAATGACACTAAGACACTAATAAAACCGGCATCATCCAGCTTACCTGTTATCATTATTAGACAGCAACAATAAAATCACATGCTATTACATCATCTAGTGATATGATTGTGCACAAACTGTTTTTAAACATAATGACATCCTGTAACATTCAATACTTAAACATGTCGTGATCTGTTTACAGGTAGAAAGTTGCCTATACGACTTGTGATATGTTTACTAATTATGCAAACATGTGTGGATACGCTTTCAATAACGGACAAACGAGCGATCTAAATATATTGAATAACTTTATATTCATGATTGCAGACTTTTCAATATTTATAACTGCGTGTATCATACAATCGATTGTGCAGTGAACAAGGAAGTTCAGATAAGCAGATATTAAAACTAGGTTATTGCATCGTGTTACAGGTGTGCAAAACTGAAGTGACCATGTTGTAAAACGTCTGATAAAACTACATGTATACAGGTCATAGCTTGTTGTCAAGTTATCACATAAACAAACATACTGCAAAATATAGCCTTTACTCATACTTAATACATTTACGACAGCTTGTTTGTCAATCAATTGCAGTTTGATTGTATGTAACAATATAGAGTGTTATCGAAGTCCCACCAAAAGTTTGCAAATAACTATAAACATGAACTGATGATCGTTAAGCAATCGTTGAGAAGTTGGCAGTATTAGCATTAACAGCAGCAACAGTATAAAGCACTGCACATATAACTGTTGCATCTACTACATATATTACATCATGTCGGTATGTTTTGAGATAAAAACTATTTGGGGAGATAATTTACATAACTAACATAATGACACACTGTTCAATGTACTCGTACTTTCCTCAATTTGGCTTACCTGACAGTAATATACTATTGGTTAGCACAACCATCATTTGTTGGCAGTGATATTGTCAGATAATTAACATCACCACGGTCGTTAAACATGGCTTTCTATGGATATCAATAAATAATATGGTAGTGTCACTGAATATGTTTAAAATCTGAGTTAGATGCACCAGAAGATGGAATGCTGTCAATAATTATGACATTCATAATATATATCTTAAGACTGACTCTCAAAATTACAGTTTTCTTGGGGAAATATTATTTATTATTATATTAACACTCTGAGCATACTATTACTTTAAGTACAAAACGTTTCATCGCATACATATTTAAATACAGTCTGAAGAATACCGTACACCAGCCGACAGAAATTCGCATGTGAAGGAATATTAACCTGCACCCAGCAGTTGAATCCATAATGGGACATCATTTCTTTAAGAGTGATGATGAAGTTGACATCCAACATTGACTATATTGACATCTAGATCACGAAAATAATACCTTGTGTATTAGTATAGCTCGGATTAGATGTAATTGTAATGTTATTAGATATAATGCCAAGACACACTGCATGTTTGCTCTTCACTTGTGCATTTTAGTAAAGGATTATGTCATTGCTACATCTTAAATTAACTTTATATTGTAAACCGACAGTTTGAATAGTTTGGATGTTATTTCTATATCAATGGTAGTGTTGTATTGTTCATTAATATATGTTATCACTTCTTAAAAATAACAATGCCCTAGATATATCAAATACCGTGTTGGGGTAAATGTAAACTATTCTGCTTCTTATTTTTTGCATAAAGGTTAGTTTCTCTTTCACTTCTCAAAATGAAGTACAATCAAACTTACATAAGGCATTTGAGTAGTATCAAGGGTACATACGTATGTACCCTTGATACTACTCAAATGCCTTATGTTTTATGGATTGTTGTTATTGACTGTGTATGAAAATTTCCTTGCCACGTTGAAAACATAAATTCCTGACATTGTTTTTATAAAGAACTTCGACACATGCTACTTTAATGTGTAATCATTTTCACAGCGAAGTGCAACAGTAACCAAACTCTGTGCGATGCGACGAAGTTGTGCGTTAACAAATGCGATGACATCAAAGACTGTTCCGACGGAAGTGACGAAGAGAACTGCAGTAAGTTTTGCATGAGGATACGTATTTCCATTTGGAACAAAACTACTGGCTGTGGAAAATGTCTACCTAGTAACAAATGCATCACTGTAAAATACATAGTTTAAGATGAATAAGACGTTTTGCAGTAAACGATATGTTACTGGCAGTATTTGAAGCAGAAATGCCATTTACAGCTACAACAAAATGTTAATATGATGTAGCAAATTTTATTAAACACTACTGCTGTTTCATTTTTTCTATTACACAATCAGTTAGTGTAATATACATTGCAACCATGATTGGATACAATTGTTGTGATGGTTGTAAACAATATGTAGGAATATTACTAGAACACAATACATTTTATGATAACGAATATGTTTGCCTTAAGTATTACGAAGAGGCTCCCACGTATGTGTCACTACTGTACACATATCAATAACGTATCTAATATATTGACAAAAAATCACAAATTGTGTTCCAATAATTATTTGCTAGATATAACTCTCGCGTTATCACACAGGAAACTCATGTACTTGGCATTGAGATAGAATACAATCACGAGGTTACACTTACAACGTTTCAGCACGAACTTGTTAAAATGCCATTAGCGATGATAAACGAATCGTTAGATATGGTATTGGCTAGATGAAGTATCTCGAATGTATTTTCAGATATTTACACGAACTCACGCTCAACTCAACAAAAATTACCAAATAATATCAATAACTGTGAAAAATCCTACAAAAAGCAACAACAACTTAGACTGGTCCAGGTCTGTTACTTCTACAACTAAATCACATTTCTACTTATCGTCGCTGCGAAGTCAAATCCTCGTAACTCTTTATTTTGAAATTATACAGGAGAGACAAAAAATTGTCTGTTTTTTCAACTTTTCAGATTTGATGTACCAAACTTCATATTTTAATGTGATTTTAACTTTCGAATCTAAATTTAATCTTTAGTTAATCCTAAATATGTGTCTTCAAACACAGTTGTAACTTACGACATTTTGTTGCCAAAATAAAAACAAAATTTAAGGATACGAGGTTTTGATCCCTAACATGTAATATGAAGAACATTGTTTTAAGCATCAGAAAAAGTTGTTTCTTTCTTCAAAAAAGTTACATCTTATACCAATGCTGTTTATTTTACTGCATTCTTCAATTTACATTTTATACATTTGAACATTAGTTTACGTGATTGACACTGACAGTGAAAAGCCACAAAGAGTGCTGTATACTAAGATTTATTATCTTATCGAAAATAACAGAATAAATAATAAAATATGAACTGGTAACGCAAATATCTACAATCAAATTAAGTCATAATCTAGTGTTTGACACAACTATCTCAATATACCAGTAAAATAGATAAAATAAAAAAAAAACAGTTCACAACGTCGTTGTCAAACGATTTCAAAAACAACTTTAAAAAGTTAATTAGTTTCACTGTTCCAAAACCAACAGAACTAAATGTACCATGTATTCAGATACACACTATAAACAAACATTGTCATCCTGTATAATTATTTAAAGATCAATTGCATCGCGACCTACTCGGTGCCTGATCAAAAAACGAAAGGTCATACACCAGGCAACACACCTGGCACAAATGACTAGAATACTAAGAGCGCATCTTAAGGTTTGGTATAGACATAATAAAAACAAACAAAACAAAACAGTTCTGAACTCTGCATACTAGTACAGTAAATAAAAAAGGCACAATCTTACACCCTTCTAATGTTACAAAACGTATGCACACATTGGTCAAAGCATGTACTAAATTATCTTTTAATACAAAAAGCATTTAACGTGCTTGGATTATAGTTACAGTTCTTGTTGAAGCAGTATTGAAATCAGAGATGTAATGAGCACATTGATGCATTCAGTATTAAGCTAATAGCAAAACAGTTATAACTAGAACAAACATCACACTCAGTCTGACATTTCTTTAATCATGGGTGAGATTATCAAAGAATGTATGATAATCAACGGGGATGACAGATTTCAGTTCCATGAGATGTTGGAATTTTGACCTCTTTATGGCTAACTGACCAGAATGAAGCTGTGGTGGGTCTTCGCATTGAACATCTGAACGCCGAGCTCGTCTTGGTAGTTCACTGAAGTCATCCTCAAACATTAATTTAATCGTAACATCGCCACTAGGGCTGTAATGAATAGCACGAATATTGGTAACAACAGGATCCCCGACTTTCGTGCCTGGTCTAATCGTGGAGTAATATGACAAATCAGAATACTGTTTGAAGAATGTGAGGTCCACAGTATAAACCAGATACGGATGGACAGAACAAGCTTCACGTATGACCTCGACATAATTTTGTGGGACATAGATATTTTTACGTTTCAGTTTGCGTTCTATCACGCTATGTACGGAGTCTACCTCCCTTTGGGTATGCCCGCGTTCTAAATACTTCTGCGTAATTTGCACTTGATATTTCCTACAAATATGGCATAAAGTATTTGCAAGCACACAGTTTCTATTTTGGTAAGTACAACCATCACTGTAAATAATGAAGTGTTTCACTTCATTGTTATTTGTTATGGTAGATTCAATATAATGCGCAATGCATGAGGCAAACGAATTGCCTGAAAGGTCGCCTTGGCTCTCGTGCCAAAAATAACACTGTACTTGCTTGCTATTTATATCCATTATTGTGAAATTATGACATGCAAGTTTAGTCTTATAGTAGAGGGCACTGGCATTTAGTTTTGGACAAAGTAAGACGGACTGCAAGTCCATCGTAACCACTTTCCGGGACGGGTCTTGTTTTGCAGTCTCCTTGTCGCGTTCCTTTTCGGCCCGTGCTGCATTTTTGCGTTGGATATGTGCTTGGTAATCGTCTTCCTGTATATTACCACTATCATGCCCACAACATATATCGCACTGATATTTTTTTGGGGTAAACAGGCTCAGATTCATTTCAGAAAACAGGGTTTCGAATACTTTTCTGTGTGCTACTCGTATATTGTTCGTCCCAGTTCATCGTTCCCCAAAACTTATCAAATACCTGCTTACGTTCATCTTCTGAAATATGTGAACAGAATCTCAAACTACTTTTGTCACAACGCTTCGAACAATTTCTTGGACGAAGTATGCGTTCTCCTCTCTCTACGCAATGGCCCCATCGTTCATCAATCTTTTTCATCCCTTTATACGCTTTTCCATGCATTCGGAGCTTTTTATTCTTACTTCTCTGTGTACCATCTGTACGAGTACGCTTTCTTCCCGGACCTCTATCTTCGACGATTTCTTCGTGATCTATCTGAATCTGATCATTGTCATGCTCATCCGAATCAGAGGTAGAGCTGCATTCTGGTATATATGTAGGATCTCTCACGTCGTCATCATTATCTGCTTCTTCTACCATACGATCTTCATATTGATGTATTTCAAAATTTAAATCAGTGTCGGAAGCTGCAAGTTCTGATCCATCAGCAATAACATGAGATGTAACAACCAATTCTGACTCGGCGTTTTGGCTACCTGGAGAAAGTGTGTTTGTGGTATTGTGCATCAATGGATCATGGGCTCTAAACTGTGCACAGGAGTTTATATCTTTATCGACACATGAATGGCCTGATTCAGCATCATCTGGATTCATTTCAGCAACGATATTACACGTCTCTGGTTCAGGCTGTTGACTTGTACATGCAGCTACTTCATTATTATTGTAATCGGCAATGTCTGGTTTAGATTTTATACACTGCATATCTGATCCCTGAATTTTACACCGCACATTAGTATTGACAATACCATTTTGATTGGCTTTCAATGCCATTGAGACTAATATCTTCCCCCTTGATAACATTTTGAAGTAGTCCACAGTTGTATCAATAATTAGGTATCTGATTGCCTGGTTCACACACCGGGCAATGTATACCAGTCTCTCTCAAAGTTTGTAAGTGAGAATAGTTTAAGCCCTCATCTGGGAAACTATTATGTATGCACGTCAAATGAAAATATCGTTGACAGTCTTCAAACTCACAACGTACATAAAATTGACCGTTCAGAAGTGTGACTAGATACGGTCCTACATTGATTATTTTCTCCAAAATGTTAATAAGTTCGTGAAAACTCGGTTTAAAATTACAAATATGACACTTGTATGTTTGCAGCTCCGTTTCACCGGTTGATTCAGTGTCACTTTCTCCTGACATTCTGCCATCCTGTAATTAAATTAAATTGTTAAGCTATACATGCGGGCTATACATAAATTATTTACCCCACGCGTTTAGTTACAATTAACTTAATTCATAAATATATCATTGCAACTACCTTATTTTATTTGTATATGTTTAATCTGGTTATTTTCATCAGATATATTACTATATTTAACTATTTTAACACTTCGCCAAACCCATTTACCGAATGCAAAAGGTCGTATTTGAAAGATAAATGCAATATTGCTTGCCACAATTTAACGTCAAAATCTCGTATCTTAAATTAAAGATATAACAGTTTTTTTGGACATTGAAATAGATAATGGTAGAAAATAATTTGTCAAACTATTACATTTCAAATAAGTAAACTTGTTTTATGTTATCAAAGTAATGTACTATTGCAGATTTGCAGATTTGCTCTCAACTTACGCAGACAATAAATTAATCTGACAAAGCAGTTTACATTTTAACCATTTACACTTCAAAACATCAGATTTCAACTGGTACAAATTCTTATATTATAAAATACTGTACTGAAGAGAAAATGTCAAACTTACCAGGTCTTGCAAACATCCTATAAAAAAATGTATTTTTAGACGTCGTAGTTTTACTTCAAAACAAATTGTCAAAAACTCGTAACTCCATTTACGCGGTTTTGAGGTTTATGACGTCAGACCTATCACAATACGAGGTCTTGTCACATGCTTCCTATAACGCTTCCCATTGGAGCAGACATACGATAATTTGAGAGAAGCGGGAGAATCATCTACCATTACACGCTGTATCAAAAAGTAATTTTGCATAAAACCCCTAGTTACGAGGTTTTGACTTCGCAACGACGTTATGTTATGGAAGAGCGACGAAGTTCCCTATGTTATCGTCTGTTCGTGAGCCATAAATATTATTATTGTTACAACAACAACGGACTGACATAAATCATTCGAATTGACTGCGTATACTTTTATAACAGAATAAGAATGACAGTGAAATGCAATCGCGACTTGTTGTTGACAATACTGCAACACAACTCCTGTGCTTGACAAACTTAAACTGCATGTGCATGACCTTAAGTTTGGCACAATACCACAGTCACAAGTTCATCAACAACCGGATCTACACAAACGTCTCAAGAGACGAGCGATATAACGCAATCACTAACAATCTCAATTACCATTTCAGATACTCCCATCACTAGTACTTCTACTAATATTACATCGACTGACGGTCCTTCATACGCTATGTATATCTATTTCATATACATATTTGTTAGCGGTGGATTGTTATTATTTGTGCTTGCATTATGTGCAATACACGTCGTGTCAATTAGTTTCAAGGGAAACAAACAAAGAGACAAATAAACTCCACATCAGACAAACTATAGTATAGAAACAAAGACTTGAACTGACGGAAATGCTATGTTTTAGTCAAATATGATACAATAAAGAATGTTATACTTTTATAAATAAGTATGACTGTCATTAGATCTCTACATTGCCATAGACAAAGTATGTGCTTACATGTACATACTTACAGTCCATAATGCTCGAACGATATCGTGGTATTTACTTGCATCAATTGTGTCAAACTTTCTTGTTTTTATATACAGCATAACCATTCCAGTGTAGATAGTTTCGCACTATGCCATCGAATTTGATAGTGTAGTGTTACAGTCATTACATTAAACTTGATGATTGTTACTGTTTCCGTTTCTTATAGACCAACGTGGATGGGTGTGGATATGTTTTAATAGTTCTGGATATACGTGTGTGTTAGCTGCCGGGGGTACTGTTGCAGACAGTTATAGAGGGAAAAAAAAGGCAGATAGGTAATACTTTGTTTTGAAGTTAACATAACATACCTTTTTTTAAATTGAAATTGAAACAAACTAAACTTTGCTCGATATTTTGTGCTGTAACGTATGTGTTAAAGTATGTACGTATATTCGAAATGTATTGTGTATTGTAGTGTGTTATCTTAAAACATGATCGTAACGCGCAGTTAGACACGTATACATTCAGTCTATGGATCTATTTCCGGAAAGGGTCGCTGAAAACTAACTTTGGTATACTACGGAAGTACTGATGAACAGCAGAACCGAGAGCTTGTCGTGATCACTATCTACGACCAGTTTTTCAACTTTGGAAAGATATCAGGGTAAAATGGAGGATGTGTTAGCACAGTAGCTTTCTCAGACTTTAGTATACTATAGATATGTGCTAGAGCATTGTCATGCAACAGTCGATACTGTTTGAAACCTGTGACTGGGCAACAATATTCGTTGTATTTTTTAACCAGGTTTTCAAAGAAAACTAGGTTATAAGAATGGTGTGTGTCATTGGGCGGGCGGGCGGATGTCAAACTGGCGAATAACTCGAGTTCCAATGATTATATTATAATTAAACTTGGTGTATAGTAAGAACATGTGGAGAGCTCGCTTGGGATTGCTTTTAGGTTCGTTACACCAGAGATAAAGGTCACCGTTACTAAAAATAGAAAATTCATTGATTATATTGACATCAAATTTAGTGAATAGTACGAACATGTCAATATCTAGCTCGGGATTGCTTTTGGACTCGTTCCGTCAAAGGTCAAGGTCATCGTAACTAAAAATAGCTATTTGGTTTCGTTGATCATATTGCAACCAAACTTGTTGTAAAGTAAGAACATGTGGACAGACCGCTTTGGATTGCTTTTGGGTTTGGTCCGCCAAAGGTCAAGGTCACCGTTACTAAAAATAGAAACATGGTTTCCTGCGAATAACTTTATTTTCGTTGATCATATTGACATCAAATTTAGTGTATAGTAAGAACATTTTAAGAGCTCGCTTGGGATTGTTTTTGGGCTCGTTTAGTCAAAGGTCAAGTTCACCGTTACTAAAAAAAGCAATTTGGTTTCAGGCGAATAACTTCAGTTCAGTTGATGATATTTAAACCAAGCTTGGTGTATAATAAGAACATTTTGAGAGCTCGCTTGGGATTGTTTTTAAGTTTGTTCAGCCAAAGATCATGGTCACCATTATTAAAAATAGAAATGTGGTTTCCTGCAAATAACTAGAGTTCAGTTGATCATATTTAAACTAAACTCGGTGTATAATGAGAACATTTTGAGAGCCAGCTTGGGATTGTTTTTACGTTTGTTCCACCAAAGCTCAATGTCACAATTATTAAAAATAGAAATTTGGTTTCCTGCAAATAACTTTAGTTTCAGTGATCATATTGACATCAAACTTGGTCTATAGTAAGAACATGTGCAGAGCTCGCTTGGGATTGCTTTTGGACTCGTTCCGTCTAAGGTCAAGGTCACCGTTTCTAAAATTATCAATTTGATTTCTGGAGAATAACTTGAGTTTCGTTGATCATATTGTAACCAAACCTGTTGTATAGTAAGAACATGCGGAGAGCTCGCTTGAGATTGCTTTTGGGTTCATTCCGTTTAAGGTCAAGGTCACTTAAACTTTAAAATCAGTTTCCACTTACTATATTCACTATGCGTGGGTGTATTGACATCAAACTTGGTGTATAGTTGTTGCATATTATAAAAGTGTGAGTGTGTGCGCGCATGTATCACATATGACACCTGATTATATTAGACTTGAAGTGATGGACAAAGGTAACTTTGTTTGCATGATTCTTTTGGATTTACAGAAGGCGTTTGACACTGTAGACCACTCTATTTTACATTTAAAACTTCAAGCCTCAGGTCTTGGTAATGATATTTTGCGATGGTTTAAATCATATCTTTCAGACAGACAACAGCTTGTAGATGTGTCTGGGACACATTCTAAAAGTGCGTCTATTACAGGTGGTGTACCACAAGGGTCTATACTTGGACCGCTTTTATTTTTAATATATGTCAATGACATGCCAGCCATTGTAAAAAATAACTTCTGCTTTATAGCGCTGATGACTCGGCTTTCTTGTTTAAGGTAAAGATAAGTCTCATGTAGAGAAATTGTTATCAGAAGATCTTGCTCTTGTAAATCAATGGCTGATTGACAATAAATTGTCCTTACATCTAGGTGAAACTGAATCTATTTTATTCGGTTCAAAACACAAACTAAAGTCAACTACTAATCTTGATGTTAAATGCAATGATTCAACTATTAAGTCTACATCTTCTGTTAAATACCTGTGTGTTACTCTAGATCAAACTCTGTCTTTTATTATTATGGCATGTTCAATTCTCAAAAAGGCTAATGCCAGACTGAAGTTTTTATACCGTAAAAAAGAGTATCTAACTCAACACACAAAACTTCAATTGTTTTGTCACTAATTCAGTGTCACTTTGACTATGCCTGTTCTATATGGCATATAGCATGTCTGAATCTCTCAGATATAAGTTCCAAACAACTAAAAATAACTATAAATCTAACTAATGACAAGAAGTCTGACACAGACGGTATCACATTCCAAACAAAATACAGTGAAATAAAAGAAAAATATGCGACTCACAAACAATTTACACGGACGGATCTAAAGACGGTGACACTGTTGGAGCAGCAGCAGTGTCTAATACCAACATTATGAAATGTCGCCTACCAGACAAGTCCTCGGTCTTTTCAGCTGAGGCGAAAGCTATCGATCTTGCTCTCAATATTGCAGAGGAATCTAGAGAAAGTAACTTCATTGTATTTTCCGACTCCCTATCCACCTTACAGGCCCTTTCCAACAAATATCTTGAAAACCCTATGATCTGCAAAATCCTTGAACGAATTTCAAGACTAAGTACTACAAGAGAATTTGTGTGTTGTTGGATCCCGGGTCATATCGGTATCAAGGGAAATGATAGAGCCGACAAAAATGCCAAGTCTGCCTTGACATTACCCATCTCAGATGTAAAAGTTCCTTCTTATGATTTTAAATCTGCTGTTTCATCAAGCACCCAATCTTCGTGGCAATCCCAGTGGGATACAGAGGACAACAACAAGATGTACTCATTGAAACCAGTACTTGGAGAATGGCAACCTGCGTACAGGCCCATTCGAAAAGAAGAGGTTTTAATAGCCCGATTGAGAATTGGGCACACACGTCTTACACACTCCTGGCTGTTTGGCCAGGATGCTAGACTGGACTGCATTCCATGTAATACTCCTTTCACAGTAAAACATTTTCTTGTCGACTGTGTTGACCTGACCTTCAACCAGTCCATTCCCAATGTTTCAATACCACTGACATAAAAAGTCTCTTTGAGACTATCCAAGTTGGAAAAAATTATAAGCTACATCAGAGAGATTGGCTTTTACAACAAACTATGATACATTTTTAATCCATACCTACATATATTACATTTACCGGTGAATGAGGATTGCCTCGCTCACCCTGGTACATAAAAATATATTCTTACCCTAATGATCTCAATTTTTACCCACTATATTTACACCGATTTAACATATACAAGTATATGTCGTAAACCTTTTTAGTTTCATATGTTTTTACATTCCTTGCGCGCTAAATGACCGAAGCTGTCGATGCGCCATAAAACCACATATAAATAAAAATAAAAATTGGGTATGTGGCATTTTGTCATATACTTATTTTCTTGTTCTGTGATATGATTTAATTAGATGTTCATGCCTCTCTATGTCATGCCATCAACATGTAGGACCACAATGGAAATAAGAGTTTACTCTTTTGTGTGTATGGCATGGATATTATGCACATGTTATAATTATTATTTTAATATTATTGCATGTCTGAATTATCCATGTACCTGTATTCACAACTACCGAAATAAATATATATACCTTTGAAGCATTGATGATCATCATGTAATCATTATACAAATAGAGCCTTGGTTACAAATGACTAGGTTGAAAACCTGTCTTGTGGGCATTGCCCATTTCTTGTTTATTCTTTTTTCAATACAATATCACGGAAGTTCCCTCCAGTCACACTTCGGCCCCTTTTTAGTGGTATCTGTACTGCTATGCCTTCATTATAGAAGAATATTAAGGCATACAAAACCTTCTCTGCATTGATATTGCGTTTTGAAATGATTGGCCTTTTGCCATGTTTGGTTGCCGTATTTGTGCCCAACCTTTCTCATATGTTCAAAATAGTTTACTCAGGTTTCATCACCTGTGACAATTTGTTTTTCGTTTTCATATTTTGGACACAGTTTAAGCAACCTATTTGGCAGTTTCAACATGTATATTTTTTATTGTCGTCAGTCGATAGCTGCGGCACTCAACTAGCAGCAATCTTCCTAACTTTCAGATTTTCTTTAAATTGAAATGATGCTCAGTGGTAAAATACAATTCTTGCAATATCACGGACTGTATATTTAGCATCATTTTGAAGAATTTCTGTTATCTTCAATTCAGTTTTGATGTACCCCAAAATCAAGTTTCTTTTACCATTACGAACTATCTCATAAACACCTTACCAGACCCAAAACACGAGTAGTTTATGAAAAAATCTCTTTCACAGGTCAACCGTTCTTAATGCGAACATTTATGTAAGACCGAATTTCTTCAGTATTAGCGATTCGTTTCCAACTATTTTGTCTACAGTGGTCATCGACTACCTAAATTGAAATGACATAACATTTTCATTTATATACAGTAAAGTTCTGCTATTAAGACCACACATCGGTCCTAAAGTGGTCTTATTAGCGAGTCGGTCTTAATTGTGAAATCAAGCCGACTGGTTGTGATACATGTAGCACGCATTATACATTTTGTATATTTACAGAATAAGAAAAGCAACACGCGTGGTAACTTTAAAACATTGTGTAGAGATATTGGAGGGAGGTATTCAGTTGTATAAACAGTGACATAAAATGCCTCGTGGAAATTTCTTGTTATCACAATACACAATGCATTTCGAACATTCCTTTTATATAATATACTTTTTGTTTGAAAGTATGGTATTTCATTACATAATAATGATATATAATCATAACACATACAAGTATTAATTTGTAATTGTAATCTGAGAGTAAACTTGCAAATTATTACTTCCAGAGAGGTATATGTCATGTACTGTTTTGTGTATTTATTTCTGGAGTTTCCTTTTTCTTTTCAGGCAATCAGCAAGGTAACTTCATTTATTTTTGTTTTTAGACAGGTACATAGATAACAAAGTACAATTAAATATTTTAACAGTATACACAGAATATGAGTAACATGTCAAAGATACTTCGTATTGCTAATGTTTAGTGCTCATTTTTTAGTACCTATATGCTGAGTCATGCACCTTAGAGTTTTGTTAAAGTATAAGCAGTCTAAGGTTCACACTCAGAAGTTTGAAGTTTACTTACAAAAAGGTGGGGGGGGGGGGCATTTTTGACATACCAGGCCTCTGTAGATACATGTAGAATATCAATATTTAGTTTGTCATCACTGGTCAAAATGTTCTCCATTCGTTGTCAAACTTTAACATTGTGTTATACTTTTTTCAATGTACAATGCAGTCATAAGCACTATGCTAATTTGATTTTTAAATAAATAAATCGCTGGGGCTATAGTTTGTAACTTTCAGTGGTATAAGTTATATTTGGCCAAAAACAGTATTCTCATTGTTGCCTTGTCAATTTTTTCAATACCTAAAATAATGTCTGTAAATGTCCGATTTGCACTAGTCTTTTGAGTTCATGGGGTAGCTTATTCTCTATATTATATCTATCAGTTATGCCCCTGTCATAGTGTCACGTTTTGGCCACGCCGTTGTGCCACGTTGGTGACGCCCACGATTTAGAAAATTTCAGCCGGGTGCCACGATGTGTCACGTTGTCGCCACGTGCAAGCCACGTTGTCGCCTCGTTGTAGTCCCGCTGTGACGTATCAAAACGTACCACAACATAATAGAAACGTAGCACAACGTCGTAAAACGTAGCATATTGCAGCTCATAACATAGTAAAATGTGTTACAACGTATCATAGCGTGGCATAACGCGGCACGAGGAACGTAGGAGGAACGAGGTCACAACGTGTCTACAAACGTAACTGAACGTATCAACTGGTGGGACGCGCTATGTTCACGATCTTCTACGTTCTTGCCACATTGTTGCCACGTTGTAGTACGTTGTGGGGTAACGTGAGCGGATTTTGAACATGTCCAAAATTAAAATTTCCATGTCACGTTTGATCACGGTTTAACCACGTTGTTCTATGTTTGCTCACGTTGTAGCCACGTTTCCCAACGCAGCTAAACGTGGCAGCCAAAACGTGACACTATGACTGGGGCATAAGGCCTTTCTTTTTATGACGTCATCAACATTTTGTGATATATATGACGTCATTTGGCACTACCAGAAAAGCTTTTCCCTCTATAATGCTGTTGTATAACACATCTTAATACTCATTGGGTACAGTCGTATATTTATACTTGTTGAATTGTTGACTACATTATCAAGTTGACTTTACTTTAAGTTATTTATTTGATATTGTATTGTTATTTCACATTCTGATGTTAATGATTTAGTTACTGGGAGCAAGGTTGCTTTTGATGATTAGTTACTGCTTACTAAGTCAATTCATGTAAATATATTGGTAATCAATGACCATATAGCGATTAAGGGTGAGGTAAGCTAGCTGTTAAATCGATTTAAACCCCCAGTAATGTTACTGACAGTTTCAATGCTGTAATAGCTCTATGGTTATTATTTCTATCTGTGTTTAGAATGTATGTTATATGTTCCTTTCCCCTATGCAATTATTTCACTAAATTTTGTGTTCATGCTATTTTCTGCCCAGTTTCGGCCTATTGTCGCCACCTAGTCCTGTTCGATTCTCCAATTTGTTCCTTATAGTCTGCCATGCCATTCCTTGCACCTCTGTTCCCTAACGTATGTACCCTTTAACCTCTTCGAGTGCCTTATGTTTAATGTGGGGAGGCACTGTCTTATGTATGTGGCATTCACTGTATCAACTTATTCTCGCACTTTCCTCCCAGTAAGAGAATGAATATTGACAATTCTAGATGAGATGTTTTATAGTTTCACGTCGTCTGTTGCAATACCCAATTTGTATAATAAGAGATCAGTGGCAAGCATTATATTGGAACCATTGTAGTCTTGAATCTTCTGTTTATGGTGACCTATATGTATATTTCCATTTGAAGTTAAAAATACAAATACAAATATATAGTTATTGCAGTTTTGTTTTTAAATTTTATAAATGCTTAATCGTTATGATTTATCATCTGATAGGGATAACGAACGTACTGAGGACGTATAACTTCGAAACGTAGTGACAAGTGGACGTTGAATAAAGTGCAAATGTGTTTGGTAGTCAACCCCATTCAAAGAAGACCAGTACTTTTTTACTGTGGCAACTATCATTGTGGACTGAAGATAACATATAAACTCCAGTATTTCATTTTATTATTTATGTGTGACTCTGTGTGAAATATGTATCGAATTGAATGGTAATCGTTGACTCTTTTTGTATCCTATTAAGTTTACCGACGCCAGGCATAACTTGTTTTGTAACATGATGTCTTGTTACGGCCTCCAGCTCTGTGATAATAAAACGGTTCTACATCTCACATAATAAATCCATGAACGATTCTGGTGGTGTTTGTATACATTACTGCTATTACGTGTATACATGTATTCAATACATACTAGGAACCTAACCTTTACTTAGGCATGACATAAAGTGTCCCAGTATACGTTTGGTGTGAGCTTTTTCATGTCATCGTTCCAATCGTATTTAAAAGGACATCGATACACATCAATGTCAACTATCTTACAGAGCTTGACTTTAATTTAATATACAATGGAAGTAATTAATTATTTGTATTGTGTTTTATATTTATTTGATCATAATTCGAAATGGTACTGCTATAATTGTTCAATTCATATCGGAACATTTGATAACGTGTATAATATTCCTACTGCTTTATTTAATGAATATATACATTGTATGTACGTATGATGTGTATGGCAGGATATGACTGATCACAATGTCTCAGGGGATTATGTTCGGGACTTTGTAGGCATTGACTTTTACTCTGGAACTAACATGTGTTCCATGGAGTAAAACTATCGACCAGCCCATTTGTGATTGTGTTGTGTCGTCTAATATATATTTTTTTTTTTCGAATTTACGTTGGTGTTGTCCTTGTTTCTTGTTGTTGTGTGATGTCCTCTGTAACTACTTACTTAATTGTTCTCTCTTTTTTATTATCTGTTTATAAGGCACAGTATTGTGTAAATAACGTCCCCTTAGGCAGCGTATACTTTATCTTTTATGACGTCATTGAAATTGTGTGACGTCAATGATATTTTATTTTTCTATCTACAATGCGATTTACATTTTATGACGTCATTTGACAATACCAAGACAACTTTTCTTAAGTAATAGTTAGTAGGTTTTAAGTAAAATCTTATTGATTAAGAAGGGGCGTAGCGAGCGAGCCCTCTTCTTAACCAATAAGATTTTACTTAATATCTACTAACTGACTTAGAATGTAACCTACATTTTGATTGGCCGATACGCATGCAAATTTCAACACGCAATATGGTAACGCTCACACAGATTCGCAGTAGGCGGAGCTTAAAAAGCCCGCGAAAAGTCGAAATTATTAATGAATAAGCGTAGTACTTAACGGGAGCCGTTCTGTCATTTCATTGGCTGAAAATGTAGGTTGTATTCTAATATTCGTTGGGTGCAGTCGTGTTTTTGTGTTTTAGTTCTCTTATTAGACATATTTCTTTTAGTTATAAATTCCATTTCCCTATCAATAACAGGGGCGGATCCAGGATTCGGTCTTAGGGGGGGCGTAAATTTTTTGAGTTTTACTCAAGCCTTATAGAACGGGAGTGACTGTTTACAAACCTCATAATGATAGAATATAAGGCTAAAATTAATCATAATCGATTATTTGAAAATGTTATGATTAAGGTTACATGTATTCAGACTGAGACATCACGCGCGCATGTAAGAATTGAGCATGGGGGCCGTGCATGGGATGGGTGCGGGAGGGGTATCCCCTCCGGATGAGAAAATTTTAAGGAAATCACCTTTGACATTGTCAAAATCCATCACTTTTAAAAGTGTTTTTTTCGAATTTTCCTACGCTCATGGACATACATGTAAGGTTTGGGAATTTTAGGGGGGGCGCGCGCCGGGTGCGCCCCCCCCCCCTGAATCCGCTACTGAATAATATCTAAGAATTGTTTAATTAGTAAATATATTACCAAGTTGACTTTATTTTAAATTGCATTTTTAATTTGACATTTTAAGGTTACTTCTATTCTGGTGTTACTATTTTAGTTACGGGGAGCAAGGTCAGTATAAGGCTGCTTGTTCCTCCGTGCTGGATTAGTTACTGTATGTCTGTGATATGTACGTGATGGTTGGTTGTTTTTAATTATTAGTTACTGCCTACTTAGTCAATTTATGTATATATACTGAAACAAACTTCCAACGCAACACTATATAATGTGTAATATTTAATTTATTTTTCAATCAGTTTATACCAAAATCGGCATAGATATATAAAGTCATATCTATAATAAAATGGTAACAACAAAAAAGTCAACAACCAAAACAGTTCCTCGTAAACAGCACTGAAGTCACATGGGTAGCAAAGTCAATTTCATGAAATGTCAGTATCTGGTGTGACCACCGTGAGCATTGATCACAGCCAAACAACGCCTTCTCATGGTACGGATGCAGCGTCGTAGGACATTCAAGGGAATATTCTGCCACTCTTGGAGTAATGCAGCTTCGAGCTCTGGTAACGTCTGGGGCTGATATGGGCGTGCATGTACACGTCGCCCTAGCTCATCCCAGATGTGCTATATTGGGGATAAGTCGGGCGAAAGTGCAGGCCAATTCATGACATTAACGCCATTATTCTGTATGAGTTGCATGGTGGCGCGGGCTGTATGGGGCCTAGCGTTATCCAGCTGAAAAATGACGTTGGCAGCTTGGCGGTTAATGTATGGGATAACCACAGGGTTTAACACTTCGTCCCGGTAGCGTTGGCCATTGAGATTACCCCTAATCAAGACAAGTCCAATTTTACAATCACTTCTGATCCCACCCCATACCATTACACTCCGTTGGTACCGATTGTTTTGAATGATACATGCGTCGGTGTACCGCTCGCCGACTCGTCGATAGACGCGGACACGTCCGTCACCACGACTGAGTGAAAACCGTGATTCATCGGTGAATAAAACTTCGTTCCATTGTTCCCACTCAATGTCGATGCTGATGGCACCAGTCCCGATGTGCCCGACGATGTGCGTGTGTCATAACTTGGCCAACGTATGGTCGTCTGGCGCGTATGCCCCATTCACGTAGTCGGTTGATAACCGTCTGACGGCTAATCGGACGATTGTGTGTCCCTATAGTTGTGGCTGCAGATCTGGTCGCAGGGAGAGTCCTTCTTCGCAAATGTTGTAGCCGGAGTAAGTTGTCTTGTGCCACTGAAGTTATACGTCCTCTGCTGCGACGTGGCATTTCTGCGACAGAGCCTGCAACGAAACAATAACATATGCATCACTTAATCATCAAATCTTTAGTAACCGAGAAAAACTCCCCTACATGGATATGGTTTTATCCCTAACTCAATATACGGCTACAACTCATAATTGTGTATTATCGGTTGTTTTACTATTCACATGAGTAAGGATGCTAGGTATATGGAAGATTCTGACAGTTTATGTAAATAATATCGCAAATGGGTTATATTCACATTCATCATCTTACCTGTTTGCTGATATTTCTGCCACAATCTTGATATGGTAGAGGTTGAACAATTCAACATACGGGACACCTGTCTCAGCGACACACCGGCTTGAAGAAGTCCAACTGCACGTCCGCGAATTTCAATACAAAGTCTTGGCATTTTAAAAGACGAATTGACTCTTTTACTTATTACACTATCTAATGACAACCAATGGACAATTAAATTATACATGTGGTTACCCAATAATATACACGAATTCCACGTGCAGCATGTTTTCCGGTTTTCGTCTAAAAGGCACGTGCTCATCCGTGCGTGACAAAAATTAGACTTGATCAGCGTCGTCATAATCTAATTATGGTAGAGAAGTGTTATAACTGTAAAATATTTGAATAAATACGAAAACAAAAAAAATTAAGCAAAAATTCGTGTTGCGTTGGGAGTTTGCTTCAGTATATGTTGGAAATCAATGACCATATACCGATAAGGAGTGAGGTTAGCTAGCTGTTAAATCGATTTAAACTCCCAGCATTTTATGCTGACAGTTCCAAGGCTGTAATTCGCTATATGCTTGTTGTTTCTGCTTATGTTATGAATGTGTTTTGTATTTCCCTTTCCCCTATGCAATTCTGTCACTTTATACAGTGTTCAGATTGTTTCCTGCCCATTTTTGGCCTATTAAGGCCAGTTGCCGTGACTTGTCCTGTGATCGTTTCCATCCATTAATTCCCACCTCCCCTTCACTTACTGTCCATTTTGATTCTACAAAGTTATTCCTTGTGGTCTGCTGGGCCATTCTTTGCGCCTCAGTTCCTTAATATGTGTACCGTTTGACCTCCTTTAGTGCCTTATGTTTTGTGGATTGTTGTTTTTCCGGAGATCTGCGTGGGGAGGCATTGTCTTATGTATGTGGCTTTCCCTGTAGTTACGTATTCTCTCTCTTCTATATTTATATGTATGTATATTTCAAGCAGAATATTTGAAATAAATGTGTGTACAGTTTGAATTTGTTTTTGTTTAAAAACCGGAGCAGTGAACGTTCAAAGTACACCGTTTGAACGTCAAAATTACCGTTTACGTTACGTGTACATGAAATGATAAAATAATGACTCGATAACAACAATAAAACCCCTCTTTATTGATTAGTGTACACACTGTTTTAAATATAACTCCATTCTTTAACTTGCAATATTAAAACAATTCTTCAGAATAATTATATAAATGATCGTGATATAAGTAAAAAAAACACTTTTAGGGATAGTCATGTATATCGTGATTATTCAATACGCATGTGTAAATATTTTTTCTAGTTCGCTAGTTATTATAATTTGATAGCAACAATGAATAAAAATAATGTTTTAATGAACACAAAAGATCGATCAATGACGCTACCGGGATTCGAACCTGGGTCTTCAGATTACAGGTTCGTTATGCAAACACTACACCACAGCGACCACAATGGTATTACACAATTCAGTGATTACTGCTCAAACTGGTTTTAAACGTCTAGCATACAGTCTTAAAAGCTGTAAACTCTCGTGATTTATTTACAGTAACAACTTCGCTTAAAGGATCTATTTCCCGCTTACACAATATGAATGCGTGAATACGCTTTCTATACTGGACAACGAGCGATCTGCATATTGTGAATACCTTTATATTCATTATAGCAGGCTTAACAATATTTACAACAACTGCATGTATCACTGGTATGCAACGATGTCAATGCGTGATGCAGTTCTAAACGACGACGCGTCATCGATTCGCAACGAAAAATGTCATCGTTTCTCTCCACTAACGAGGACATGCAGACCATTTCGCTGTATGGAAGTCTGAAATAATTAAGTTCCAGAGACGATCGGGATTTTTCTTGGCTGGGTAATTTAACTCTTGACAGTATGTAATCCCAGCTTATGTTTTCAATGTTATGTTTTCGGAAATTATACGGATAAACACAATTATTGGCACAATTGTACAACTGAGGTTTAAGAAATATTATTAAATATCATTTATTTCAGTAAATATACTGTAAACGGCCATTGAATAATGCACAACAAGAATTTTAATGAATTTTATACTCATGTTATATAAAATCATGTGCACTTGATCTATTTTCGATGTAAAATAAAGCTTTGATTTGGCGTTAAATGATGTTATCGATGCCTCAACAAATGTCACCATTACTAAACGAAATCAAATATTATGTCATCGTTTCTAAACAAAGGTGTTACAGATACTAAACGACGACCATGGGAGTTTCCTATGATGATGGAGAATCTGTTTTCGTTAATACGCTGGAACTAAGTAATATTGTGGTCGTGGAATCGACAGAGATGCAAGGCAGACCTGAGCAACACACCTTACCTATTGGAATAATTAGCTTACCAGTATGTTTATTGAGAAACACATTGTTATGATTACATTCTACCAAACACGTAAAAGAACGTAATTTAAACTTCACTTTGCCATCACATATTAAAAACTGCAGAAATGACACTTTTTCATGTTTATGATAACGTATACAATATGCCTTACTGCCCTCTCTGTGCTGTCATTCCATATGTCGCAAACGCTGCATTTAAATCGGTGATCCTGAAACAGAAGTAAAAAAATAGCGAAACAAGTCGATGCAAGTGTATACAACAAAGTGGTCTTAAGATTGATAATATGATGCGCAACTCATTTAACTTAAATGATTTAAACAAAACAAAACAAATTTTATTTGTGTATCAATAAAGAATCCCCAATTAAAAATTAAGAGAAGTACAATTCTATAAAAACTCATATATTTTGTGTATAGAAATTACAGAGTTTTGTGTGTAGACCACTTATGCGAAATAAGCTATACTTATAAATGTATTATAATCAATATGTGTTCCGGTCAATCAATTTCCACTTAGATTCTTTTACGTGTTTGAATCACTATTTGTATAGAAATCCAGAATTGAAAACGGGATCAGCTGGCTACGGTCACTGAGAAGTAATTCGCCTCCAATTACTTTTGAAGTGGGAAAACTGTCAGTCGCTGGCAGCGGAGCCGAGAAATGCACTGGTTGTGATAAATGGAATTGTATTTGATCCCAGGTCTGTATATGACATTTAAATTATCAAAACCATCTTTGTCCAGTAAGGGTGCAAGCAAACGTTAGTAGTCCGCCGGTAAACAATTTCATGGCGTTTGATGCCGAAATGATGCATGCAAGTGCAACGTATACAAATGCATCCATGGTGGTCATTGTGCACACTGGACTGGGAAGGAACAATTTGGATAACAGTGGTAAAAGGAGTATTCCTGTCAGCGCTAGGTAACTCTGGACTTATTACTCTAGTTTAGGGAATGGAATTCTGATCGTCGGTTGTAGACAGAAGATTTGCATCAAATATGATAAAATAAGCAATTCATTCTTAAAATTTATATAAAGTGAAACACATTAAATTCAAGAATATGTGTACGCTCTTACCATTTTACTAACAGAGATTCGTAATTGATCGCTTTTTATCCTGCAACAAAATTAAAAACGCTTAGAAACTATTCCATTTGCATTAATGCTTTCGTTTAGAGATCATTACACAAAATCCGATTTCGTTGAGACATCATTACACACTCTGCGATAAACCATGACATGCGAAGAAAACTTTATCGTTAAATATACAGTTACCAGGCGTTATTTTTGTGTGAAATTAGTTGTTGTGGCATTATATGGACATGCTATACTGAGAAAATCAAAGTTGTGATTAAAATGTATGTTTTTAAGCCATTGAACTGCAATGATAAAATACACTCCAAAGTAAACGATTCTAAACGATAATATGACAAAACACCAATTTCACTCGTACTAGTGTAGCCGAAATAAATACTGAAGGACATAGACATGCACCGTGGTTCATACCCTGGCTGAAAAACGAAGAAGAAACATTTGCTCTGTTTTAAAAACAACATAAGATACATACTTACCGAGATGTGTCCTCATAACAGGAGAGAAACGATGACATTTTTCGTTGCGAATCGATGACGCGTCGTCGTTTAGAACTGCATCACGATTGACATGGTTGCATACCAGTGTTACTAGGAATTATGAAGTCCATGATATGATAATGGACCACAAATAGATGCAAACATCTCTTCTGTCTCAAGATAATTCATCTGTCAAATTATTGTTTTCGGTGGATATATTACACGATTCTAAGCCATGGATAGTTCATGTCACCAGCTATATGACTTTATAGAACATTATGATGCCATTTCAAATTTCTTATTTGTCTGTCTACACAACTGATAAAAGCAGTGTATGAGTTTATTTCATTCACTGTAATATGTCACTGTAGTCAAACGTTTTAGACCAAACAATGTACCAGCATTAATTTTGTAAAATGTGTGTCCTTGTTTACAAACGTTAAATACATAGTTTATTGCTTCTAAATGTTGTATTTCCTGATACTGTAATATATATATCAAATCTTAATAAACTTATAAACACCAAACAGTAGTAATATCTGCCTACATTTTGGAGGAGATGCACATCTAATTTTGGCTATTTAGGAGTGTAGCATGGAGTTAAGAGGCGGTTGTTGCTAAGGGACAGTCTTCAACCGTTTTCCTGATACCAATGTAGGGCTTATGAAGAGTTTTGCGTACAGAAGTCGAGCTGTTAAGAAGTGACTGTTTAGGTATGTGTTATCTGTATCTTCTATAAAATCAAACACAACTCAAGTAGTTCACAATTGTTTCCTTCTTGTTTAGGTCTAGACAGTATTGACATGGTCTGACTTTGTCTGTTTGACTAGTATCAATGGGATGATCTTAATTTTGTTTACAAGAAACTTAATACTTTAACTTAAACATTGTATCGGTTGCCAATGTATACAAGTGATATGCACTGACTAGTTAACAAGGTCTGCTCTGCCGGTAAACTGAAATAAGAGAAATCGGATACGTTATACATTATGCACTCTAAACAATTGGTATTCACATGCATTTATAACACACAATAATAAAATCGAACCCGCTTATGTTAGACGGTGAAAAACGGGATTTGGTATTGTATTTGTCTAAGCCATAACACTTGTGTAAATATTAATAAAATACATACATTATCATTATATATTTCATTAAAAGAGCTATGTATTAATATGACTACGAACTTAGTACAATCAAGCAGACGGGATGACTTACATGAAACGAACCAAACAAATGGACATTGTAAGCAAGGTTAAGGGATTTTCAGTTGTGGTCGTAGAATATTGAATACAATACTTTTAGTACGCGCACTAACAGTGTGTCATTAGGTCATTATCATCACTTACAAACACTCTATTAGTATACAATGGTCAAGGTCTATTTTTGACTCATAAATATTTGAAACCAGTCTACGGAAAGTTTATTTTTTTGTTTATTATCATCCGCAAATGGCAGAACATGTTCCCAGCGACGTCTACCGCGTTATCATGTCGCTAGACTGTCTTGCAGACCTGTAGCAGACCGATGAAATATCTGTTTTTGTCGGACACAAAAAGAAATCAAATAGTCGAAAAGCGGTCCCGTCGAAAAGTATGACTTTCTAATTAAGGCGAAAAAAATACCGTTTGCGAATGTTTTATTCCACTGAATTTCGATGATAAATGCGGTTAAAAGCGGCTGAGATCAATGTATGTGATAACCATGCAATCACTTTCGTTTTAAGGTCTAGTATACGATAAAATCCGTACCGTACGGTCAGTAATGCCGCCCGCTCCGTATTTTACGAGGAATGCAAATTATTATAGTAAATTCAGAATACTATTATGTTCGCAAGTATATACTGATGGTTTATGTCTCAGAGTCTGTGCTATGACTATTCACATACAATTTACCTCACTGTATGTTTAGTTTATGTTTCATTTGTGACCTAGTTTTTATGTACAGCCGACTGTTTGAAACATGTATTGCTTTTTGCACTTGATTGACTTGTGTTTGGGAGTGGACATTGTCTTCATCTTTCAATTTGAATAATTAATATTTGATAGTGAGATGTTTGTTTAAACTTGAATAACACGAATAAAATACACAAGGAATAAGATAACAGTGCTACATTGAATCATCCCACAAGCTCAATTAGGAATGATGTGTAGACTATCAAATGCAATTTCAAAGAAACACTAAAAAGGATTACATTGAAATAACAAAGTCCTATGCTATAGAGATTGAGGATTGAGTGGACAAACTGCACTAAATATGTGTTGATTGCGTGCTTTAATGTAGCCCCAGAATGACTGAAACCGAATGGTTTCAAAATTGGCTCAAGAAAAAAAGCCAGCGCTAGCCCAGATTGCCCAATTCATCTAGTGAGCAAAAGACGAGACTAGTTGATCGGAAGTTGATTAGTTCGTGGGAGAATGAAGGCCATGGCTAGTATTTAATGATGATGAGATAGTCATGACCTTTACTTGAACAATAAAACTGAGAAATCTTGCTTAATTATAACGGTTATACATGTAATAAAACAACATTTAAAATAAGGATTTTAAGTTGTTAATCCTGTTCAAAACATTGCGACATGTAAGAAATTGTTGTGACAGGTAAAACATTGTTGCAACAGGTAAAACATTGTTGCGACAGGTAAACAATGTGTCTTTGCCTGTCGTTATGTCCTGTGAAGGAGAAAAAGTATTCGCGTTGACTGTTTTACCTGTATTTCACATGTGCTATTGATATTTTCTTGAAGTGGGCAATTCATAATTATAATATTATATGATATAGTCATCGCTGATAATTTCTCCTTGCATGTACTAACGGAGAAGAAACTGCAGTAAGATGGAATTTGTTACGGTGACACGCTGTTTATTCATAGTTTAGGGTGGTGCCAGCAACTACAGTTTTCAGCTTCATACTGATACCATAATATACTCTTATTTTTCGCTCGCTCGCTTTAAAAAATGACTGTTTGAAAACAATATTTATTTTTTTCGCTCGCCCCATTTTTTGGGGGGAAAAATCCGAAGAAAAAAATATAATTTGGTGTGGCCTAAAAATATTTAAAATTGCATTCTTTGAATCTTTTACATAACAAATTATAACAAATAGAAGTGATGCGTTAACTGTATGAAAGAAATATTAAGATAAAAGTAGTGCTTATTCTAAGCTTATTTTTTACGTACGTATGGATCAGAAAAGAAAATTTGTTCCGGTAATAAATTGTGAGTGTCATGATAGTCTGAGATAATTATTTAGAAACTTAATGAGAATTTATGTAAAAGATTCAAAGAATGTTATTTTAAATATTATTATAATTGTGAACAAAGACCTTGCTATATACAGAGAAGTTGGAACTGGGTCTGTAAACAGATTAATATTTTTTGTTTACGTGTTTGATACTACTAAAATGGAGTGTAATGCTTTAGTTACATGTTTTTTGTACAAAAGAGTGTAAATAACAACATATCATTCTATTCTTTAGCGGCGACCTTTGATGCTTTGCATCAATGATTTTCTTGTTTATTTATAAATTCGCTATTTTCGTACGCACTTGAATCATGCATTATATTTTCTTCCTAGTAACACTACAAATATTGTGCAATGTCACCGGTTAAACGTGCAGCAGTTCATTACGTCCTGTAAACAGCGGTATTGAATTACAACGTGCCAGTGTATTCTCGTATTGCATACTATGTCAAGGTCGAATTGTTTGTCATTGTTTATAACTGCGTTTATCGGAAATGAATGCATGTAATTTCTACTGAATGTTTTATGTTCATTTGTTGAGAACGTTATGCAACATATAGCACTACTTAACTGATATTGAGTTATAGAATGACATACATTGTGCGATATACGCTTGTATAATACTATCGATTGAACCTTAGCCCACAATGCAACGCATTTTTGACTGTGTTGACGTGCATTTGAAATAAAAATGTCATTATTATCATACAAGGTGATGCAACACTGCAACTTAAACACAAAACATCAAAACAACACAGCGAAGGCTAAATAAATAATCGCTTCGTGTTGCAACGGGTGGATATTGAGATTTAATGCATTAAAAACCTGCATACAGCAGAGTCATGAATCTATGCTAGAATCTATACTAGACTGACATGTTATTTAGGTTCAAATGAATCGATCGTCAGCTATGTTATGGTTGATGACAGGTTAGATATGCAGCGTTTTTGTTTATTCACACTTTCCTGTTGAATTTGAATACCCGGATAAACATCAAATGCCTATAAATAACCGCATTCCTTCCATGTCGGACGTTTTCTTGTATTGTTCATTCTTGTTTCAAGGTCAACGACTTGTTTATAAATATATGAGGAAGTTAATACGCTATCAAATTACCGAACTTAAGTACCTCAATAACAGTCCTCCTATATCAGGGATCTGCTCAAATGTATAAAGTATTTACATAACTTTTAAACCGTTCATAGCAATGCGCTATGATATATAAGTATCATTAAAAACAATCGATCTATGAAAAGTATATTATACTCTTTATATATAATACAAATTCGAGTGTTATACCAATTGTTTCGTAAATATAACTATTCACAATTTGAGATGTTCCCCAAGAAATTCTGACTGCCGAACCTTGAGTACGAAGGCGAGGGAAAACTCGTTAACATTTATACATCACCTAACTCAGACCGGATAACTTACAAAACAATGTCAAATTGATAGTGATTGTACATACCATCAAAACATGTATATGAAGTAATAATAGCTTGCGATAATTTGCAGCAAGTATTTATCTAATGTACGCGTCATTAATGGTATACAACTAATAACTACATTGCGATCGCTTAAAGGGAGACAATCCACATTGATAAGCATTGAATAAAGTAGGGGTTATTTAGCAAGTATGTTTAGTACTAGAGTTGCAATACTGGCCGATGTTGTAAAGATCGAATTAAACTATGCAAAACAAAAACAAATTGTATCCACGAATAACTGTTAACGTAGCACTATTTATTTAAGAAAGGTTTACATATAATGGACAATACCGCTGAAAACCGACAAACTACCTGTCTGAAGATCTGTTCTGGATGCTAGAATCAAGTTATTTCGGATGCTGGCATCCCAATATTCTGGATTCTGGCATCCGTTTGTTCTGGATGCTAGAATCGATATATTTCGGATGCTGGCATCCGTTTGTTCTGGATGCTAGAATTCCGTTATTTCGGATACTGGCATCCCAATACTAGATATACTGGCATGCAATTGTTCTGGATGCTGGAATACAAAAGAGCTTGATAATAATAATAATAATAAACTTTATTTATTGAAGGTAACGTTATTAAGACATGCACATAAAAACATACATAACATAGCCTTATCTAACTTAAGAGGCCTTCATCCAAAAAAACAAAATGCTTGCATCCTAGAAATCTGGCATTTGGATGCTGTCATTGCAGGAACTTGGATGCTGTCATTGAATTTATTAAGTGCACCATTTTCATATGCTATAAAAAATCTAATTACAGTCAAACCTGTCTGTAAAGACCACCCATGGGAACAGCAAAATGTGGTCTTTGTTTACAGGTCGAGGGGTGAAAGCGAAACTAGTCTAAGTGCATTTTAGTAAATTGTTCAGGACACAATTTGTAATGTTGATTTACTGGATGTATAATCAAAATTACTCTTGTTTTACATTCAATGTTGAATAATTGGAGAAAAAGCAAAAAAAAAGATTTTATGTTGGAAAATGCACTTGGACTGTTTTCGCGCTCAATATTTGACCAAAATTGTAACATTTGTTTAATGCGAAAAAAGTCCAAGTGACAAAATTGTTTTAAACAATACAGAATATTGATAAGCTTGCACCACAAATTAGTTTCTTCTTTATTGTATAAATAAAGTTTAGTGATTTAAATACAAAATCTTAAAATTATATTCACTTAATCTTTTGTGCACTTAATTAACGAGTGAAAATAACAAAATAAGTATGTATGATAGACCAATGATGATATTTAGATTCTTCCCAAATATATTATTTAGTACTAAATAACTATTTATGGTTAACATAAAGCATAATAGTTTCATTTAAGGCAATTTTAAGTATATTGGACATGTAAGGGGCTTATAGTCAACAAGTTAAACACTCATAAGTTTATAAAAATGTATCATTATTCTTGTATTTCATCTAAAAAAGTATCCAATTCATGAATTAAGAACTTTATAAGATACCTTGGTTGTTTATGAACTAGAAAAGATTCTACCATTGATTTAAACTACATGTTTAAGGCCTTTTGGTGCAATTATATGTTAACTACTACTCTTTCATACTTTTATGAGGGACATTGATACCTTACGTTTTATTTAACGTTTATAAATACATATTTTTTAATAATTCCTCCATCAACATATTGATATAAAAGACAGTGGTTTATAACTACGTCATATCGACTCAGAATCCCTTGATAGGCTTATCAGTAACCTGAATACTTGTACATCTAATACACTACATATTGTGTACATTATCACAATGAAGGGTTTATTAATTCATTGATCAAATAATGAACAAAGTTTACACAAATCTTTTTTAAACATTGTAAGACATATAAATCTCGTTCTTTCCAGTGGGTTGATACATTGTGTACAAGTAGTAAATTATTCAGTATTTAAGGGAGATAGAATGAGTATGAACTTTACATCTGTGCATAATGGGTTATGAACTAAATAAAAATATTCTACATTTTCATGAAATCTGAAAATAAAGACACAAATGTCCTTGTTTTGATGGAGTCCTTTTCATTTGAACCATTGATAAAGAGGTTGAGTATGTGTTTCACTCAACTCACTTTCAAGTTTCCATATAATTATGGTATGCTGTATTTTTTTACATGCTTGATGTAGGGGCAGTGTTAGTCCAGCCATGGACGTCACATCTCTATACTGTCGCTGTACGGCGACGCGTGTAAAAGTCGGAGTACAGAGACACGTATGCGGGGCTAGGGCAGTGTCAACTTGTCGCTGCTTTAGTTCTTTTATAATAAATTTATAGGAATTATTAGTTATTTTCATCAAAGACATTTGACCAAGCTGATGGGTTAGATTGATGTAAATATTATCAGGGATATTGACACATACATATTTTACAGGGCTGCAACGATACAGGTTTCTAAGTTCGGTTTTGATTACTACCCTTTCAGTTATTTGGCTCGGTTACATAAATACATGAACAATTACTATCTATAGCAATGTCTGTTGCACTCTGAGCACCTTAGAACAAAGTGAGCTATTGTGGTTGTCTTGGCTTTTTTGTCAGTGATCTGTCTGTCATCAACAGTAAACTTGTTAACACTTTATAGGTTACAACTTTGAACCGATCTTGGAGAAATCTCATCAGAATCAATGTTTAGCTTAAAAACATATTGGACCATTCCCATGGCTTAAGTTTTAACATGATTTGTCCAAAAACAAAATAATCTACTCCTGACAATGTGTGACAATGCAAATGTGCCTATTGTAAATGTTCCCAACTACAGCAAAGTGACATGATGACATCAGTACATCAATGGCATGCTCTTACTAAACAATCTTTATGTTGTAATTGGTTACATTTTGTTTGTCAGCATCACTGAACTAAACTTGTCAAATAAATGTTTCAATGATGCAACTGTCCTATTGGCCAGCAACTTGTACATGGCATATCAGATATTGGACTGTCCTGAATAATTCACTTGTAAGACAACACTGTTTTGTCAGTTTATACATTGTCCTATTACAGCTTAACTAACTTACAAAAGCCTTCTTCTCTTACTTATGTTTTGCTCACCTTCTGATAATCAAGGCATTTTGAGACAATTTTGGATAACTGATAAAGTGGTACAATTGTGTTGGTAAATGTATTCATACATGCCATGCATTGGTACATGTTTATTTGATGGAATTAAGCGAGAATAAATACGATTGAATTTTAACCTGTCCAAGTTTTAGCAATGCGAATTGAAATGGATGTCAAGGACTTGCAGCCATTTTTCATTTTTAAAGCAGGCATGTATTCAAACGAATTTACCTGACATTGATAAAAAATACTAAATTTTACTATATTCACACTTTAGTCTTGTTTTTGCTGTAGAATCAGACCACATTTTTAGTCAATCTTGATGAAACTAAGTCACCATGTATGTTTCTATGAAATTTAGGTTAAGATTGGTAACCTTGGGAAGAAATTAGGTCAACAGTCCAAATCAAAGTAAAACCTTGTTAATGCTTGTAGATGTCACATTTTCAACCTGGTTAATGTGTAACTTAATAAAAAACTTTTTCTTTATGAAATCTAGGTCAAGTTCAAAACTGGGTAAAACATTTTCAGCCAAATGTCAATGTACTCAGGTGAGCGAAACACCGTCTTGCAGGCTTTCCGGAAGCTTCTGACAAAAGGTAGGGCTTAATTCAGGAACCACTTACCTCTGAAAAGTTGAAACTGTATCAAGTTACACATATAGTATTTTACCAGTAAACAATAGTCTTCAGTTGGCCTTGGCTGTGTACTCAAGAATTAAATCTGTGAACACCTATCATAGCCAGTACCAAGCTGAAACTAACGACCCACTGGTAAACTGTATGAAAAGCCAATGTTTCAACAAACTAGAGCAATAATGTTTAAAGCAAGTAAAGTTATTCCAACTTAATCAACATTCACCTTGAAAAGAAACATGCAAATTAGGAATTTCAATGAAAACTTTGGACTTTTTAGGAAGGCATCATTCGTAACCCATTTCAAAAAACAAAACACACCCACTATGCAATTAATATATCTGAAAACAGTTACTTGTTTACTTTACTGTTAAGACATGCTTTTACAGAAATAGCATGCCATTGGTGCAGCTTATGTAGATTTGCACAAAGCTTTTTTTAAAAATCTGAATAATAATGATTTATATATTTAAGTTCCTAGTTGTAATCATTATAGTTAACACTAAAATTGTATTAATTATAAAACATCTGTTCCACTAACTTTGATCAATTATAGGGATGAGGGAGGGAATCAGTTTTTAAATGTGATGACAATATTAACATATAGTTAATAATTTATAAAATACCGCCATAATTCAGGAACCAGGAACTATTCTCAGTACATGAAATACACATGTGATGCGCACTGTGCTCAGAATTTACAGCTTACTCAATCTTATGTGGGATTAATGAAACGAAACTGTTGTTTTGAGAAGGAATGATATCATTCAAATACAAACAGACTAAGTCAATGCTACAGATCATGTCCTATTGTTAGTATTTATGTCCTGAAAATCTCATTATAATTGTTATAATGATATTACCTTCATGACATTATATCTTCGTCTAAATGAATACAAATTTGTTTATTTTAAATAAAATGGTTTAAAAAACACATGCATTTATACTTAAATCAATAACATCAATAAAATAGTTTATTAAGCAGAAAAAATACTGTTTGAAAAATAAGTGTCACTTAAACCACAAAATTCTAAGTTCAAAAATTAATGCGAAAACAGTCTAAGTGCAAAAAAATGCACTTAGACTGTTTTCGCATTCACAAATTATTGCATTTCACTAAGACCGTTTGGACATTTTTACAATATTATCTAAAATTGATAATTTATCGATACAATCTTTTCACAGAAGATGGGTATTAGTGTGTTGAATTGTTTTATGCAAAAAAGTGACTTTCTGAATAAATGTCACTTAGACCAGTTTCGCTTTCACCCCTCGAGGTGGTCTCTATTAACAGATTAAATATCATTGAAAATGGTCTGATGGGAGATACAATTGGTGATCTTTGCAGACAGGTTTTGTAATAGTGGTCTTTGTTCGCAGGTGGTCTTTAACACAGGTTTGACTGTACTACTAATTAGCACACTGACTGCTCAAATAGTACAATACTGGTATTTCACAAGACTTGTGTGCTACAGTTTCCATTCATTCTCACCTTAATACACACTTAGTTACATATACCTAATATAACTTCTACATTTATTGATATACTGTTGTACCAGTGCTTGTGCATCTGAATGCAAAACAAATGAAAGATGATAAGCAGTCGAATCCATCTAAATAATGACATACCAGTACATACAATTCCAATCAAGTGTTACTTAGTATCAAACATAAAGCATTATGGTGACTGATAATAAATTTACTAACATGCAAACTGTATGGAGTAACAGCCACTTTTTAACAACCATTTATCTATTTCAGTCTCTTCAATATACATTGTAGTTTTTTGTACTACATGCATTACAAACAATGATTATGACTTTAACACGTATATCACCACTCAAGTGGAGTAATAAGAGACTATACAATAAACATACACATGTTAATAAAAATACAAAATTAGTATTGCACATACAAACTACATGTACCTACAAATGTATAACATAAAATCTTTAGTGTAAAAATGTATCAAAGGATACTAATGCATAATTGAAAAATGACTGAAGTGATCAATTATCACCACAGTCAGACTGTTGATGAATTGAATAACATCTGCTTCTTCTATGAAAAATAAACTTATCATCCAACTATTACAATATTTTGAACCTATATTGTATTTTTTTCTACTGTTTAAAACATCATGACAGATTTTGACACTAATATTATTGACTGCATGGTTACCATATCTAATTTTACTGAAAGCCGGTGGAAGAATAAGTTTAAAATAGGTATGACTTCAAAAACCGTACAACAATTCCGGAGTTAATTACGACCACTTCCGGATAATCATGATGACTATAATGTAAACATATCCAGAAAGTGACCAGCCACCTGGCAGCCTTATTTTTAATTAAAACCACACAATTTGAACTACATTGGTAGAGGGTCAACAATGGAACATTTGTTCAATTTTCAAAATTGTGCCAGTAGTTTTTTACAATAATATTTTTTATTCCTCTGGATACATATAGCATAAGTGGACTCCTCCCCTGTTGGCCATGTTTGTTTGGGAATCCATGTAATTTGAACAACCTTAGAAGAAGTCGTTGACAAGAAGATATTTTGTGTTTATTCTTCATTGACATGGCAAACAGAATTTTGCATAGAATGGAATTCATTGAATAAGTTTGAAGGGGAACACATATCAATTATTTCTGTGAACTTTGGTCAAAGTTGTCCAAAAGGTTTCAGAGGAGAAATGTATAAGATAAGTGCGGATGGACAGACCGATGATGGACAGTGAGTGATCACAATAACTCAAACTGAGCTTCTGCTCAGGTGAGCTAAATAGAACTGTATTTATATGAAATACTACCTATTACTGAATGCAGTCTATGTTTTTGGTCATATATAACCAGTGAATACCACACCAAAGATAACATTTAAACAAGATTGATTTTTGATTTCAAAATTAATGGTGAGTTTATGGTAGCACTTGTCTGTGATTTTTCTCCAACAATTGCAGCTACATGTCTGGTCTGGAATCTACAACAATTTAAAGTCCCTCTTTCTTCAGCATTGGCCAAACATTTGAGCAACAAGACTTCATATATAGTAGCCTTTGTTTAAAAGGGAAGCTGTCTGAAAAAAAGAATAAATTATCAATATAATGACTTAACAAATAATTGAAAATATGAACCATCTTTGGTTGTTTCTTATCATAGTAGTAATTTACTGAAATCATCACAGAAAAAATATTGTTTGCTGAATTTAATGCTGTCATATTTGAGTCTTGATATAATCCTATATTTCAGCATGTAACATAGAAATGTCAGTTTTATAAATACATTTATTTTGCACTTAGTCAATGTAGTTTAACCTCAGATATTTAACCAATGTTCATCAAAGTATATTTTCATGTGTTGCCAAGACATTTGACATTATGCACATCACACATTTCCATGTCCATAACTACATTTCATTCTAAAGTTTAAGCATGCAACACTCAGCAATACTTGGACTGACTCAAGAAAGAAAATATCAAGTGCATCTACATTTAATATTGACCATGTGTACAAAGTGTGATTAAAATCCCTTCAAATTATGGACTCTACAATCGATCTTCCAAAACTCCCATTATGTTTTTCTATTATCTGTATATTGATACATTTTACTATAATTTTTTTGCTTTCACATCTTATGTTTACATTTTAACAATTACATATTGACAAAGTCATCTTTATCAGAACAATATAGATAAAGACTCTGTATTGATAAGGACTCTTATATCAAGACATATAATATTGTTACACTAATAACTAGTATTGTTCTACACAATATTAAAACTATTGACATTACTCAATTTGGACACTCTACTGTCTTTATACTTATTTTTAACATATACCGTCAAACTTGTTGGGGTACCCCTAGTCCAGCCACGGACGTCACATCTCTATACTGTCGCTGTACAACGTCCTGCTAAACTATTCACAAAAGTAAATAGAAGTTGGACACCGCCGGTCTTTCCACTGCATTTACTCTTATTTTCGTGAACATATATATGCTTTGCGTGCGATCAAAAACTGTACTACATAAAATTGTAGCTTTTCGTTGATTGATTTGTCTTTTCAACACAATATGTTCATGGATACGACTTGTTTTGTACAAAAATAGTGAATCAATCACCTGTTAAATAAGAAGATGGGAGTGTTGCTATGGAGGCGGTGCGCACATAGTTATTACCCTACTAAGATCATTGCTATTATTTGCTCCTTCTTGAGCCAATACTGAAAGTGATATATATCATGAATTCGATCAAAAGGTGCTTCAACGTTAAAATCCATCTTGTATTGCTACTTTGACGGGCGAAATTGGCGAGAGCGCGAATGTCAACATACAGTTTGTAAGGTGAATAGTTTACTTGCGCACCGTGGGCGGAGTTACGATTGATTGACATATATTTTAGCGACAATGTTTGCAGTCATAAACATTTGACCCCTGTCTTCTTGTCGAAGTGATTGTGAGGCATTCAGATGTGTGTGCTTCTACTCGTGAAAGATTGCTACAGTTTTTCCGCATCCTCCAAAGTCTGTTCGGACGCGTGTAAAAGTCGGAGTACAGAGACATGTATGCGGGGCTAGGGTACCCCATAACGTATTAAGTGTTGACTTGAAGCAGTTCATTGTGGGTGCATTAACTACTTCTTCTGGTAAATCATTCCAGATATCTATCACCCTGAAGCTTTAAGAATTAAGGACAGGCCTCACAAATGCTTAATTAACTCACAGTCATGCGCATCTACACTTCTTGATGAGCATCGCTTAATTGGTTTTTTTTTTTGCCTTTCTTAGCTTCATTGGTATGTCTGTTCTTACAGCCCAGTTCAAATAACTACTTTTTGTGACATTCAGGATGATAACAAAATTTGTGACTTCAAATATTTCTCCTCATAAACTGTTTCACAACATTTTACAAGCTGTTACTCACTTTACAGCCTTACTGGTATTCATCAACATTCAACCTTGGAGTCATTGAACACCTCTTCTTCAACCACATACTAAGTTCTTCCTGAATAAAATACACAGTGAAATAAATAATAACCATGGTTTATATGTCCGTGGTAATATCAAAGCACCATAATTAAATACAATTAAAATACCCAAACCTTGGCAAGGACTATTGCCAAAGAGGCTTGATTTTTTTTAATTTTGGCATTATTAGGGGCATATAGCAAAGTAATTTTACATGAATGCAGTTACTGCCTAATAGAGCTAGGCTTTACCAGGCCTGACAACAGTCCGTTCCATTCCTTTTTTTACCAGAACGGTCTGGTTGTTACACACATTTGGCAAGTTCTAGAATAATGATAGCAGGACCATTAAGCCTTTTAGAGAACTTTTGAAATACAGTGCATTATTGAAATTTTGTATATACACGATAGAGCTAATTATATTTGTATTGCCTTAATTACCTCTATACTGGAACTGTAAAATAATCTTTGTGCTGCTCTCATTCCTTTCATTAATACAGTAATCTCTACAAGTTCTTAATTCCTGCCATTTCCAATCCTGATTTACTGAAACATATTCGAAACAAGTGAAGTAGAGCCGGCATTGTTTACAATCGAGATATGTCGTAAATTTTTGAGCAAGGATTTTTCTGAAAAGCTGCGAAGACCATATGATTTGAAACACAGCTAAATTTACACAGGTTAGAAAATGCGATAAAAAGTGTCCGCGTACTGTTCCGGTCTGTCTATCAGACAAACTGAACTGACCCCGCTAACGTATGTCAGAATATTTTAACAAATGACTAATTTGCTACATTTAGTTTGACTTTCATCATGTTAATTAACGAATATTTATTTTTCAATTTAATGTAGATTTGCTCATGGAAATTGGATCGAGCCGACTGTAAACTTGCAAACAACATGAAATATAAGACGGCTCTTTTATAATCTACTGCAAAACACTTAACTCAGTTACACCGGTACATAATGGTTACCTTCAGATAGTCGCCAGTTCCTTGAAGTTTTACTGCTGAAGATGCGAGAATTTTGTAGCGTTTGTTGTGAAGAACCGACCGCGCACGAGACTTTTAATGACGTAGCGACATTGCATTATATCTATTTATATCTCCAATGTGTAGATTTCACACTTAAATTCCAAGCGTCTGCGTGATATTTATTTGCGATGAGCAGACGATACAGAGGAACTAATTACTAGAAATTAATACGTGATTATTCGTGCAAACTCAATTGCCCAAAATAACTCAAATAATTAAGAAAAGCCGTTTGTATCAAGACTCCCATTCTTCAATTGATGTATGTCAGACATATCAGCCATTATTCTCATCAAATACATAACAAAATCAGAGGATGGGACGTACTATTTTCTTGGGATGATGAATATCGATGGCGAGTAAACTTCCGGTCAAGACGATGATAGCAAAGACACGCCTCAAAAATCTTGCGATGTTTTCTGCTAGATATGTTTACGATGTTTCCGGCGGCTCTTTGTGTAGTTGTTTAGCCCAACATTCTCGTCAGCACGGAGGAATATTGTGGATTTTGGCGACGTTTTCGCATGTTTCATCCTATCTCCAACCAACTTTTACCAACGTAACCAAGTTCAAGTTTCGCTGAGGTGAATATATTCTATCCGTCTTACTGTATTTACTATTATTGTATACGAACGCTGAATGTTATTGTTTACAATCGATAATCTCGCGCATGCGCATTACGCTGGAGGGCAAAAGAGATCCGGTGATCATTTGAGAAAATAACAACAAGTAGATAAACATCAGCAATGATGAATTTATCGCATTTAGCGCATCTTTCTTCTTAAGAACTTGATAGATACCATGCAAAGTTCACGGTGAGTGGCGAGAGGCTCCCTAATCCGTTTGAATTGGAAGAGAAATTGTGGGAAGACAATATCCAGAAATGGCCACCAGTGCAGTATGGCGACATCTGGAATTATCTGGTGAACACTCCGGGAATCTACACAGCAGAGGCTATGAAGGCATTCAAGTCTTTAGATGGGTATAATTTCTTTGTGTCGGGACATGTGCGTGTAGTAATGTTTCATAGTGTAGACGATCAAGTGTGCTTCCTGACATGTACTGTTGTGCCCTCCCAGAAAGTCAGTGACAAAAAATGTTGGCACAAGACATGGATCTGCCTGGACAAAACCAGAGGATACATATTGACAGCCCACTGCACATGCAAAGCTGGTTAAGTAATTACTTGAAATATCTTGTAACAATTCACACAAAAAACCACTTAAACTATAAAATGTCATGTGTCAGTGTGCTTTTCATTTATAATGAACTCTTAATAAGGAAGCGCCCAATGAAGTAAATCAAGGGGGAAAAGTGTGCCTGATGAGTAGCTCGAACTCGCTCTATAGACTGAGCTAACTGGACAATTGTCTAACCCCACACCACTACAATAATATATTTCTTACTTACTATATAAGATGCATCTCTTACGCAAATTTACCTTGATTTCAATGTTTTTATGACACTTTTCTTACGTTTATTTTTCAGTCTTGGGGAGGCATGCAGCCACATAGCAGCTGTGCTATTCAAAGTTGAGGCAGCTGTAAAATTGGACCTGATACACCCTTCAAAAACAAGTACAGCATGTGTCTGGAACCGCTACTACAAAGAAAAGGTAATTAAAGCTTTGTTGGTAGTACACATAGTTGTGTTTTCTATTTATTTTGAAAACTGATTGTGATTTGTTTAAGATGTTAAATTGCAACTATGCTGTCCCTACCGATCAACATTACCGAAGATTGAAGAAAATCTTGTGCATGTTTATATGGATTTTTCATGGTGAAACACAAAACAAACATACTTGTTTGTATGTCTCATTGGTATGATTTTTTACCTTTATTTTACCATTCTAACAAGATACAAACAATAATGACATTATGTTGTCTTCAGGTCACTGGTGAGCCGATTGCTGACGTGGATTTAAGCAGACCAAAGCACGGACGCGTGAAGAAGTCGAAGCAGCCGAGGCCAGCACCTGTCATAGATACAGACACAAACGAAGAGGAGTCAGCTCTCCAATCATTGAAGCGGGTATGTCCTGAGGCCTGCATACTGACCAAAGCCGATTCCGACACTGACACAGCCTCAGATGATGAGGACATGCCACCAGTGAGTAATTTTATATTCAGTTATCTTGGCTCCATTTTCATTGTCTTGTAAGATACTCAAATGGGATAACAAAATTTGCAATAGAAAAGGTATATCATAAATTCATTCAATAAGTAAGTATAATATAGATCTGTAGGGCAGAGGTATATAGGCGTAATATATTTTACTTAAAAAAATCGATACTTATATGTATATAAGCACTTGCCTGAGAACTATGAAAATTCACCCAAAACAAAAATGGAAGCTGCTGCACTGGCAAATGGCCAAGTCTAATACTTTGTAGCACCTATCAAATGTGTTCTATGGTAAATGAATTACTTAAGATTATTCTTAATCATTTTGTCAAAAAAACAAACAACAAAACTTCATAATACAGAGGAAACAAGATCGAAAAAGTAATACATAAACATGTTATAGACATAATAGAAGTGAAAAATTATGAAATCTGAACTGCAAACATGTAAATGGCATTTTAGTAAACGATACTTGATATATATTGATGTATCTTCGATATTTCTCCTACTATATATCGATATTGTCAACATGCATTTTGCATAATCAATGACAGCTCAACATTATCTATTACAGATTGTGGTTAGACAACACCATGTGCCTGCGATGCTGACCCGGGATGCGTTGATGGCCGAGTGCAGGACCCTACTACAGGACCTACTTGGAGAAGATGACGCGTAGTCAAGCAGAGTGTCCGTTGTGGAAGAGACAGAGGATGGGAAGGATACCGTCTACAGTAGTCCATGACATAAACACTTTGAAGGACACAACCGATCCCAAGAATTGTATTGGTAGAGTGATGAAAGATGAGATGAGAGACCTTAGTTGTATACCGAGCATTAAGTTTGGTTTGATCAACGAGAGAAATGCAAAAAACATGTACATTCAAGACATGCAACGTGAGCATGTTATTTTTAAATTCCGTGACAGTGGCTTGGTGCTTGACTCAACCTTTCCTATGTTTGCTGCCTCACCAGATGGCGTTAGAAATTGCGAGTGCCATGGCGAGGGCCTTGTTGAGGTCAAATGTTCATTTAAACATAAAGATATTCTTGCGCAAACCATTCCAGAACTTGATGAGAACGTTTTGCCTCTAGTGAAAGGTGATATTGCTAGAGAAGCTCCATGTGCACCTAGTTCTGCGGATATCAGAAATCCTCTGTCGGCAAGAACTAAATCACCATGCTCTAACTTATCTAGAAATCCTGAATGGACAGTCAATTCCATGTCGGAAACACGACCACTCCAACACTTGGACGGAACACTTATTGCTCCATAAGGAGTAATCCCGACAAGCAACTTTATTGTGTTATGGTGCTTGTAGTTAGAGTAGGTCTTTGCTCGTGCGTCCAAGTTGGATGGCCGTTGGATTAAAATTTCAGTACAGTCTATTATCACACGACAGTTGTTATACTTAGGTCTAAACGATCTTGGCATATTTTTCAGAATTGTTCCCTTGCATGGCCATTTAATCAAAAACTTCATCTTCTGAGCAATGATTGGAATACATTTTGAAAATATTTTGGAGACTTGAGTTGGACATATGTTAAATCTGATGGCCAGGTCCGCATTTGTTAAATTTAGTTTCAATTTCATTAAAACTAGTAGCAGCTTATCACCAGGACACATTTTACCTATTGGTTTGATACACACCGACACTAGAGTCAATAACCACACAAACACCGAACATGAGGACACCCCGGTCAATGTTCTGATTTGGGAATTTTTCAAGTTGGAGAATGTGAACTTGTTCTTCTTGACTTCTTTCTTAAGTTGTTGGTGTTCTGAGAGGATTCTCTGGTATTCAGACTGCAAAGCTCTGTGCTTAGTCTCAAGTTCCGAGTACTGGGCAGTGAGGGTCTTCAGTGCTGCGTCAAATGGATCAGGTCCAGGATCTGTTCCTAAAACAGATAAAATAAACGACAGATAAAAACATGGACATATGGTTTAAAGTATGTGGTAAAAAGGAAGGGCATATATTATAAAAATGCAAAATGAGCTTACCGATACATATACAGGGGATTGGGTCACATAATCACATACAATAAACTATGTATAAGGAAAACTATTCATGTTTATATTATTTCAATTTCACATGTACCTTTATCGGATGTTGGTGCAGATTGTCCGAGGTCTAACAATGCATTCACTGCTATCACCTTGTCATTTTCATCATCTGATACAAGGATTTCAGTCAGAGCACGTCTTCTTTTCATCCGCCTGTCATACCTTTGAGTGGTGTTTGTTGCCTTGGTGGGATGTAGCCTGGGTTGTCAGGATTATCTGATTGTTGACCTGAAACATGAATGTGATGCCAACATAATTATGCAATGAGCTGTTCAACATAGACAGTCAATCACTATTGAACATTATTAATGTATACTGCATGATAAGTACCCTATATTTACATAATATGCCATTCAATCAATATCCTTTCAACATTATATATTTACTTGTTCTTGTCATCGAGAGTGATTAGTATAAGTTGTAAGAACTTGTTTCACGATCGATGCAAAATAAATAAGTTAAAAACGTGTTCTTGTTACTGTCAGTGTCAAGTTCATGGTTGTTTTCGAAAGGGCAAAATAAAACTGAACTACAAATGTACAGGTGCAATTCAATACTGTCAGGCGACTGTTATTATAAATAAAGCTAGAAGAATGCCTAAAAAAATTAAATACCTCCAACAAAGTGCACAGAACATATTCTGTCGTGCCCTTTCGGCTCCCAATGCTTAGATGGGTTATCTAACCGCATTCTTTTCATAGCCACAAGCCATCGCTTTCGTTGCCCTTCTTCAGCAGGAAAACGATGACATTTAACCTCGCCTCCTTTAACTCTTCTATTTGTAAACCCTACAGCACAACACGTATTAACCATACCGATTTGTTTACAAACTGTCACTCTAAATATAGACGTTTACGCTCTGATTATTTGACATGGCGAATAATGGAGGCGCGTGACGTGATTGCTGATTTTATTTTGTTGAACTGATTATTAGTACTGCAATGCTTGGCACTATCAGAGTCAGAGTGTAATGTCAAATCTGTTCTGCTGCATGAACCCAGACAATAACTTTTCTTCTGTCTGATCACAGTGATGGCAGTATTGTACCAGTTAGGTTTAGTTTTAAACCACCCCATTGGCCCAATTTCTTGTCACGAGAAATACTTTTATAAGTTTGATATCGACATGTTTCAAAACCGAAAGTAGTAAAACGAAAGTAGATCGATTATCTAGGAATTCAGACAACTCTGTATGAAATCCGAAATGGATACTTTTGTAATGCATTGTAATAAAAGAGAGATAATACGTAAATACAGGGAAAGCCACATACACACTTCTGTGTAGATTGATTTTGAGACCTATTTTAAGAATGTCTAAACATTATGGTAGTCAACATATGGCAATTTTTGGGTTTTTCAATATTCAGTCAACCTTCCAAACGAATATTCTATCCTTCAATTTTCATCAATCAAAAATTGGCATCAACCATTTATTAATTTTCATTATTTTTCATATCTGAACTCGCAACAAATTTTGTTTTGCATTTGTTCATTTTAAACTCACATCACAACAAAAGTCTTCCCCCCCCCCCCGAAAAAAAGTTTTACTTTTTCATTTGTTTTCATTTCATGCTCTTGTTTATTCTAGTAGTAGCTGTCCAATTAGCTCAATCATTAGAGTGATCAACTGCTAATCTAGAGGTCATGGGTTCAGAACCTTGGGGATGCGTATGTTCTTCCGTGATAATTTTACTGAAGATAATGCATCTAAAGTCATTTATCCTCCACCTCTGAACTATGATTTAAGTAGAGAAGTTGTCAGTTGCTTGAGGAGAAGCAGGTTAGTGCTGGTTGGTAACCCAGGAGCAACGGTTAGATCAATTGAGCGCCATATATGACTAAAACATTGGTGAGAAATGGTGTAAAACACGAAACAAACAAACCATTTATTATGATAGCATGACAATGATTAACCATTGTCTCACCGAACAGTATGTTTGGGTGCGAATCAATCGAGTAGATAAAATTGAATTTTTTCTCGAATATAAGTATGCCTTATCAGTATTCAAATATTCGAATGTTGAATGACTAACTAAAAATTCATTTCTAGTATTGCCCTGGCTGTCAATAACAAGGATGTGAATTTTTCGCAGATCCGACGTAAATCCGAAATAAGTTGCCCCCGTGACCGTGGCAAAATTTCCTCTTTTTTCACACTTCACTGTTGGCATACCTGAATAATTGTATGAATTAAGATATTTGCCACATTAACATGTTCTCGAGGCTAATTGCTTCACTCATTTGATTTGTATATTTCAGATGAGAATAGGCATGCCTTTTTGCAAAGTCTGACAGTTTGCAAATGTGCAGTATAGGAGATAGAAAGTTATCAAAGATGGAGATAAAATATGCTGGGCTGTCCAATAATGGAGTTCATTGAAGAGGATGATATTATAACACTGAAGTGATCGAAGGAAACATTCCTAGTATCCATGACTGAATTACTGCCTATGAATTTTACGTGGAGCAAGGGCATTAACATTATTAAGGAAAGGAAATTAGACTTGATATCCATCATGAGTTAAATTATCAATTTATCGACAGTTTACTATTCTCACTACTGAGAAGTATGAGGTTGTGTAGTACAAAGTGCATATTTCTTGATACAATATTTATGAACTGTTTATGCCATATACATGTATTACACTATGAATGTAAAATACTTCTTCAGTCAGCTTCATTACTTTTTATACCCCCGTTTGAAAAACGGGACGTATTATGGGAACACCCGTGGCGGGTGGGGTGCGACGTCCACATGGTTTCCGCTCTCTAAGTCAAAGAGTTTTATGGCCCTTGAATTATTCAAATTAGGCTAAATTAGCCTTGTCCGCTCTCTAAGTCAAAGAGTTTTCATCCCATCATTACCAGACATAGTGAAAATGTTTGTGGGCATAATATCTCGGACAAATTCGACAACCAGCCATATCGTTCAAGTCACTCGGGAGTTATCACCCTTTGATTTTAGAAATTACCTAAATTTGTCTTTTTTTAACTCTGAGCTTTGACTCATGGCGGGCGTATTTTGTGACAGTTTGCCACTCTTGTTTAACTTGATATGAAATTTACATGTATAATAAAAATCAAAAATGCATTTGATTAAATACACTTAAATAATATCGGGGAAGAAATCAGTACATCCATGAATCATGTACTGGTATATTCTAGCTATAAGAGTTGAGCACTTATTGCTGATGATTATAGGGACTTTGTTGTATGTGCGATATTAAATAAGTTTGTTTATGCTTATTAACAATACCTGTCGGCACCTTTATCAATTATGCAGGGTATCCATTGTATATTTTTTCTGATTAAAGGTGTGTAAAATACTTGTTACACATTTTTTATGTGCAAGATGTACCAATTGTTAATTAAATGTTGTTACATTATGATTTTATAGGCTTCAAAATTGAAGTTAAAAGTGACAGGGCAGTTTGATTAGACAATAATTATGCTGAGTTGTAAATATGTTATGCTTAAAGCTATGATTAGCAGTTTTGCTACACAATTTCATACTCCTCTGCACTTAAATTGTAGTGTGCTTTATAATATTATTTTCAGGTTTATAAGTCTTTACACCATGCTAATATTTACTAGTCAATGTATTATACTTTAAAACTACAACCATTAATTTTATGTAAGGAGTGTAACATGTTTCTATCAATATTAGTTGTACATGAATTTATGATCATCAACCTTAGCTGACCATTTCATACAACTGTTTGATTTAAAGATATTTTGGTTAAAATTATGATCGCTGATTTCGTCTGGCTGCTTTATTCTTTCAGTTACTTAGTATAACTGTAAATATCTTTTAAACCTATGATCTACTGTTTTGCTAGAATACTTTCAATTAGTATAACTGTTAAATGAATCCTGCTTTGCAGTTTTGTTCGTATGTCAGATATTGTTGTTGCCCTCGGCGTCCGTCTGTGCGCCCACTTTTAGCTTGTCCGCGCTTTATCTACAATACTGCTGGTTAGATTTCAGCCAAACTTCATATGATTGATCAACATCAAGTGTAGTTGTGCATCTTCGCTTTGTGTTCCCTCAGATAATTTTTCACTGAGTTATGGCCCATTGAAGTTTTTATACCTCAGATTTTTTTCCGCGCTGCATCTCCAATACTCGTGGTTGGATTTCAGCCAAACTTCACAGGATTGATAAACATAAAGTGTAGTTGTGCATACTTGTCTTTTTGTTCCGTTCGGATAATATTTCACTGAGTAACGGCCCTTTGATGTTTTTATACATATGGAGTTTGTCCGTGCTTCATCTCCAATAATGCTGCTTGGATTTCAACCACACTTCACAGAATTGACAAGCATCAAGTGTACTTGTGCATCCTCCTCGTGGTTTTGTTCCGTTCAGATAATTTTTCAATGAGTTACAGCCCATTGATGTTTGTATACGTATGTAGTGCATGGTGAAGTTTGTCCGCGCTTCATCTCAAATACGGCTGTTTGGATTTCAACCAAATTTAGCAGGACTAATACACATCAACTGTATATGTGCATCCTTGTCGTTTCGTTCTGCTCGGAACATTTTAGAGTTATGGCCCTTTGATGTTTTTATACATATACAGTGCATGGTGAATTGATCAAACACTATCTTTCTTTTTTGCTGGATATCTTATTCTAACATCTTCTATCAGTATTATAATTACTGACAAGCTGCCACCTGTGAGACATATGGACTATCATGGTTTTATTAAAAAACAACCATCTAGTTCTATTCTAAATTTGCCTTTTGCTTTGAAGGTATTAAGGGCAGCTTTGATAATTAAGCTACTTTATTTTAGTATTCAAGGAAAATGCATTATGCTTTACAACTCGATTGTGTCATCTTTGTCTTAACATACTATTGAATGTGTTTGTTAAATAGCATACTGTGCTTTAAGTCTGTATCAAAGGTGTAAGGTATAGCTATTATAATATACAACATTATGTTCACACCTATAAATTGCATTTGTATTCTTAGTTGTGCATCTACCTTATATTGGGATGCTGATGTCCACATTATTTTGAAAACTAGCTGAAAACACATATTGACAAGGAAATAGCATAAATGCTCCAAAAAGATGCCATATTATCAAACATATGAATGCATAATAAAACGATTGGCTGATTTTACCGTATGGGACATAACTGGCATATTTTTCAATTTAGATGCTATATTGCTGTTTTATCAAACAAAAAGTGCCAATTTTCGTTCGTGAGAATTTTAAATTTTAGTTGAGAACGCATTTTATGGCACTCGTGCAACGCCCCTATAATTATGGCATCTGGTCTGAAAACAATATTAGTCATCTACCCTGCTTTATGTCATTCTCTGATAGTTTTGGCCCAAATGACACATCTGGGCAAAATTGAGTTATTAACATTTCTGAATGCAGAAATATTGTGTAGGTCAGTACACATTAATTTGTTGGCAAAACATTTTTAGGGAATTACAGCACTTTTGATATGGTCATCTAGACTAGATATACGCAAATGTCTTAGTTTCTCAAATTGTATACAGCAAATATGTTTTCAGATTCAATAAATAAATATTTTAAAATATATGTATATTATTATTTACTTAAAGATGTATCTGGCTCATCTGAACATAAACTGTTTGAATTGTTGTTGCATTGACTAAAACATCTCTAGTAAGAGCCATTGCAATGTAAAACCGATTGAAAAAATCGTTTTTATCATATTACTTACAGTCAAAACCGGTAAAATAGCCTGATTGTTTAAAAAACTGGATTTTCTTTTAAATTTTATGATGTACAAACATCTTTCTTCAACAAATATGGATTAATACATTATGAGTTCATTCTTTGTTAATACATGTTTAGTGATGTTTTAAACATAGAACATATATTTTTCATGTTTGGTTAATTAAACAGATGAACAAAAAATTAGCATAGTATAACTTTAAGAAACCGGGCCGCCTCAATGGTTTGCTTCAGCTCGACGCTGAATCATAAATCTTTTACTGAAATGTTTCAACTAGTTGTTGAAAACATGACGTCATCATGTGAAAACATTGTTCAGTACGTTTAGGCCATAAATCTCGGAGACTGCCACATGTAAATCATGAAAATATAGGCAACTTGTGCTATCAAACCACGTAGGTATCATTCCTTTGGTATGGCGTATTACTTAACTATTGAGATGTTTAGTATCATTTCTCACAATAGCGAAACAATCGGGTCGCATTTCGACCAGACAGAGAAAACACCGTAATTTTTAATAGGGTTATGTACTGGGTCATGAATACAATTAGTATTCTACCGTGTTCTGTCCTGATTTTTTGAATAAATTGTTGATATTGATAACTAATTATTTGGTTTGTGTGCAGTGTACAATGGTTTATATTTCAGTTAAACCAAATTAACTTTATAAACTAATTATAGTTGAATGTGTTCTAATGTAAACATCCAAACATGCATATATGTATGCACACTTTAGGGCATAATATATTCATGCAAACAACTCATGTATAATTTAATTAGCACGTTTCGTAAGCAAACGTTGTTGTTGACAATCGGTATTAACGCATACATTAATTACGTATGATCATGGATTTACATCTTTTCCATACTTCTCATCTGAGTGTTCTACCTTTTCATATTTAGGAAGTGTCTCATGGATATATTTTTCCTTTTTATAGATCGCAAATTTTTTTTAGAATCTGCATCGTTTCCAGTATGTTTGTGTTCCTTATCTTGCATCATTTATCTTTTAACTGAAAGAAAGTCAACTTGATAAGTAAGTTAAACAAATTTAAAATATTTAGGTTTTTGCCTGCAATGTTGTTACACTTTCATGTCTGCAGTTAATGAACACCAATCTCCTACATTACCTTTGAGATAAAAATAAAAATTTAAGGTGTCAATGATACACGTATTGTCGAAACTGCAACCGTTTTGCCGGTAAATGTGGTTGCCTGTTGATCTTAGATTGTAATACTCGTACATATAGTTTGATGTATTTTGTATAAACATGAATAGACCATTTAAATTCATAATCAGAAAACGCTTCACTAAGTGTAAACTGGTTCTTTAATAATTAAATAAGCTAAATACATGTTGCAATTTCATTTAATTGTATGCCAATGACCTTTAAAATTGAATATAAGTGTTAATGAAAACTTATCCTGGGGTCATGGGAAATAATATTAAGATAAAGCTGTAACTATAATACAGTTACTCACAATACAACACGCAGACATACACATTGAACATAAAGAGTACTGTAAATCACTTTATATTTTCGTGATCTTTATTTCGCGAAAACCAGGGTCCTGAATTATTTTGCGGATTTATGAATTCGCGGCCTAAGGATCGTAATATTAAATTTGCGAAAACCAAATCTGGTTCGAACGCATTAAATTCCGCGCATTGACGGACCGTATCGGACGCTGTTAAGCCGATACGTGCGTAGTCTCGGCTACTGTAATTCGTTGCTGATAGTATTTTTTCACCTGTACGGGCAATTATCCTGATATGTATTCACCATAGATTCCATGAAGTTCATGTATTATCTCAACAATAAGTGCTAGTACATTGTAGCTACTAGTTATAAAATGTCCGCAGTTAGTGGAGGTAAACATGGCTACAAGGCAGATATATACGTTTTTTTAAGATTGTTGGATCGGATACATTACCAACTCCTGACGTTTTGGATAGGTCGTACGTTCAAGTCGTAACTTTACGCGGATTGTTTTATTCCGCGATGCAACTGAATCGCAAAAAATAGCGTTAATAAAGCACCGCGATTTTCAGTATTGATTTCCACGGGTACACATAACCGTATGAGGACCGTATACTGCAAAACCTAAACCATCCGGACAATAATTAAGCCCGATTGTTTTATATTTTTATTCATTACAATGTATTCATTTCATTTATATAGGCAACGATGGCAAAATGCTTTTTTGAAGTGAAATCATAATATACAAAAAGTGTACCTAAACAGTGGAAAAGTAGATTTGAGCGTAACCCGAATAACGCCACAATTTATTGAAACGGGTTAAAACGTGCGTGTGTGCCGTTCCGCGATTTGACGCTTAAAATCTCAATAAGGTTTGTAAATATAAATTACAACAACAAATGTTCACCCGTCTAAATTCGAAAGATTCACTATCGAAGCAAACAGAGTAATTTCTTATATTGTCGACAGGTTAGTTTATTCTAGTTTTTCGTGGGTTATGTGTGTGACATTTGTAATGAGAGGTGAAGGACAATTGTATTCATTGGTGAGTGAACAAAAAAAAAAGGTATTTGATTTGTAAATTGATTAATATTGATTATTGTAATTGTAGTGTTAATTGCATATTGTAAATTGTATTGGGATAGTTTGAAAGTGGCATTTTTTGAGCGAGTCTGTAACGGCACAATCAATCTGATAATCACTGGTGATGGTTACTGTTGGCATGATTAATTAATTAATTACTGACAAACCAGCTTTTAAATGTGATACTAACTGTTAATTTTATAAAAAAATATTTCACATTTTGATCTGACAGCCATTGTCTTTTCTTCGACGTTTATCCTTATCTATTTCAAAAGTGTGTATTTGACACTTTTTGTTACTTTGGTGTGGATTGTGCATGGAGTTATATCTTGAGCTCTTCAGCTGGCCCTCTGTTTTCAGAGCATGGAAACATCTGTTGTCGGTGGTTTGTTCTGAGACTTTGACATTTATGCTTTGGGGTTCGTCCAGTCATCTTGCAGATTTAGAATTTGTATTCAGAGAATATGGGGTGTTTTATCTGCTTGAATTTTCCTAATATTTGTCACACAGGACAAGTGTCCTAAATATGACATGATTCAAAACGCTGTCAGTTTTGAAGGCATGGGGCTGTGTTGAACCGTCACACATACGAATATGTCACACGTGTGACATATTCGTACGAATTCCTCACATGTGTGTTACAAATTCGTACGAATATGTCACAAGTAGGTGTTGTGAAATTCTCGTACCCCCTTTTTTCACCACCTCTTAGTACCAATTTTTACATTTCGTTTATCGCTCGTTTATTATTGTAAGCTACCAGCCGCCGTATTGTCGTTTGTTTCTTTATTTGTGCTTTTGGGTTTATCAAGTTGTCAACAATATTCATATTTATAGTCCTATAAACCAAGTTGTTGGGGGTATATATACGACAGACCGATGGTGACATTTTGAATTCAATATTTCATGATTTTCCCATTCACGATTTCAACTTCACGAATTCACGATATCAACTTCACGATTTCATCTTACTAAACGAATTCACTATTTCTTGTTTTCACGATTTTAAATTAACGATTTCAACTTCAAGAATCAACCTCATATAAATCGTGAAATTATGAAGGTGAAATCGTTGAAATCGTGAAATTTTGAAAAGAAGAAATCGTGAATTCGTAAAATTTGAAGACACTCGGGCCACAAATATTGGCTGAACGATTCGACTTTGATGTATGACAAAGTAAAATGATTTGACCTTCATAACACTGTGACCTTGACCTTAGATATAGTGTTCTTAAAACAACACATATACTTTACTTGTAAATCTAGTCATCATGCGAATTATTAAAACTCTGTGACAAAACAACTCTACGTTTTGAGTGAATGGAGTATTATACGAAAGACCGGTGGGGACATTTCGAGTTCAATATTTCTTGATTTCAACTTCACGAATTCACGATTTCAACTTCAAGAAATCACGGGTTCACGAATTTAACTCCACGAATTCATGATTTCAATATCAAGATTTCATGATTTCGTGAAGTTGAAATCGTGAAATCTTGGAATATTATTGAACTTGAAATGTCACCAACGGTCTTTCGTAGTATTGAAATGCAATACAAAGTCCCCTACCGGATAATATAATCATCTGAAAATTTACTGTCTGAGTTCAGATGTCAATGTCGGGTACCATGGTCTCATATTTTAACCATAGAACATGGGTTTTGAATGTTGTCGCAATGAGGTCAAAATTTGATCCAAGTTTCATGGAAATTCTTTTAGTGATAGGACATATGGAACGGAAACGAAACTCCAATGCTCAAACCCAGTAAACATTGACGTTGTGTGGACGTTGTGCCAACTAAGGACCCCAACATTAAAATAACATTGGATTATAGTTGGATTTGAAAGTGTTTTAGACGTCATATCTCAACGTCGGGGTACGACCATAATCAAATCAAAATATCTTTTATATACAACGCGAGTCTAATACAATTCAAACCAAAATGACAATTTTATGATATTTCAACGTTGATTTATAATCAAATTCCAATATCTTAAATTATCAAGTAACTTTAGTTTTATATTCACATGCTACTTGGACATAAATTAGTGTTAATACATTTTAAATGTAATGCATTTAAACATTATCGTACGAGTTAAGAGTTTGACATATATTGTATATGTATTTCACGGGACGTAATAAAACAATATGAACACGTTTACGTCGTGTCTGAGCCAAATCCAACGTTGATATAACGTCGGACCTCTATTTCTAGCACACTGGATAGGCATTTCCGGTGAAGTCAGCCGGTGCTGGTAAACTCTATCTGGCACCCCTATGCTAGATGAGTCACGCGCTGTGACGCAATACTTTTTATTTCTTTTATTATACACTTTATGTAAGCATAATTTTGATATTTCAATAGATGATTTCCATAAACATTAACTTTACAAAAAATATAGATTCAAAACAAAACAAAATAACCCTTATATTGAAGGAACATCTTGACGTATGCAGTGAATACAAATTACTGCGCGTCATGACGTCAGTAAACATCATCGCACGCGCTTTTTGGTGAAATGTACCAAAATGCGTTTTTCTATGTCAATTTTTCACAAAAAAGTAATTTAAGGTATGCTACTAAAAATATACGCCATGTGTTTCCGGTCCGGATAGAAAAATCCGACCCTCGGGCACGCTGCGTAGCCGGTAACTCGGCAAGCCTCGTTACCTGGCAAAGCAGGTGCCCTCTGGTCGGATTTTTCTATCCGGACCGGAAACACATGACGTATATTATTAGTCCGTACAACGTCGAGGCTCCGAAGTTAAATTATGGTAGGCGTCGATGAGATCAAAATCCAACGTCGTCTCGACGTCGGGTGTTTGCTAGGAACCTGCAGCCAAGTGTATAAACCTTGGCTAAGTTGTCCATAGGTTATCTTTTGGCCAAATTGCACATTTGAATAATTTTATTGGTTAATAGTAATTATTGGCTTATCATTTTGGTTAACTTTTACCAACCAACGAATCAACCAGTTTTATACAATTGGCTGCTGTCCTTAAATGGTGACCTTGACCTTGAACTAGTGCGCCTGGAACATTGGTTCTGCATTTCGTCTTGATTCGTTCAGCATTTGACCAGTTTGTAAAGGGTTTAGTACTTAATGGGGGCAGACACACAATCCTGTTACATTGAACGGTGACCATGACCTTCAGTCGTCGATCTGCGTGTTGCCCGGATGAGGTGAACATTTACCCAGTAGGGAACTAAAATCCGGTTATCATCTTTGAGTCAATACAAACGGCACGGCACCATCACTACACGTTACATAAAGAAAATGTCCAAAAGTGCATTGAGACCCTGCCGTTGAGCCATGGTCCTCGGTCACACATTGTCTTGATGTGGTTAACTCTTGAGGTAAGTTTTTTTAAATCGGTTCATGCATTATGAAGTAATTGACCGGACATGAACTGCGACGGACAGACGGACGGAATCGAGCAATCCTATAGTCACAAAAGCAAAAAATATCGTATATTCATTGAGAACAATCATGATTTGCGTCAAACAGATATTAAGACGTTTAATTTTAAAGGAATACATGTCTATGACCCCATGTGACCTTGACCTTTGACCAAGTGACCCCTGAAAGCAACACGGAACTTCTACTACACATATGAAGTATCAGTGTCGAAAGGTTATCAAAATATTGAGTGCTGAAGAATTTGACATTTTTTACCTCCTGTGACCTCGACCTTTGGTCCAATGACCCAAAATTGTACCTTGGTCATTAACTCGATATGTTCTAGCATCCTGTAAAATATGAGGGCAATGTCGGACATATCAAAAACAATATGACCCCTGATCTATCTAAGTGGCATATACTGTTTTTTGGAATGTGTGACGTATTCGTATGAACAATATTTTTACAGATGCTTTTCTCTTTTTTTGACATGTGACGTATACGTGTTTGCTTTGAGGGGTGGGGGGGGGTAGAGATACACAACTAAATTTTCACAAATGTGTGACATATTCGTACGAATTTGTCACACACGTGTGATGAATTCGTACGAATATGAAAATTACGGTTCAACAGGGCTGCGTATAGCTCAATGACTTTCTTGTTTTGTGTAGAGCTAGTTTCTGGTGTGTATAATAATTATCATATTAACTACTGTGTTTCCATATTATGTAACCAGGTTTGTTTTATTAGTTATTTTGTGCAGATTATACAAGTCGGTATATCTTGCGCATCAGTGATAATCCTTACCCTGTTTTTGCACGATTGTGGTTATAATAACATTATAAGAAGATTCACAATATGTCTATTACTTTATTTAGCAATCAATATTGAAAGTTGGCAATTTGAAGATACAAAAAAATATGACAAAAAGTCACACATGTATCCGGAATGGTTTATAGTTTCAATGTTCAAGTTTCCGTTTAATAACTCCATTTATCAAGGTTTAATAGTGAAAATTGCATGAATGTTAATCGGACATTGTAATTTCTAACGCGATCTAGACATACTCCGGATTAGTCTAACTATAGATATGAGCATTTCCCTATAATCCTGTGGTACAAACAAAAATATACCGTTAACATCGTGCTCGAAACGGAATATAAGCAAAGAGAGGATGTAAAGTCTGACCTAACTTCAGGGCCCTTATTCACAAATGTTTCCTAGTCTAAATCTTAGACTTATGCTGTGACTTAGACCTATCAATAATGAGTTCAATTCACAAAACTTATAAGTCTATAAACTTAGACGTATGTAAGTTATGACGATAAGTCTGAAATCCTACGTAGTCTACGTTATGTAGACTTAGATGGTTATAAATCAATAAGGCTCACTATTATGCAACCATGTCAATGCGTGATGCAGGTCTAAACGACGACACGTCATCGATTCGCAACGAAATATGTCATCGCTTCTCTCCTCTTATGAGGACACATCTCGGTAAGTATGTATCTTATGTTGTTTTTAAAACAGAGCAAATGTTTCTTCTTCGTTTTTCCAGCCAGGGTATGAACCACGGTGCATGTCTATGTCCTTCAGTATTTATTTCGGCTACACTAGTACGAGTGAAATTGGTATTTTGTCATATTATCGTTTAGAATCGTTTACTTTGGAGTGTATGTTATCATTGCAGTTCAATGGCTTAAAAACATAAATTTTAATCACAACTTTGATTTTCTCAGTATAACATTGTCCATATAATGCCAAAACAACTAATTTCACACAAAAATAACGCCTGGTAACTGTATATTTTACGATTAAGTTTTCTTCGAATGTCATGGTTCCTCGCAGAGTGTGTCATGATGTCTCAACGAAATCGGATTTTATGTAATGATCTCTAAACGAAAGCATTAATGCAAATGGAATAGTTTCTAAGCGTTTTTAATTTTGTTTCAGGTTAACAAGTGATCAATAACGAATCTATGTTAGTAAAATGGTAAGAGCGTACAGATATTCTTGAATTTAATGTGTTCCTTTTATATATAAATTTTAAGAACGAATTGCTTATTTTATCATATTTGCTGCAAATCTTCTGTCTACAATCTACGATCAGAATTCCATTCCCTAAACTAGAGTACGAAGTCAGAGTTACCTCGCACTGACATGAATACTCCTTTTACCACAGTTATCCAAATTGTTCCAGCCCAGTCCAGTGTGCACAATGACCACCATGGATGCATTTGTATACGTTGCACTTGCATGCATCATTTCGGCATCAAACGCCATGAAATTGTTAACCGCCGGACTACTAACGTTTGCTTGCACCCTTACTGAACAAATCGTGCGAGATGATTTTGATAATTTAAATGTCATATACAGACGTTGTCAGTCTGTATAGGATATACCTGGGATCAAATACAATTGTATTTCTCACAACTAGTGCATTTCTCGGTTCTGCTGCAAGCGACTGACAGTTTCCCACTTTAAAAGTGATTGGAGGCGAATTACTTCTCAGTGACCATAGCCAACTGACCCCGATTTCAATTCTGGTAGTCAAGCGTTTAAAAAACCGGCCCGGTCAGGATTTCTATACGAAAAGTGATTCAAACACGTAAAGGAATCCATGTGGAAATTGATTGACCGGAGAACGTATCGATTGTTATACATGTATAAGTATAGCTTATTCCGCATAAGTGGTCTACACACAAACCAATGTGATTTCTGTATGCATATAAAATATATGAGTTTTTATAGAAAGGTACTTCAGTCTATTAATTTTTAATTGGGGATTCTTAAGCCACTTTGTTTTATACACTTGCATCGACCTGTTTCGCTATTATTTTACTTCTGTTTCATGATGACCGGTTTTAATGCACCTTTTCGACTTATGGAATGACAGTACTGAGACGGCAGTAAGGCATTGTATACGATATCACAAACAAAAAAAAGTGTCATTTCTGCAGTTTTTAATATGTGATGGCAAATTCAAGTTTAAATCACGTTCTTTTACTGTGTTTGGTAGGGATATAGAATGTGATCCTAACAATGTGTTTCTCAATAAACAGACTGGTAAGCTTATTATTCCAATAGGTAAGGTGTGTTGCTCAGGTCTGACTTGCATCTCTGTCGATTCCACGACCACAATATTACTTAGTTCCAGTGTATTAACGAAAACAGATTCTCCATCATCGTAGGAAACTTCCATGGTCGTCGTTTAGTATCTGTAACACCTTTGTTTAGAAACGATGACATAATATTTGATTTCGTTTAGTAATGGTGACATTTGTTGAGGCATCGATAACATCATTCAACACCAAATCAAAGCTTTATTTTACATCGAAAATAAATCAAGTGCACATGATTTTATATAACATGAGTATAAAATTCATTAAAACTCTTGTTGTGCATTATTCCAATACCGTTTACAGTATATTTACTAAAATAAATGATATTTAATAATATTTCGTAAACCTCAGTTGTACAATTGTGCAAATAATTTTGTTTATCCGTATCATTTCCGAAAACATAGCATTGAATACATAAGCTGGGATTACATACTGTCAAAAGTTAAATTACGCAGCTAAGAAAAATCACGATCGTCTCTGGAATCTAATCATTTTAGACTTACCATACAGCGAAATGGTCTGCATGTCCTCATTAGCGGAGAGAAGCGATTACATTTTTCGTTGCGAATCGATGACGTGTCGTCGTTTAGAACTGCATCACGCATTGACATGGTTGCATACCAGTGAGGCTGTCGTCGTACAGTACAGTCGACACTATATCATAATTATTTCTTAGCAAGATTATCTCTGAAGTTGGTCATGCATGCGGTGTCAGTACACTTCGGACCACGGACATTTCGGACCGTATTCAGGGACATTACGGATCATCTCGTATAGGGACACTTCGGACCATGATTCATAATTTGAGTTTACAGTTTGTTTTTACTGTAAACAAGTCCGCCGCTGCTTATCGATCGTAATTTTATCAGTCAGTTTAAACTGTATCTACAGTTTTAAAAGTAGGATTTGTGCATGCACTATGATGGACTTAAGTGTTATATCATTATGATCACCTATATTTATCAAGCTTAACCGTGGGGCTAATTTTACCTCGGATTCATCCGCATTGTAAGTACTGTCATGATGGCACATTCCGCTTGCGCGTTCTTACTGGTTATAAACAAGAGTAGATCTAATTTATTTGTTCCATTTTAATGTTATATATACTTGATGGGTGTAAATCATCTGAATATTACCTAGAACATTTCTAACGCAAAATCTAAAATTAAAGTTACCTACGTCGTTGACAAAAAAAACGTAGCTAAGTTTGTCGGTAAGTACTTTTTGTGAAATAGACTTAAGAAATCGACTTTGGCGTGACTGAGACAATTTCAATTCTAAGCATAAGTCGAAAAACGTTATTTGTGAAAAAAGGTCAAGTATTTCCTAAAATATGACTGTTCGTACAGCTGGTAAAAACATATATTCTTAGCGAATTCCGGATTTCATCTATGAACGTGTTTTGGTCGCGAAAGTTGAGAGGCGATAGTACCAGCAGTTGTACGCTCAGGTACTATACATGTATCGAAATGTACGAGACTGCTGGAGGGGCGGTCAATGTAATTAATGTTTAAATCAATCGAATTTTATGATCATCTCTCAAATTGTAACCCTTATCATGTGGTTATTATTATTTTTCCTCTGCGTTTAGATGTATGTAAGATTCCTTGTACAATTCAATACTTTCTGACCACTCATGTAATATATATAATAAACCAAATTAGTGTTGTACTAGTTGAATACGAATTTCGTATTCTTTTTATTAAAACAAATGCATTCAAAAAATGAATACTATACTAGATTTTAATATTTTATTTATCACATACCCGATACTGTTTGATCGTATGTAAAACCTTTGGTATGTTTTGAGCTATAAACCTTTATTCAAGCAGAATGTATCATTTCCAAATGGATTAATTATTACAAGCATATTTACCGATATACAGGACTTGGGGTTACAAACCCTGGATTACAGTTAATCTTGTAATATTTTTTAATTGAAGACACTTATGTAAAATTCTGTAATTTGACCACTCACTCTATTAATTTAAATACACGCAGTTTAGAACTGCTTGGATGCTTCCTGATTTTTGAAGTGGTATTTTCTATTTAAGGTGAACATTTTCATTTCAATACGACAAGACCTATATACAAAGTTTGAGACACTGTTACCTTGATGTGTTATGTAAGGTCAGGCTGGCTAACGGTTTTATTCACAAGAAATAACTCAGACATTGGTATTTGTTCTACAATCACCAACGAATGCATCTCAACATCTGATGTGAGAGATGGATATGGGAATTATGAACTCAAACTAGAAAAGTCATGCCCAATGTTGGTGATAAAGAACGTCACCATAGAGGAAGACAGAACTGATTTCACCTGTCAGTGGACCACACACACATATACAGTATCGTTTGCAGTAACCGGTAAGTACTGTAACGACTCCGAAAGGGGGGGGGGGTGTCAGTAACTGTTACCTTTTTTTGTGTTCTGTAAGAATCTGTTTTAGTACACTATAAGTACCAATCTGCACATATTTATTATTGTAGTATGATATACTGGTCAGTAGACAGGAATGATTAACATTCGCACATATTTTAATTTTAAATGCTTATTGTTATACTATTTAATATTTACTAATATTTACTGTTGTTTACACTTTGTTCATGATGTTGTTTGCATTTAAATGACTTAAACTTAATTATATGACTTACCTGTTTGTAATTTAATTGATGGATAATGTGAAATACTGGTAAGGCAATCGGAGTTTTGCCTTAAAAACTAGAGGGTATTGTAACGACTCCGAAAAGGAGGTGTCATTAACTACATTTTTTCGTGTTCTGTAAGAATCTGTTTTAGTCCTTAGCCTTCATTTTAATCCCTTGGTATTTTCTACTCAGTTGCTATTAACGAAGCACGGAATAGAATACATATATCTTGACCTGATATAGAGACCGATCAAACACATATTATGCCGGTACATGCTCTTTTATTTCTATCCGAGTATGTTGTCATTTTCTGCATGACATCTGTTTTCGCTACTGCATGTTTCGTCCCAGTATTTCACTACGTTCCAACTTCGTCATTAATATTTCACGTCGTATATGTATTTCACAATTATTAAATAATTGTTTAAGAGTTGTAACAACCTTTTATGAAGCGTATTTCTCGTATTATTGTCAGAATTATGTCCGCACATTGTCTTCGTCTTGCTCGGAACTCCCATGTTTACAGTGCATGCTGGGAGGAATAGTTACGTTGCTAAGCATTTTAAGAATATCGTTGTCGTATAGGCACAAGATGAATAAAGTATATACATGTAATACAGTCCGATACAACCCTTTGGTACCATTTTCTATGTTATTTGCCATTTTTTATCGAAATTAACTGATTTTCAATTGTTTAAAACATGTAAATCTGTAGAAATGAGTTGTGACCAACTTTCTGGTCACTGTGACCAATTTAACGCTTGTGACCAATTTGTGACCAATTGTTGGTCACCTTTCGCTGAACAGTATAATAGGCAAGATTTTGTGACTAACTGCATAACTTCAAAGAAGCAAGTCCATATAATACTGCTAAATCAGTAAATTTCTACAAATGAATAAATTATCACATTTTGATGTAAGCATTTGAAGCTTTTAGTCTATTTTGTTTTCCAAATAAAGTGTACCATGTTATGTTAACCTATTTTGTTGTAAGTAAATTCATTAGTGGAATCAGAGTGTAAAACTCTCATTTATATAGCCAGATCTTTAGAGATATATACAATCCTCTGTAAAGCCAATCATTTGTGTGTTTATGGTATAAAACTGGGTAATTTTCAGGAACATTATTGTACAAATGTAAACAAGTACTTTAAATCTTTAATGATTGCATTGTGTCTAAATATGCAGATTCTATGTACACCAGAGTCTATATAGATTGAACCTGTAAGAAACTGAATGAACTTTACACGAGAGTTGTGATATATGAGCTATTTATTCTGAGTAAATGCACACTAGTGATTAATATTGCACAGCAACATTCACATAACTATATAGCACGGTAACAGATACCAGCATACAGTAGCACTCTCACCCCAGAGACGTTACAGTTCTTATGCAGACCGCGCTACTTTGACAATTTGTTGACAATTAAATGTTTACATTTTAGTTACGAAATATAATCAGGAACCGTGAAATCCTCCCACGAATTAAAGTTCATCGCATACTATTTTAAGTTTGGATACTTTCGAAATATGAGGAAATTGTAAGTCACCGCGAAATTCCGAATCTAAAATACATTATATAACCATTTATGGTACATACAGTTAATATGCACCCCTAATTCAATAATTGTGTAATTGATATAACAAGGTTATGTTGATTATGACATATTGTCTATTTTAGATATAGCTGTAACGACCCTGTCAATGCCTGAAGAAAACAAGTCCGGTAGCACAGTTTTGATATGGCTGGGGCCATCGCTTATTGGTATTTTGATCGAAATGTCACTTGTATTCTACTGGAAAGGTAACGTGTATATTGCATTTATACGAAATCAAATACCTCCGACTTTCAGTTTGCATGTATGTATTTAATTGCATTGTATTGATTCCAAACTGCCCGAACATTGACCAACCTTATTTATATTATTGATGTTGTCACTAGATCGTATATTATAATTATAATGTATTGGTTAAATATACTAGTCAAAAGTGGACAGTAATCTGAAACGATGAACATAATTGCGACAGGTTTACATAGTCTTATTTCTATACTTTCAATTTTTATAACTACAAATTGTGTTGTGTACTGCCATCAAAATCACCAGAATTTATATCCAGTACTATTTTAGAACATGTGAAATACTTCTAGTTGGTTAGCATGTTTGACCAGTATATAATTATTGAAGTCCAATGAATAGGCAATTGTGTATTTACAGTTATAAAAAAAACTGCTGAGGAAGAGGAATGCACAAACATGGACAACATCCAGTAAATACTGATTCTGAGTGCGCACCTGATACAGGACAGGAACTGGTTCAAAGCAGTACGTATACATTCAGTGGAGGCACAGAGGGAAACATCCTGATAAGCCTGTGTCCAACACAGCAAACAAGATTGGAGTGTTGCAATGTAAAATTTTAAAATGATATAATGTTTCAGCAGTGGTAATATATTACATGCTCTGCGAATATGAAGGAAATAGGTAAAAGCAAGGTTAAACAAATGACTTCACTTTTTGCACCGATTTTGGAAATATTTATACAGAATGTGTTTAGGCAATACACCAGTCATATAACTTATACGCGTTGATTTTGAAAATCGACATTTTTTAACGTTTTCCTTGACATTCCACAACGATAGTGCAGATAAATGCTATATCCGAGAAAATGCACGTTTACAACAATTTTCGATTATTATACAAACAACAAACAATATCTAAAAAAATAAAGCCAATCAACAGTGGAAATTATGAGCATCAAATTCGGTTTATCATGAAATGTTCTTCCAGTGGTAAGTCAATATGTATATATGATTACTTTTTACTATAAAAAAACGTGTATAAATGAATACCACTTGATCATGCCATGTGAACAAAATATTATGATTTATAATATAATATTAGATGGCCTTCAATACCAATGTTTAAAGATTGGATTAAAACTGAAAAATTGTCCGCAACATTCCTTTAAAATAAGAACCGTATAGATGAGTTAATCATTCAATAATGTCATTTTTGGATTTAATAATGATTTATTTAATACCTATTCACTATTTGGTTGACCATACTTTTGTTTGGCAAAAATTAACGTAACTATTGCAGTAATTTAGCATTTTTATGACGTGAACGTACATTTCTGACATGGTATGTATATTCGCGTAATGCCTTTAGTTAATTTCAATGTTATTATGATTATGTCTTTATCTTACACCTACACATGTATTAAATACATAATTCTCTTCCTCATATTTTTGATACTTGTTTATATTAAGTACATTATGATACGACGCCTTCTATACACTTTAATAACATGCACCCATGACTCGTGACAGCTATTAAGTTGTTTTGGTTGTCGAAGGCAAATATATTTGTTGATATGCAATGAATGTTGCTTGTTTGTTTACTCATTTTTATTACAAGTGTTTCCATTTGTTCAACATCTATTAAATACATTCAACACAGAATGTACAGGCTAGTCCATTTATATACTCAAATCCCCAAAGAGAATGACTTAAGAATAAACTAATACATTATGAGATGACGGAAATGTAACGAATAGCACGCTACGCGCAAGGACACCGAATAAATAGTATTTGCACATTGAGCGCATCTAAAATTAGATACACGCAGCTAAACCGAAAGTACAACATGTGGTGTTTCATTCAAAACACACAAACATTGCAGAGAATAATCCTTACATTATGGTTTCAGAGAATTATATTGGTTCAAGGACTTTTATTCTATACATATACGTTGCTTAAATTAATGTAAAACTAAGTTTGTTCTTTGTGTTTTAACTTTTTAGATCTTGTATGCCTACATGGATCAATTTCGATTCTATATTTATGAGTCATATATTACTGATCATACATGACAAATGCTCCAGTATTGTATCATTGTGTACATGTTATAGCCTGTAAAGTATATAGGGAATATTACGTTAGAGTGGTGTTCTGTGGGTCTGTATCACTAGTGATAGAAACCCACAGAACACCACACTAACGTAATTTTCCTTTTATTATATACCTACAAACGACAAAAATATACACATTTACGAGAAATAACAATTTTATTCGTTTTAAACGACAACAAAATAGTCCAAACGTACCACAACAGGTAAACAGTGGCGTATGAATACAATGTTTCCAAATGTAGGATGACCTTGCTTGTCAGCGCGTGAAACATATGTGTAGAGTGTATCGTGTAGCGCCATTTTAAACAACAACAACATTTTAACAATTTAGCGAGTAAAACTCACTCGCTATCGCTGTCTATAACTCGAATTCGCCTTCTCTTCTGTTTTGGCGACCGTTCGTAGTTATTGATAGTAATTGACCAAAGGTCGAGTGGCTATACGACTTTTCACAAGCAACTCGAAGTGATACAGACCCACAGAACACCACACTAACGTAATATTCCCTATATATTATATAGTATATGCAATATTGTGCACCTAGTTGATCATCTATATAATGTGTGTGATACGTGGGCAAATGTCTATATAAATATTGTTAACAAATTGTTACTGTATATGTAAACAATTTATTCTTAATTGATGAATGTAAGTGAAAGAAAATGTCGGTAATGAGAAATTTCATAATTTTCGATGGTGAGTAAACTCCAATCTTTCATTCCAAGCACATACAGAAAGCGTAATATTTCATTTAAAGTGAACACACAAACAACAATGCATTGTACTACAATGTTTCATTCAAGTGTCATAACAAATGTATAAATAAACTGCAATGATTCAATCAATGTACACAACTAAATATGTCATTAATGTACCGATCAAAATCGAGACTTGGAGATATGCAAATATAAGAAGATAAAAATATCTTAAATATGACATTTGTAATATTTGGAATAAAGTCATGTTTTGAAGAACACGAACAATCGGTCAATGGCGCTACCGGGATTCGATCCAGGATCTACGGATTGCCGGTCCTTTATGCTTACCATTAAACCAAAGCGACCTAACGTCAGTTTAGTGTAAATTTAACTGATATAAAGTTGATTAGGGTTAACTCATTTTGGACGAAATACGAGGCTAACTTTTACATCCGCCACACAGAACTTAACACCAGCTGTAGTTATATTTATAAAGTCTTTTTTGAGGAACACGAAAAATCAGTCGATGGCGCTACCGGGATTCAAACTCGGGTCTACGGATTGCCGGTCCGTTAAGACGAACTTCATGTGATATTAGACATGTGTATGTACAACGACTTAAGATTACATCTATTTGAGCAAGCAGCCATTTTAGATTCAACATTTCATAATAAACCTAACGTAAAAAAAAACTAGTAATGCTATTTACACATCCATCGTTGATTCGTAGAATTATGTGCCAAAATCTGCTTTATTATTTTACAAAGACGTAGCTTTTATACGTGTAAATAGTGTGTAACATTTTCTTACTGATATTGTTGCAGATTTTACATGTTATGAGTTTCAGCTGCTAATAAGTTCACTATCGATCCTTATTTTGAGACATAGTGGAACACAATTTAAACGCATGATTTGTCACCCAGTGAAGTCCTATAGTGCGGTAGTCGGTTCTATAAAAATACCTGCACATGGGACGATCGAATATGAATAATCTCCGCGTGGGCTGAACATTATAAACGTCTTACTTTTTGTCACTTTGCAGTAGCATTGATTTTAAAATCGAAATCAATTTACATGAATCTGCTGTTTTCACTTGCTTTCCTGATAGGAGTACAGTGAATCACTTTCAAAACAATACTTGATATCAGTACTGGCTATCGCTTTGTAAACTGCTGTAAAAAAATAACATGCGCGATTGTTAAATGTATAAGTAGAAAAAGTGAAGTATGCAATGACTATTTATCGTAATCAGATCTAGTTTGTATTGAAAAATAGATAAAGTGAAATGTTAATTGGTACAGACCATTCCGTACGTATTCATTTCACAAATGATGTTTTGGAGCAAGATAAAAGTTCGGATACCTTTTGACAAATTAAAACAGGCACAATTACTTGACGGAAAGTTCGCGTGCACGAACCTTTTGAAAATAAGTATACACAACATAATCAAACGATGATCATTTTGACAGTAATGCTGAACCTAATATGCGTTACGTGATATCATATGGCAGTGAGAGTGACATAAACATTGTCAACTTGAGAAACTAAATATCATCCGACCATTGTGTACTTGTCATGAAATACACAAATACAAATTCACAAGTATCAAATAAAAATCGTAAATATGGCACATGTTTGGCATCATACAGTCGATCATAAGGAAAGGAACAAGAGAAAAGAAACGGAAACAATCTTAACTTAATCAGCAAACAATCCGTTTGCACTTGTTAAGTTCTGTATTATTTTGGTGAATGTTTTCACAGTAATCCCACCAGAAAACCTTCGAAAATGTATAAACAGAAAGTGTATCGCGATTTACATGTATGAATGTTTTCTTTGGCATGGTAACGTACATATCAGTAGAGAAGTTATCGTTTGACCGTGTCCGGACCAGAGTATTTTCCAATAAGTTGCTGTTTAAAGATAACGCATCGCATGCGAAGCCCCTGTCCATTGCTCGAAGAAAAAAGTTATGGTACAGGATGGAATTTTGTTCATGCTTGTAACCTCGTTACCTGTGTAAAACAGTGTTGTCGTTTGTAGAAATTTGATATCAATTGGCACAACGTATCATCATAAGAAGATGTGTCGTGTGCAAAACTTTATCCATAGCTCAATTGTAATGGTGCAGGATTGAAAAGCGTTCATGCTTCCAGAATCGTATCCGGTCTCGAATTGTGTTGTCTATAGTGGTAATAAACTTGGTATAAAGTATCACCGTAATGAAATGTGTCGCGTGCAACAACGATATCCGTATCTTAAGGGGCATGGTCACGATGCAGAATCGTAAGTCATGATCCTATGTAAACTAGTATAACACTATTACAATAGTGTTAGTGTCCGCACTAGAACGTAGTTGTCCTCGTGGTGGAATGGATGTGGAATATGCAATTCATGGTAGAAACTTGTTTTTTTAAATTTTATTTTGTATTTTACAATCATAAACTTAACAATGGCTATTTGAGATGTTAGGGACATGAAATTAAATACAATAATACGAACTGTTCTTCTGAAAAAGCTATTATTGACATGGACTCATGATGGAAGTAAACCATAAAAGTTGTGATAATTGTTGCCATTGTTGTCAAATGATCAAATATGGTTTTAAATTCAAATCTTAACATTATTTTATTCCTTACTATCAGGTTTACTTAGCGGGGGCTCCCTTGCATTGCAGACACAATTCTAGTTTTAAGTTTTATCGTTCAATATATAAATTCATAATTTTTGTTACACAGTGCTCATAATACCAATCGTACACTTACTATCTCCTTGAGCCTAAGTAATATATTTTACGGAACGCATTTTTGAATACCGCGACGATGGGATTTCTAACAATTACTCACAATCCAACGTTATATATTTTTGATTTGTAGTCGCAGCGTTAACCACTGAGATATTGGACCGCTTTTTAGATAATAGGCTACAATCAAAACTTCCAAAACTTAAAGTGCATTGTCATAGGTTACAAATTTAGTCTGAGAGAATACACTGATATCAACTATTTTATAAACTTAATTGCTGTTTGCAATAACAAGTCATATTGTGTCGCTGAAAGAAGAACACAATAAGGAAATATTAAGATATGATTATTATTAATAAAACTAGCAATACACGTCCTTAAAACACTACAGAAATCGACCACTTTTATTCTCTTCTTTTTGCATATCTTTCTTAAAGCTATTTTGTTTACCGTTCCAAGTATATTTTTAATTGCCAAAAGAAGATTACATTGAATTACATGTATTATCATTGTTTTGTATTTTATGTTCTGTCAGACTATTCATTGCACTCCTATTCACATAGATATTTACCCTTGCACCTCCTCAGTACCTAATGTATTATAGAATTTTGCTTTCCCGGTTGTATATGTGGGGATGCATTGTATTGTGTATATGTATGTGGTGTTCCTTGCAACAACTTAATCTCGCTTTGAATGAACTATTACATATTGATTGTGTACTTTGAATGGTCAATTACACTTTATTTATGTAACATAACAGTTTCTTAGTGTATTTTTGAGTGAAATAATACACTGTTTGTGTGTAGTTTGTTAAGCACTTTCTATGAAATATCACAGTTTGTGTGTGTATACTAGATGAAATACGATCACATTGGATGAAGCCTAATAGTTTGTAGTGAACATCAAATGCAACATTACAGTTTTTTGTGTATTAATTTACTATAATTCAGCAAATCCCTGCATTATGATTGACTAGTCGGAGGCGTTCACACATGCATGAACGTCCAAATTTCATTGTATCGATGACGTTACTTAATTCTGCATTCTGATTGGATAATCAAAGGCGTTTACACAAGTATGAACGTCCAAATTTCATTGCCGGAACTACTTGCGACCTAAATCTGAGGTAAACAAAAATATGAACAAGTTGGGTAAACTATTTTCTCAAGCAATACGCATATAGTGTATTTATTTGCAAATTCATCACATATTTTAGAAACAAGTTTAGATCGAGGTATTATTAGCAACATCGTTATTTATGGAAAAAAAGACTCACATAACAGACGATTTAATCAAGGGACGGAGTGGTCCAGCATTCTCGAATAATCAATTTCATTCCTCCTACTCCTAGTTCTAATTTGTTTCTAATATTATTCTCTTAGAAGCATGTATTCCATATGTATACGACATCCGGTACGTTTACCAGTTTATCTATCCTAGTTTCTGCTTGAAAGCTCCATTCAGCGACGTTTTAACGTGAGCATTTCATCCGATGCGCGCTCACCCGACATGTTTATCTAGCGCGACATTGAACTGCATTACTAGCCTAATGTTTACACGGAATGATTGGTGTTGAATAATAACTGTTACACAGAAATGTTATTACATTTTAAGTCAATATCAAATATGGCTCCTGTTATGGTCTGAACGTTATTTTCAAGTGTTGTTTTGGCTGTTCAACTCTAATGAAACATTTAGCATGATGCTGAAAAATCATTTTTCACGACCCTGTATCAGGCTGAAAGTTTTAGCATGATGCTGAACGTTTTAGCATAATGCTGAAAGTTTTAGCATGATGCAGGGTCGTGCCTTAAAGACCCTAATCGTACGCCATACTGACGGGCATAGATAAATCTTCAGTAACTGTTTTGAAAACTAAACTTTAATACTTTAATAGACATTTTCCCCGAAATTAAACGATGCACAATTAAACTCATTGCAGTTACTTAAGGAGCTTTGTCTTTATTCGTATGAAGCCAACAATCATCTGTTGAACACAATTCGACGGTTTGTTTGAATTTAATCATATATCAATTTTAAGAGTAAGGACTGTGATATTGCACTTTTAGAGTGAGGACAGACATCTGATAATTGCTGATAGTATGCTGGTACATTATTTACAAATGTGTTATTCATATGTTTGAGCACAATTGTCAGTTAACCTTGTTTTTCAAGCATGTATCTTGGTACAGATGAGTAAAAGGTGCAATGTACCATATATAGCAAATATTATTAAACATGGCCGAAATCACACATTCCCAAACACTAATAACGACGATATACACTGTGGAATGTTATTGCGATTTTCTATTTTTTTCTTCCGTGTGTGCAAAAATAATATCATATTACCAAAATATGCATGATTTCAAGGTTATCTATTGTTACACCGAAACTACCATCTTTTCCTGTAATATATATATTCGCCGAATTCAATGTACAGCTAAATTTGATTTATATACGTTAGTTTTATAGTAAACATCAAAAGAAAATTGGTTTGGCAAAAAATCTAAGTACTGACTAAAAAAATATAGAACAATATCACAAATAGTACATTTTAAAGAGAGCAATGTAACATGACATACAACTTTAAACGACGCTTAAATGTTGTATTAAGTACTCTATTTTATATGATACAATTCTAAAAAACAACATTTAAAGGTGGAGTTTAAAATCGCAAGCTATCGCGTTACAAAATATTAAACTGCTAAATATACAGTTTTTAATGTCTATTACATAATCTAACTTGCATAGATAAATCTTCAGTTACTGTTTAGTAAACTAAACTAATAACCTCCCTTTAATCGTCCAATAGAGAAATACAAGTAAACCATGTATACTGTATGTCCACGGAAGCTGTAGAAGTTGGTGACAACTTGTTTACTTTCCACCGAAATTAGACAATGCACAATTAAACTCACTGCTTCTACTTAAAGAGTTTTGTTTTTTATTTATATTTAGAAGACCAATAACACAATAATCCACTGAACATAATTCGGTGGTTTCTTTGAATTTTATCAAAAACTCATTTTAGACTAATTATTGTGATATGGCACTTTTAGAGTGATAACTGAAATCTGATAATTTCTGCTTGTATGCTTGTAAATTATTTAAAAATGTGTCATTCGTATATTTGAGGACAAAAGTCCAGTAACCTTGTAATTCAATCACGTGTCCTTGCATAAGTGAATAAAACGTGTGCTGTACATTGTGTAGCAATACTTGTTTCACAGGGCCAAATGAGTCAATTGTTAAGACACATCTTCAATTACTAATAACTACGTGATGTACTAAGACATGTTTTTGCAACTTCGCTTATTTTTTCTTCCGTGTTTGCAAAAGTAAATTCCTATTATCAAGTATGTATGATTTCAAGGTTATCTTACACCGAAACTAAATAACATTCAACTAATCGTTTATAAGATTTAAATCTTCCTGTTCTTAATGTTAACCTCATTGCTTTTCATGTGCACAATGCGTGGTACATTTTATTGATTGGGCTGCACACATTTCAATGCAAATACAGTTTACCCGGGTTAGCGACTAGATTGGGTCGTATTACATGATTTATGCGTGACAAAATATATATTTCAGCATACAATGTGTTTGCATGTTCATTTGCCAATTTTAAGTCCACATTTTCTTATCAATTCGAGCGCGAAACTATATGCGGCGAAGAGTGCATTAATGCCTCAGTTACACCGAATCGTACGTTTTCAAGATCGTGCGATTGGTGGCAATATCGCCGACGTACGACTGATCTAAGGTAATCGTGCGACTAGTGGTGGCGATCAGAGACCGATCGTACGATCAATCGTGGCGACCTCGATCGTGGTTCGAACGATCGAACGCAACCAGAGGTCGCACGATTACCTACGATTGATCTTGCGATCGATCTTCTCCAATCGTTGGTGATCGCACGACCACACGCTCCGCCGATCGTACGATAACCTACCACCGATCTTAAGACCAATCGTCAGGTGACAGGACCGGTAGCACGATCATCCATGACTGGTTGTTCTTCCATGCGCGACTGGTGGTACGACCATGTAAGACCTGTCTGCGACCTCTTACGATTTGGAATCGCAGGTCTGAAGTTTTGAACATGACCACCGACCTTGTTGCGACTGATTTCGCTCTTGCGATCACCAACGACATCTACGACCAGTCGTGCGCTCTATCTACGATTTGTCCACTATTCAAACTTTTTGCGATCGCGACTAGATCGTATCCTGGTGTTATGCCCGGTTTGACTGAGCCCTTAGTTCACGTTAGCTTTATGTGGCGGACATGTGCCTCGACGCCGCATAAAGCTCATTTCTCTTAAAGATGTTTTTTTGAAATGTGTATTTCAATAAGATAATAATATCAAAAAAATTGAAAAGGAGATAAACTGACTTATCTATCAATGTTCCTCAACCACTGTCGGTCGAATGAGTTATGACCCTTTTATGTACACATACATTAGAGTGGGCATATAGATGTTTGTCAGCGCTTCGGCTTCTACGTGTTTGACCAAATTGTGGATTTTAAAGAAACCTCAGTCCGAGGTCGGGGTCCGACCGTCTATGGCTATGGCATCCACATAATATGGTAATGGTTACTTGCTTTTATCTGCTTAACACTGTGGTTGAAACACCGATACTAATAAGTCTTTATGATAATTATCACCATTAACATGTACACATGCCCAAATAAATGCCATGCTGAATTATATTGACCAATTATAAATACTGAATTATGTATTGCTAAAATGTATCAGCATATATAAATGCATATAAACGTATATAATAATTATATACATGAGTACACTTTTATTGACAACATAAGTGATAATGTTAACGATATGTTCAACCTAAGATTGAGTAAATAAAACACTGCCGATAAATTAGAGTGTTGCAGGTTGCTAAACTACGTTGCTAATTTTGAAATGAAGCTATCGTACACAATGCAAAGAGTACTGTTTATCTTGGTCTTGTAATTACCCCCTGTATCGATGGCAGCGCTATTGATTTATGCAGTGCAATATGCATGGTGCGATTTTGACGCAGGGTAAGTATTTGCTATTTTTGTTGCGTGTTTTGTTGATTTTAAGAGTAACCACTTATAGGTATCGTTTAAGCAAAGAACAAGCAATGTCTACATACCGTTTGTGTGCGAGTGAGTGCCATATTTACCGAGAAAACTGGTTATATGTTCGCCATATTCGCAAAACGTTCGACGTTTTCTTATATGACATTGAATTATAGGCTTCATTCATGAAATTGAACACTTTTGAATAACTAGGAATAAACTTAGACTATTCTCATACAATCCTACCGAGTGGCGCTGTGCAATGTCTCATTTTGATGGAGATACAGAGTTTTAAAATTGACGAGGTATAATGTTTTGGCTAACGGTAAGGGCAGTGCCGATTTCACAGGGCTAACGGCTAAGACAGTTCCCAAATATTCTATGCTAACAGCCTTGACAGTTCGTCGAGAAAATCGCCAGGGAGTTTTAGCCCCAAATGCATTTGTTGTGGGTTACTTGTGAGTTATAATGGTAAATTACACTGATTTTCTTTCCTGTATTACAAACAATAATAAGATAAGAATCTTAGTTATAAATACCCGCACTACCATGTAACTTTCCGAGTACACGTATAGCAATGTCGGGTATTATATCAATATCATATGGTTCTTCCTGGGTGACAGTACATATTGTCAACATGAGGGAATACTAGTTTTACTTAATATTATTTTCTCGAATGTTGACAATATGTACTGTCACACTGGGAATCTATATGATATCCATTATAATATCGAACTAAAAATAAATGAAAAAAAATCAAATATAACTGTTTGTTTACATATTTTAACGGACGTCCAATAAAAGCGCGGGAATGATATTGACGTCTAAATGGCGTTGGCGTCATTACCGGTTGTTATAATCTGGCATACGGCGATCAGAACAGGGAGCAAACAAACTGATATTAGCAACTGCAGTAAAACCTCGATTTCTCGAGCATCGTAAGAATGAGCACTAGTTGTATAGTATTTTACCTGTCAATAACAGGTATCGTTATATCGGTATCTCGAACGCAAAATAAATGTCGCCTCAACAAGTTTAATTTTAACCTGCATTTTACGTTCATTAAATATGGTGTAATTTGAAGAGTATACACCTTTGGCAAAATGGTCTTGTACATTTATTAGTTACTGCCGAAGTTTTCAAAAAAATGATCTTGGTAAGTTTTGTACATATAAGATGTAAAATAAGTCACACAGAACAAGTCCTTTATTCCAAGAAACGTTATAATTAAGATATGCCCTCCACCCTGTGACCAAGCGAATTAGTCTTATTCGTTGAAAATTCAATTGTTCAATGATCACGTGTCGGTTTTAAGCTAGGTTAGCAAATGTTGGTTCCCGTGCTTGTGCACGCCGTCTCAATTCATCATTTTGGTGATCATAGGATTCAGATACGGTGATAGGGACAGCCATGTTATGCCGACGATATTTTGTGTTGTGTTGTTGTCGAGCTATTTGGGGACGCGCGTTGTCATCCTAAAGGTCCATGTTTTGTCATTGGGGACTGTAAAGTTAAATACAACCATACCACGGTTACCAGCAGTGATCATTTGGCATATTTCGTGTAACACAATTTTGTTCATAACTTTATGCCGTCGGGTGCTATCATACCATAGTGACAGATCAACAGTTCATCTTTACACTACTTGTCATTGTCATACTAGGGCATAACTCAATATGGAAAATGGCGGCAATCAATGTTTGTATCCTTGCAAGTCAAAGCGAAATATTTTTGAAAAGCATCAAATGTGAAAAACGAAAGTCAATTTTACCCTGCCATAAAAAGCACTGTTGCCTATTATACTTCATATTTGTCATACTCATTAGTATTCGGTGTGAAGTTAAAAGAGCCATTCAAGTACATGTATGTCAAAATTGGAGATTAACAAAACAGACATGTTGTATTTCCATTATGTTATGTTTATAACAGTTTCTTCGAAGCTGTTAAGCATGAGTTCTAACAGAATCATGTATCGTTTTGCTGACTTCTTGTCACATTTTTCAAGGTGAAAGTACAATTATTCTCGTTTAACACACTCCTTTCACATAATAATTCAAAAGAACATATGATAAGGCCTGTTGATAAACCTTCTTGATTCATAGACGAAAATCACATTGCAGTGTATGTGTATGTTTCACGTTATTGCATGCTGCTATCAACAGCAGTCAAATAGACAATATTTATTTAACTGATGGTGATGTAGCGGCCTACGTACCCACATCTCTCCAACAGAAGATTTGCAAGGTCGAATGCATAAATTTAGCTTTGTGATTGAACGGAGCGGGCGGTTTCTGAATTAAAAAGTAACGGACACAACGAAGCAGCCAAAACAGAATGTAAAGAACACTTCAATTGTATTGAGAAATTGACTAATCATTTCATCATTTACACTTTAATTTACCTATCCAACCACTCCGACGAAGTTAACGAATTGTTACATTTTATGTACAACATTAGAGATTGCGCGGCAAACCAAGGTGGTTTAACCTGACAAACAGTTTCGTCTGCGACAGGCCTTTGTCCCAGCTTCATGGTAAAAATAAACTACTAGTTATGGTGGTGCTGCATACAAGTTAGACCCGCTTTTAGAAATCAGTCAAATCAACAGAAGTACACGCGTCTTGATTGTAACGCAGGTAAATGCATGTGACCTAATTATAGATTTACACAAAAAAACAAATGGGTCTAGAGCTTCATTTCGTGGTAGAGGTCATCATTCAAGTATCAGAAGACGGTGTCACTACAGGGGCCAAGTCAGAAAATGAAATTGTGAAACATGGTAACTACCGAAATGAACGATGAAAATAGTTTAGCTTAGGAAAAATCCCACTTAAAGTTTCGTTTATGAAACGTTATTTGCCTCTTTATGATAATATTGAGGCGACCTTCCTTTTAGACAGTTTCACAAATGACTTTCCGGTTCAATACACCGGACCACGCGGTCCGAGGGACGCAAATAATTTACGTTTATATAGTTTTAAATCCTGAATTAATTAAAAACCAAATAAAAAACAGGTTAGCGCAGGTTATGTCGCTGGGCCTTTTGACAAACATCTAAAACCAAATATAATGGTGTCTCCGATAGGTCTGGTACCCAAAAAGATCCAGGTGAATACAAAATCATCCTTTATCTTATACACCGGGCGAATCAATTAATGACTACATTGATCTGGCTATCTGCACGGTACAATACACGGCGAAGCTGTTAAAATGGTTTACAATCTAGGACACAACTGTACATTATTTAAATCGGACATAAAAAGCGCATATCGTCTTATACCAATCAAACCCTCGGACTGTGAGTTACTTGGTATTCTTTTTCAACAAAGCACTTCCGTTCGGAGCTTCTATAAGCTGTATAACGTTTGAAAGCTTTTCCGGATTCCTAGAGTTTTGTGTTCAATCTAAGTTTAAGTCAGCCAATCAAATGTACTATTTATCCATTCTAACGATACTCCGGTGACTAGAGTCCAATTCTAAGGGATTTAGCAAAATTCGTTCATGGAGCCAGCTTGGTGAACGGTACGCGCTACGAATCACACAGCTTTAGAATTGGCAGAGTTACCGACTTGGCAATGCAAGGCTTACCATCAACGGTAATACTTGAACTAGGCAGATGTACCTCTAGTTGTTTTAAATTGTATATCCGATAATTTACCTCCTTAAATAAGGTTAAAATGCACATAGCGGTCAAATGAATTATATGTCGTATTATTGAAACATATTCATGCCATACTTAAATTATCACAAGTAAAGAATAGAAGTAAATACTATGAAAACATTGTACACATGCATTTAGATGTCTCGACTCTAGGATATTCTAAACCGTACTGGGCTGGGGTCTATGCTGAAGAGACCGGAAAACAAAACCTTCACACTAAAGACAAATTCATGGCCTGGGTGGGTGTGAGAATTTTAAGATGGACATATCTACATCTGAAAATAGAGACGAAGAATGAATGTCAATGAATCGCAAACGTGCATGGCCTCAAATAACGCCTTTTATTAATCGTTGGTGATTGAAATTAATTCTGAAAAGCAAAAATCCGTATTTTTATAAAGTGTTTTCCTCGGCCGAAAACGTCACCCGTACTTGTATCTCCTCAGCCGGCAACGTCATCATCGAAAAATACCCTCTGTGCTAAACGTCATCATTTTTTGGCATACCAGGGTCCCTTGGAAGGATCAAATGTCGGATAAATAGCACCGACAGACTTGCAACTTGCCAGAACTGTTCATAAATGATATATATTTTGATATATGTTTTGATATATGGAGTAAAACTATTCCATTCTATCGTAAAACGATTGAAATCGAACAGTTGAAGGCATTTTTTACATTTGTTTCTATATGTCAAATTTAAACGGACGATACAAGCTTTACTACGCAAAGATAGCGCTTGGTATTGTTTTAATAGTAAATTTAGACACTCACCGTCGTTCAGACGATAAAAGCTCCTACAGAAACATCGCAATTACGAATTATTGGTCAGACAATGGACTCCACTACTCACCTGTCTGGAACGCTTCCCTCTGTCGAAATCGCAACTCTCAGCAGAATACAAATCGGGTTACACACTGTGATACCGGATACATCTGCTAGCACAATGTTTTCGTCAATATATTAACGAATTTATTTTTCACTTTTGATTTTTAATTCGTCATGTTTGTAGTATAATTGAAGTTCAATGGTTGAAACAGTAAAACATTTATTTATTATCACCAGCTTTTTTTTAAACAAAGTGACTGACTATGAGAGTGACGCTGACGAGGAAAAGGCGGTTATCTGTGTGTAAAGTATAAACTATCCACGTTTTCGATGATGTATGATGATCATTATATTTCCGGATAAAACTGTCACATATAAGGCTTAAGAAAATGCATGAACATATAATTATGTACATGTAGGGATTGCCGATATGTCAAATGTTTAGTAACTGTTTGAAGACATATTACATAAATAATACTTCACGTGATTTACTATAATCATTGCATGAAGACCACGTACGAAGACATACTATTATGATTAACAACGACTTTTGTGAGCGATGTTTCACCGATTTTCAGTAGATGAATTTACATTCAAATTCGTCTATGTCTTCCTTGACAAGGACATAAACCGAAAATACAACGAACCTGTCGGAAAGGAACTAAAATACCCCTGCTCTGTTGGTTACACGCCTTTTTGTGTTAAAATAAAACGTCAATAGCGTGTCAAAGTAGATTTGTTTGGCCAGTGTATTGTGTTATTTTTCCTTAACATCGATCATTCAATCAAGAAGGTGACATTCGACTTGAGTGTTTTACGCAAGAAACACAAACACGTTACTACATAGGAATACAATACAGAGCGACAACACAATGAAAGGCAACACGATATAGTACAGCATTGGAAACTGTCAATACAACTACTGGAAATGATGCAACCTGTTATACATGTATGATGTTTACATGATAGATACGTTATCATAACAACGATAAACAACGCATGCTAATAAATTGTACATTATGAAGTTTCAAAACACACCGGAGACAATTCATTCCATTACATCTAACCACATAGTTTCACAAACAACCAATGCAAAATTGTGCAAGTCACTTACACTGTATAAGTTTGGTTGATCGGCCATCCTCTTCTCTATGCATTACGTACATTTGGTCATATATATCAGTTGCAATTCTCCAGACTGTTTTTCTTCATTGTGACAACATTTCATTAAATTAGATTTATTGTCCTAATTGTACTTATCGTTAAAACATCAACACTTTAAAGACAGTGCGCAATTTTACGGACACTCTGCAATCTAGCTGGGTGATTGGTCCACCCTTCCACTACAGATGATTCGACGGGAATAATGAACAGTTTTACGATGTCTGCAGTATTTGTATTATGAAAATAATTCAGTCGTGGTGTGCTGCCTCTGTGAATCATGTAACCATGTGCTGATTAGAATTCGTAGAGCTATGCTGTTAGTAACTACTTTTACTTGTAGAAATTGAACTAAATAGTATACCAGGGAAGGTATATTTTCATCATAGCATCTGAGTGAATGGAGATTTTGGAGCCAGAAATGGGTTCGTTCTCAGGTCTGTTTTGGTAAATTGATTAATTTGTAGACACCAAAAAAGCTGTATGAAGAGTTATAGCAATGGAATTTCTAGAAAATAAGGGAAAGTCAAGCACATGGATTAACCAAATAATAAAACTTGCCCATACTGATACAAAGATTACAAAATGAAGAAATACATCAGGAGAGACATAACACGGCAAGAGTGCGAGTTTAGGGAAAACACAGGACTGCACAACAATTTGACATGAACACAACAGTTTCACAACATTGGAATTGGAACATATTTTGGGCAAACAACAGTTTGGAGGCAATGTATCTTCGCACATTACCGTAATATCATTAAACACGTTACCTTTAACGAATCACTGAACTGGTGGACACTACATTATGCACCTAACACAAACAGTACATTAGAAGAATGTGAAATAGTGTTACCATTTTCAGGGTGCGATTTTATTGAAACAATAGTATTGGTTGATGATTATATCTCTGCTATGACTCACTAAGTATCGATAAATCGTGAGATACAGTTTTAGAAAAAAAATCAGTAACCTCCCTAAACGTTATCTGGCGAAATAAAAGTTAACCTTGGAGTATATTTACATGCAGCTGCATGATTTCAACGGTGCACATTAATCTTTTGAACTTACTTGTTTTACTTTATATATTGTCTTTAACATATAACTCAGAAGATTAACAAACAAATATACGCCAACTGAAGATAATTTGAGCAATGGCTTAACCCATCATGTCAGCCTGTTTGAAAAAATGTGCTATAAACGTAAGACAAAAAAGACACAAATATTTGCAGCACAAATGAGAAAAAGTGTCATGCACTAAGTAAACAATAGTAACAATGGCCAAATGCGTCTGTATTTCCAATTATTAATAACAACGTGATGCACCGGGAGTAGATATTGTGATTTCGCATTCTGTTTCTTCCGTGATTGAAATCAGATACTAACTTTAAATATTGTATTTACATCTGCATGATTTCAAGGTTATCTCCAGAATTGATCCCAGTCTTTGTTCGTCATATCAAAACTAAAAATAAATTAACGAATCGTTTACGAGTTTTAAATCTTCCTGATTAAAAGTGTCCTTATCGACTGCTGTGCACAATGGGTCGTAGTTTTATTGATTAAGCTGCACAACTTACAGGGCAGACGATAACATTGCGTCGTATGTGTATGTGCTATCATATATCAAGTTCAATTGTACTGAAGTACAACTTAAACTGCGCATTTGTACGATCATGTGTCTATTTTAAGTCATCCGAGTTTTCAGCTTAACGTGATTTATGGTATCGCTGATAATTGTTTACTGATAAATAACGGGTTATGCGTTCTATTTACCGAATTGTGATGATCTTCCTACTACATGCATGATCATATCCAATGATACTGTATCAAAATTCGCCGTTTTTTGGGGTTGTTTTACCAAGCTACAAGTGGTAACTCACAAAATAAAACTTGCCCATACTGATACAAAGATTACGAAATGAAGAAATACATCAGGAGAGACATAACACGGCTCAAGAGTGCGAGTTAAGAGCAAACACAGGACTGCACAACGATTTGACATGAACACAACAGTTTCACAACATTGGAATTGGAACATGTTTTGGGCAAAAACCACTCGACACCATTTCTCAATAGTTCATAATTATAAATGTATTTTGCTTACATCGAATTCATATGTTTATTCAATAAATGTATAGAGAAATTAAATCTCAAAATGTAATTTCAAAATATGTTTGAAAAAGAATTAAACACGCATTATCGCCATATTGTTATGAGGCTGCGATAATACTACTCTTTCTCCGTAATGTAATGTGCTATATCTCGCCGGTCCATTATACAAATGTCCGTTGTAAAGAATACAAGCTTTCCCTTTGAATTATATTACGATCAATATATTTTAAAAAGGTAAAGTGATAAATTCCAATGATATGAACTCATGATTAGTTAATTCTGAAACATAACACTGTTGAAAGCTTGTAAAATCATTAAATAAATTCCATTATGTTACTGCTCGTTGTTGGTGTGGCTGCTATTGTTGTCGTTCATGTTGCTGTTGTTGATTTGTAGTTGGTATTTAATGCGTTCTATTTGTATTATATTATTTGCTTTTATACTTGTCAAAATATCCAGGGAATACATATCAGTTTAACATCAGTAATGGAATGATGGAGGGGTAATCTGAAATCGTATGTGGTAGCTGGAAATCAGCTTCAAGTTACTCAAAGCAGTAACTTGAATTAGATTTCAGCTTATCTCCCGGCATCCGTACGGGGAAATGATTTGAAACGGAGAAATCTGAAATCACTACACCGGCACATAGGAAAACCTAAAATAAATATCCGCCACGTGGGAATTATAATTAAAAGACGGTTCAGTGTTCTTCCCTTACATTAACGTGCATATAAACAGTAACTACATGTGTTAGTTCTATAATCCACCTTTGATTTAGTATAAACCCTAGATATATCAGACGTTTATCTGTGTACACAAGTTCGCATTTTTCAGTTGTTTGCTAGATAAGCGTACAAGGAAGACACCTTCAAACTAAGGCTGGTATATGTCTTGAATTCAATGACCTGTTCTGTACATAGTTTCCGTTTCAAGTCATAACCTTCAAGAGTATTTCATACATGCTCGACTGTCATTATGTCGATATCTAGTTGCATTCAAGTTTAACGTAAAATAAACTGCATCTGCACAATATAAAATAGGACGTGGAGAACTTAAAATAGATATTAATCCCAGCCTAACCTAGTTTATATTGAGAGATAAGTAGTAATATGAGTTGATATTTATCAGTAAATATGAAGTATTTGCACAACATGTAATTGTATATTGCGAAATGTTACACAATGCATCTTTGAAGATATAAGTTATAGGAACTTGTCGTGCATGGGTGTAGAAAAAAGACGTTGGGAAGAAAATAAATCTTTAATGTGTATACATAAACACTTAACAGAACAACAATATAATTAATACACTTTTCTGTAACATACAAACTGTCAATAATTCTACATAATTGTTGCATATAGTCTGTATTTAATATGAAGCGGAGTTTCTAAATATACATATTGCAGCAGTATGCACATGAACAAAGCGAATGCGATGAAAATAATTATGCAGTTTTAAAGAATTAATATAGAATAACGAAGTTAAAAACCTAAATGGAAGTTAAACTGGAAACTTAATGCTAAATGTTGCAAACTATAGCGGCATTGTTCAATCAAAAAGATGTGTTATATATTTATCAATACTATCATATCCTAACAATGTATTTTGTGTGATCACAATTATCGATTGAACAGACTTGTACAGAAGTTATATTGAATGGTTTTATAGAAATATATATACAATCAATTGAAAGGTCAACGATAAACATCAACATGCGTTTTAAATAATATGGAAGCACTGTTATATTGTGAATATATATGAATGACACATACATGTACACAATCAAAGTACCACAATGTATAGTAATGAATATAGTGTTGGTATTTAAGGTTACACACACACTTGAGCATTTCTAACTAATACATCAGTAGAAACTTAACAACTATTTAAACATCGAATGGATGGAGAAATGACAATATATACATAAACGTAAATCAGACTATTCGATACAAATGTAAATAAGAAGACCACGAGGGTCAGCTGCTCCACTGGCTACATTGTACACATGGACCTTTGATAAGGGTTTTATCTGGACAAGACACTGTTTGAAGCTATTCCCTGTATAACTTTATAGAAAACATGTGACCACAAGGCGGGGAGGGTTTTGAACCCAGAGGCACACTTTGAGCAAGCTTGGTAAGACACCACAATGTTACATACCAAAACCATGGGCCGTATGATTTAAGAGAAGTTTTTCCATGTAATTCTATAGAAAACATGTGACCCAGGAGCTGAAACAGTTTTTAAACCAGAGTCATAATTTGATCAATCATGATAGGGGATCACTGGACAATGCTGCATACCAAACATCAAAACCATGGTTCGTTTGGTTCTGGACAATAAGATATTCCCTATAAAAATCTATGTAAACATGTGATCAATAAGACGGGCCAATATCGCCCAAAATAGGTGTGATTTGAGTAAGCATAATAGAAGACCACTAAACAATGTTATATACTAAAAATGAAAGCTCTATGCCTTATGGTTCTGGACAATAATATTTTTTATGTTTTCAATGTTAAAATCTATTTTTAGCTGATGCGACGTTTTATTTACGCAACAGTGAGTAATTATTTAAATAACTATGAGATATGACAACCCAAGGAACCATCCTGTGAAGTTTAGCCAAATTGGCAGAGCAGTTAAGGAGGAGATACCGTTTAAATGAAAAGTTTACATATTGATGCAAGCCCGCATCCGCACAAGACGGACAATTCGCCATGCTATAAGCTCTCTTGCCTTCGGCCAGTATAGCTAAATTCGATGTATAAATATCCTCAACAATAAGAATTCAATTACAATAGTCAACCACATAAAAGAAAATAGCAGTGATATTTTACATGTGTATATATACATATGCTAACATGATACTGATAACAAAATAATTATATTTCTCAGCTTCCTCCTAGAATATTCACACTTGATTAATGTAGCAGTAACTTAGACCTCACTGTCGAATGAACTAATACTTAAGCACCCATCATGTCAATGGGAAAGTTTCTTCAGTATCATTGTTGGCTGATACAATATGCAACCAGACCACGCATCATCATTGTTCACATAATGTACGGAAGACACCGTGGAGTATTACTGTGCTTTGGTCATTTCTACAAAAGCATCAACTGTCTCGTAGCAGAATTTCAGCTGATTCTGAAAGGAAACAAATAGAGATATTAATTAGGAACACTATGCATATATACTTAGCTGATAGAAGACGATATCAGCTAACTGACATAATTGTTTAATTAATAATACAGATACAACATATTGCCACGTATTATGCAAGTATATTCAGTAAAGGCACGATGTTAACATTAGGTGTATCATAGAATGGTGTGGAACACAGACTCGTAATTATACAATATGAATCACAATTTTAGAAAGTGAAACTCAAAACAGTCTGCGAAACTCTAAATGTGTGGTACATGTATAATACATACTGCATTCTTGATTGTAGTCTTCCGTCTTGTTCTCACTTGTCTCAAAGTGTTCCCGACGTTAACTTGTCTTTCACACTGTATTTTCTCCAACAGACATGCTACGAAACAAAATAAGCCACTTCGCTTACTTGCATCTCTGTAATGACATTCAAATTGAATATATTATAAACATCATTCATTAAATACTACATACAACAGTATTTCTTTCATTTTTAACTACATATTACATCATAAGTTAATAGTATCGATAACATTTAAAAGAAAGAAATCGAAATTGTTTCATGACAATCACCTTCAATGACGTTCAGTATAGATAATTATGATTTAAGTTGTCATGTGGTGGATTAAAGTTTAAATATTTATGAATTTTGATTATCAAAAAATACTCACAAGCAATGTACTAAGACATGCGATCCTTTTTCCCCAAATTGTGTAGCATAATCATCTACCTCCTTCACAAATTCTACCAAATTATTTGAGTCAGTGGGCGTATCTTTACCATGTTTCCAGTCATGATATTTGAAGTGATACGATGTCAACTTCCCCTTATAGTACTGAAAACATAATACATCCCGATGAAGATATTTCGGTACATGTAATCATATAATGTTATACGGTAGATTGATCATTCTTAGAAATATACTGCACTTAAAACCTGTAACTAGATATATATACATCATTTATTTCCACCAAATTTCGGAGAGCATAATACAAAACTATGGAACGCCTTTGCTGCCACATTATACAAGGTTTGTGTGTATTCTGTGTAGTCTTTAAACTACCATTCGCAAAAACCATTACACCATGTGTACTGATCAATGTGTGAGGTGCATTCTCCTTGTCGTTATGTACACCAATCATTGTGTCTTGTGAATTATCAATTTCGTTATGTGCACAATTCATTATGCTGTGTGGACTGATCATTAGGTCTTGCGCACACTTCATTGTGGTATGTGTACTAATCAATGTGTCAGATGCATTCTCCGTTGTTATGTGCGCACTTCATATGTTATGTGTACCAATCATTGTTTCTTGTGAATTCCCCATTTCGTGTGTGCACACTTTAGTATGCTATGAAAGAGGCTAAGGTTTAAGGTGCCAACAGTTCACCAAAGTGTTTCAGTGTTTTCGAACATCGATAACCATGCATGTGTATATAATAAAGAGTTTTGGAAGCGCTTACAGACTGCACGATAGGCGCGGATTGTTGATTCAATGTTTAAATATCAGCTCAAATAGATTAACGATTGGTAATGCTACAGTCTATGAAACATAATAGGATTGCACTTACCTTCCCTGTGTTTTCAATCTTCAATTTATTAACAGTATACTTTGGATTTGAATCAAGTTTTTCGCAAGAAATATTGAAGGTGCCGAACGTGAAAGACTGATTTACGGGGGGAATGTAAACACCTACGTCCTGAAATGTATAATGAATAACATTTGGCGTCTAATGGATATTTGAATAGTAAATGCTGAACAGGTAACATCTAGTCGTTTTGAATCAAGTTTGGTGAACTCTTTAAAATGTGCAATTATTTTACATTATATAACTTTCATATTATTTTCTCCCCCACTTTCGGCCAACTGTTGTCAGCTGTCTTGACTTGTCCTGTGATATATTCAATAATTGTTTACCCCCCCCCCCCCCCTGTTCGTCCTCTTTAATTTTCCTTAGTTATCCCTTATGGCCATTTCTTGCGCCCATGTTCCTTTACGTATTTACCCTTGCGCTTCCTCAAATGCCTGATGTTTTATAGACTGTTGTTTTCCCTGCGGTGTGTGTGGAGAAGCATTGTCTTCTTATGTATGTGGCGTTCCCTGTATCAACTTATTCTCTCTCGTTTAATAATTTCAAAACATACAAACCAATTTTGAAGGCGTGTTTCCATCCATATCCAACACACATACACATTGCTCTTGGAAAATCATGCAGATAAAATCCTGAACAAAGTTGTTCAATGGCGTTTGTGCGGCAATAAATGTGTTCTTTGTTTTAAAACTCTGAAAATGAAATTATATTACGATTTTGATTTAGTCAATTATTATAACAATCACACGTATTCCATTTCTTAAATCATGTACGTGTTACATTTGTTATGAATTTACTGCTAAAATAGTCATGCATAAATATTGCAGGGACATCATTAATTCCATGTTGTTACCTTTTACAAATAAGCCGAATAACATTACAAATTATTGTTATGATAAAAGTATCAACACTGATTGCAATAAAGTCAATGGAAATCGATTTCAAGTTTGCAGTATTCACTTACATTGACATAAACAGCATTCGTATAATCTGAGTCATTAGATTCTTTGTCGACATAAAGTCTTACACGATATTTGTCGCCTGAAAATAAAAAAATAAAAATGTTTTTGCCATAATTGTCCACATTATATTACAAAAGTTCATGCAGATTTTAATTTTGATCATAGGTATATGACCTTTTAACTTTACGGTGATTCATTTCAAATTGGCGCAGTATCTATTAGCCCCTATGAGTCTCAATTTAAACATATCATTTCACGTATGTATTAATTAATCGAATATATGTTGTAGGGTGGCTTTCATGTTGAAATGAATCAATTAACTACAATAATGACTAAGGCAGCAAATATCACTGACATAATTCACGCTTACCACAAAAAATACACATACAGAGCAAGGGGTACACTGCCGTCACGTAATAAATACCTGCAGTGTCCGCATATGAACGATTTGATTTGTCATGTTTATTGTTCTGCATAGCTTTCTTTTCATCATCACTTTCATTATCAACCGTTGTCTTCAGCTTCTGTTAAATTGCAAAACAGACAACATTCAATGCATTCATCCAATTGAGACATATATAGGCAACATAAGTGGATGGTCCATACATTAGGAAAGGGCACAATAACAATAAAGACATAATGAGAAAATCACAAACCACATTACCATCCAACCCAAAGAAAACAAGACGAACATGGTCAATACAGGAGTAAACGACGAAGCAAAATGTAACATAAGGCAATACGATCTTGAGTATTATATGCAGCAAAGACAATCTGAATGTTCGCCATATGCGTCATCGTATACAATAATTAATCAATAGTTTTACCTGCATATTGTAATAAAAAGTATAATAGATAAGCCTATTCTACGTAAAATATGTAAAACGCTTTTAACCCTGTGTAAATGAATTACATTTGTAAACTTGCAAGTGTGTATAGCATATACATCTATTCTACTATCTTATCAAAGAACAAATATTCTTTAGAGACATTATACACACTTCAACCAAACACGTGGAAATATTAAGTTCATCGCGTTTCTTCTCGTCCTATTTCATTTTAGCATTAATTTAGCAACATTGCGTGTAATTGATGAAGTAATATTTACCTTAAAAAGTTCACCGAACTGAGCGTCTGTTGTTGCATTAAGTACAACGTGGAGTTTTGCTGCAGAAATACATTCGCATTCAAAGGCAAGTGCATATACACAGGCCTTGTAGATGTACACATATTGCTCCTGAATTGACACATTATATAGTTCATTATGTAAGTACATATATTGTAACTCACTCAGTAATGTTTCAATTCTATAATATTTTCAGATTGAAAGGTTTATAATGCGAATGTTACCTTGTTTTAACTACATTATTATGTAATTATAAAGTGAATATAGTTTGGTATCTGTATCAATACATGAGGATAGGATGAGCTGTTACGATACATTAGTACAATAAGTATTAAGTTTCACAACAATGTACGTACAAGCTAAGGCAATATAGCATAACATTTGAACTGGTATCGTCGATGTTTTAAAACGCAGTACGTTTGTGTAACAATCCTGTTAAATAACTTGATGAAACGATATGACATGCACTGCACAAAATTATTAACTGTTAATGTCTACCTGAAGTTTTTTACAAACTATTTAGCCATGTGTCGACTATATTAGTTAGATAATTAGTTTCCAAACATAACTTAAACCGTCAACATCTGTTTTCAACAGCTCATAGCTTATTCAGCAAGTATTAAAAGATCACGGTCTACATCAAATGTACAGCAAATTCTACTTCTACTTCGTTACTGCCTAGGGCATAAATGCATCGCAGGCAAGTGACGCCATCAAAGTGGTAAAAGCCATACAAAGTGGCATATATACAATTAATTTTTTTTTTTAAATCTGTGCTGCTCAGGCTGTGTATGTCTGCAGAGCGGAGCTGAAGCCGTCTACAGAAGTGATCGGCACCAGGTCTGGAGGAAGGGAGTTCCAGTCTCGTATGGTCCGAGTCAGAAAGCTGTTCTTGTATTGTTCGTAATTGGCCCGGAGTTCAATATAGGCTTTGTTATGTCTCCTAGTACCATGGTAGTGTGCTTGAGTAACATAGTCCGCAAATGATTCCCATTGGTTTAGTAACAAACCGACGGCCATATAATGAATACTATCAGTGAGACATAACGTACGATGAACTCGAGAAAAACTGCTCCTGGACAAGTTAACCAGCGTATATGTATATATTATAAAATGATAAAATATAATTGCTGGTTCAATTTGCCAAATAGTTATTTAAATACATTTGCAGCGTATATTATGATGAGTATTAAAATATAAACATAATAACATACGAACCTGAGTTTGTACCATGCTGACTCTTTGTTGTCTCATACTGCTGACACAAGTAGAAACGTTGATTGAATTCGTTGCTTTACCTTCCGCTATAAGACGATCGAGTGCAATCAATGTGCCTGTCCGACCGATACCGGCGCTGTAAAAAATGCATAATTGTGTAAAGTACTCATATGTTTATGCATTGAAATAGATGAAATAAAGAGCATACGTATGGCAGAAAGAATTGTAGCGAATGAGATATGACACAAAGATCTAGAGTATGCCAGTGAAACATCAACTTTCAACTTATCATGTGTAGTTCATTAGAGTAGTGCATACACTCATTACCTGCAGTGTACAATTACTGGACCAAGTTTGTGACTTGGAGTGGACCTCATCCTCTGTCGAAATTCTAACAGACTAGTAAGATCATCTGGCACTCCTTTGTCCGGCCAAGCTGTAAAGTGCAGCTGTGTTACTGTCCTGTTATGAGTTTCCTGTTAAAAAAGTATGCAAATTGATAAAACGCGCTATTAAAAACAATCAAACATACATACAATATGTATACAGGAGGGTTTAGTCAATTAAATATGTATATTTCCAATCAGTCTCCTTGAAACGCAAAATCAATTATTGTCCTAAACAAAACTGATGTAATTCATCAAATATGTGGTTTAAATCAAAATGTAAAGATTATCGCAAAAATGAAATTTAGCATATTTAAAGAAGTGTGTCTGTCTTGTGTGAATATTATTCGTATTCATAACACGTAAACTACAATAACAACGTACTTTCGATACATTTAATATCCTAACGGTGTACTCAGCGTATTCATCAACATTTCTAAAGGTGACTGTGACCTCGCCAAAAACTTGGCTAGATCCAATATTGGGCCAATATTGTTCACATTTCATTCCCTGCAAATTAAAGAACAATGGATTTTCAAAACAGAAAACAATTGATCTGGTTCGGAAATGTGTTCATATAGTATTCAAGGTATTTGAAGATGGAATATGTAAATAGTTGTATCCTAATTACCTAGATCTAAGACAAAGAGTGACGTACAGAAGAACGTTTGTGATAGTTAATAACAAGCGAACAATACAAATAAAGAAACCGAAACTACAATAACCTATAATTACTATGAACATAATTGCTTGTTCTAGGCTCTATTTACCGTTATTTCCCGAAGATTTGTCACCATCACTATTATGTCCGACTGTTCGTGCCAGACCATTTTCCAGAAGGTTTTAAAGCCACTTGATGTGTCAGCTGTTGGACCTAAAACGATTCAAACTGAACCGTAAAGTAGATTGTTTGGTTGATATGAAATTGTTAGTGCTCGCTAGAAAACAACTTATTAATCCCGGTTTCAATTAAAATTTTACTAAAGGTGATTTTTTTGTAGATTAGTACAAATGTATGCGAACTTGATGTCAGACAACACGCAGATTTACACGTTACCATGGAGACAGTGATTTTAGAAACAAATACGATTTGTATTATGGACTTAACTTTACCGACACAAACATGGACTGCGAACACTATTATTATTGAAAGAAATACCTAATGATGCGATGTAGCATTTCTCCTTCTTGTAGCCCTGGAAATAAAAGTAAACATGTTTCGCGTATGCAATAATTGACGTCTACATTATAAGTGTAACATCGTACTAAAATGTAGTTTAATGTCCATTTGACTATATTGAGGTAGGTGTACGCTTATAACAGTTATTGGTTGTTACAATGTGATAGCGGCAACATAAACTAATGAAAAGAATTATGATATCGACAATTGTATCCACATTATGTCCCAGTGGACGAAAACAGCAATTGGCTATTAAATATATTTAAATTTCGGAAAATATAAACAAAATATGAATTCATAATGATTTGCCTCTACAGTTTCTGAACTATTGTATGACATATAAAACAAATCTGCTCTTTCTTTTGTTTCAAATTATAAGTTGATAAGCGCAGATTTGTCTGTGCCTTACTTTTTTACAGCAAAACCATGATCTTAAATAAGTGTATAGTACTACGCGCAATACGATAAGTTTTGAATTTTGATAAACTACGAATTCGAAATATTATTTGAATGTGCACCCGAGCGCAGCATAGTACAAGACAAAACTACTGTCTGAAATACTTACATCCATATAACAAGCATTGATAAAAAAGTCAAGGTCATCTGGTATTGTTACACGTGAGTGGTCATCTGTAATACACATAAGTGGTAATATTATTATAAATACACGTGCAATACTGAACATTGGCAACATATGTGGATTTGTAGAAAAAATGTACATGTATGTATAACTTACTAATTATTAACAGCGTTGGGTCGGTGGACATACGGACATATATTTGTCTATCATAGTTCATATCATTACATATTAACAGAGTACATCGATTCTTATGATGTATGTACTAGGCAAAAGAGCTAATTCACCATTTTGTATTTTGAAAATGTTCACTGCATTATGACAAAATGATCTGAAACGATGGACATCAATTTGTCATGTTTAAATAAACAAAAACACTTTTAGATAGTTGAATTTATCTGAATCATAAATGATTATTGTGTTAGCCTTACTGCACCCTTTTATAAAACAAAACAGATGTACATTGTATTCGTTAGCTTCTTCGAAAATACGTGAAATAATACCGGCGGGTAAGGTATTTTGGCTAGTAGGGAACCATTTAGGTGACCACGCAATTGCAGCATAATAAAGTTCGGGTGTTTCGAAACATTCTTCTTATAAGGAAAGTACAGGACTATCTTTTGCTTAGACCAACGTTATAGTAGAGTCAACGCGTCTGAATGCACACTTACTCTTACATACGCTAATTAGTATATTGATAGTATTCCCTTAAAATTGGAGAATATCAGAGTACGTGTCACACAATCGAATGTTTAATAAATTGTTAAAGACACAAGTGTCACTAAAAGTATTTATATTGTATTAGTAATTCTGTAGCTCTGTGTGATAAGTATTCCACCTTGATCTAAACTCTAGCGCATGCTGGGTCAAGTCGCTCATGTTTCTATTTTAATGTTTTCTTTCTTGTTTTTGTTGTTTACTTTGTTTTCTGTTAAATGTTTGCTTATTTCTTAGTTTGACTTGTTTGTTTTGTTTCTATATTATTTTAAATTAATGACTGAAAATACAACGAGCCTCGCATTTAAACAAGTTCCTGTGTGAAATTTAAATGTGTTGGCGCATACATAGTGTTCCTTTTTAAATTTGCATTTGTTGATACTCCCATACACATTTCGTGGTAATATGTCATTTTTGCATAATATATCATTAACAAGTTTACGAGTGCAGGGAGTTGAACCCGGGTCGTAAGCGTAGTAAATATTTTGCATTTACACAAGGCCACACTGAACGAGCATACATTTGCTGTAATAGTATTGTGATAAGTCGACACAACGCCTACATAATCATGATCATTGTACTTACCTACACATTGACATGGATCGATCCAACCTATGACGTAGTGTATATAGTATTGTGCATCCAGATTTTGCTCGTATTATATCAGTAGTTTGCGTACCGTCATGTATTCACATGCAACTTGTTGTGGATAATGTTTCAATATAGTAAGTGTTACACATAATCTATGTTAAATTTGAGTTGTAACATGAATTATAACAAAAAAATTGTGCTAAGGCGCTAGCCCGGATGTTAATATTATACTTGGTCATTATGAGGGTTTTCCAAGACGTAAATTATGACTGTGTTGTTCTTTCACAAAATGAAACTAACAGTAAATCAAACTATGTAATAAGTACCTGCTACTTGACGTGAAACACGCGCATTCATGTTTTATTTAGAAAATATGAGCACATGCAAAGGCATGTATATTACATTTGCATAACATAAACATGTTAACGTCTCATTTGCATATATTTTCTTATTTTCCTTAATCGAATATACTCACAAGGAAATATTCCATTGTATCTGTTCAACTTAATATTTTCCGGTTTTACTGCGACGGTGCAAGGCATGGTAAGGCCCTTTGGTAAGATCTGAGTTAAATAAAACATTTAAATGTGTATTTATATGTATATACTGCTACATTAAAATGTGAAGATTACTAAGTTCCTAATATACTGGACTAATAATTGAATATTGTCAAACCGATGTTCTGTTTAACACAAATCCTTTATACAAACGAATATGGTATGGCAACTTTTCAATGGTCAAACTTGTATATATAACAAAGACTATGACCATAAAACAAAATGTTCTAGCAATAGACAAGGCATATACGTCATGAGTCTTTATCCAAAACTTACATGAAATTCTGTTGCAAAAGATTCAACAGATTTTCCTGCGACAAAGGCAAACAGTTCATGCACAAACACGTTTTCGATTCGCTCAATCTTTTCCGATGAGTTGCTGTATATGTTTTCATCATTTGCGTGTGCACTGTTACCTTCATCATCATCCACTTTGCATAGTACGCCTGCAAACTCGGTCTTGGATGGAATCGGTGGAGGCGCGTCTGAAGCTGTTGATCTTTGTGTCGTTGCTAACATTGTTAAGGGAAACAAATTTCGATAAAAAGGTTTTGTTATAACTTTTCGAACAAATAAACGTTTATATATTCAAAAATACAAGTATGATTGTTAAAATATAAATTAAAACTGAATAATTCAGACGATGAAAAATCTATTATGTTCGTTTTCAAACAAATGTATATAAAGTTTCCAATTCTAGATTTAAAGTGATATAAAAATTACTAGAATCAGAGCACCTAAAAACGTTGTTAGTAATTTTAACCGTCTATGTAGGAGCGAGTTTACTTTAAATTATTCACCTTTGATTTCGGGCGTCATCGTTCGCATTGACAACTCTTCTTGCTTTGTCATTCGTTTGTCAGCAGGCTTCTTTTTTGAAAAGTTGACGTACTCTCCTGATTGTGATGAGTTTTCACCATTGGGCTTGTGGCTTTGATTTTTACGTTTACCTAATTCCGCATTCTCGTATATACCCCGATCAGTGGGGACCACTAGTGGATTTAACTCATGTTTAACTACAGACTTCTTGTCATTCTTAACATTTTCATACAATGAAGCAGACGCCTCTGGCTCAACAGGCGGCTTGTTCTTCATTCTACAATATGTGTTAAAAATACAAAGTATGCTATATAACAAATGTACTTTAGTATAATCCAGAGTTCAAATTGTAACAATACACCTAATCCTAATGACATTTCATAACATTTCATTTTACATATTTGACGTACTTGGTTTGGCTTGTATCTTGTTAATTAAAGCTTATGTGCGATTTACTAATTGAAACAGATGTACTCGACATGACCGCTATTTAATAAATTCAAGCAGAAAGGTTAGGACCACGTTGATATGTTCGGATTTTATCCTTGTTTAAGATAGTATCGAGTAGACAATGACAAGAGGCTCTGTGACATGCGCAATGTACTAATATGTATACGGTAAAGATAAAAGAGAAGGAATAAGTTGCTAAATGTGTACCTGAACATGCATTGAATAGAATATTACCACTAGATAATTCGCTATATATATGTTATAAAACAAGTTATGTTCTGTAATCTTCATGCAAGCCGTCAGTTATTACTGAAACACAAGACAGCGATATTGTATCAGAGTCGGAGCTCGTTAATTCGAATTTATCGGGTCCGAAATATTATTTCGAATAATACATGATTTCGAATAGCCATTTTCAATTTGACTAGTCGAAGATACATCGAGACCTGGTATTTATTTCGGATGATACCAAATATTCTGATAGAAGGTTGTCGAATAAAGTATGTCAGGCTGTATTACCTTCTCCTACAGATGACCACACCAGCAATAACTACGCCTATTAATAGAAGTCCTGCTGCTGATCCTCCTGCCGCACCAATTATTTGTGAATGATCAGTGGGATCATCTATCAGCTCTATTAAAGCACATAAATGAAATACATTTACAATCATATGAAATGTATACCTCTTAAGATTATTGACCAAATAATATTACACTAGTGTTCTAATGCTGATAACAAATAGAGATGAAAAGCCGTCCGAAATTTGTTCGCTTTTAAAAGTCAATAATATCTTCTAACATTTGTGTATATTGTTATTATTATTGTATTACTTGTTATACTATTCGCATCACTATATTATGACTATACTACAAATTTACATCTGTGACTAATGCTAATAGCAATTTACGTTTTTATCAGATAGGCGATGTCTTAAAACTCCATCGAATCTCATTTTTATTCAGCGTTTTCACAATAACATACAATAAAACTAGCGTTTGTTTGTTAAATCGTGTGATGTAGCATAATTAACATTTTCTTTCTTCTAGTTACATATATATACGTTCGTGTATTTACCGATTATAAAGTGGTAAGCACATATCGCAAATTTATGCTACCTATAATTTATGTATTTCGCACACCTCTACAAAATGAATACCTTTTGTTCTACAAGTTAGCGTAGCATTAGACCTCGACCGTCCCTTGGCGTTAACAGCGAATAAAACAATATCATAACGTGTACCACTTGACAGCCCAGTAATATTGTACTGTAGTGTTGTCCCTGTAGGTCCTGTATCTTGTACAGTGGCATTCTGCCAATGACCTTCTGTTTGTTTGATGTACATTAATGTAAAGCTTTGTTCTGATCCATTGTTGAAACCAGATCTCCAGTTAAGTCCTATGATTGCGATAGTTGTGCTGGTGTCATCTTGTGTCAAGTGGGTAGGTACTTCAGGTACTCCTAGAAATAATGTGTTAGAAGTTCATGTCGCTAAAACAAGTACGGGGTTTGTTACGCATGTATAAGGTTGTGTTTTATCAATTCGTATGTATACGAAGATTTTGCGGTAATAATGGTTATAAATACACATACACTTGTTAAAAGCGTTACATCATTAGAACAAAATACGAATCAAAACATTACTATGATAACTACACTGTATCTATACATGTGCAGGAAAAGTTTACGATATATATATAATACTTGTATCTACAATACTAGAAAACCAGAGCGCATATAAGTTATCATGATTGTAAAATCCATAACAATATTTAATATCTAACTGTTGACTCAACCACATTAAAACTACTGAAATTAATATAGTTCGACACTATTGCCATACTATCCTACCATCTGGTTTCAAGTGAAATGATCCATTGATATAACCGATCTTATTTTTTACGGTCAGTGTATACTCTCCGAAATCGCTCTCTTCTACACTGGATATTGTAATATTTGCCTGCAGATATATTACAGATGTGGTAATACGAGAATCTCGGATATTTATAGATGAACCATGCCTGTACCATACGAACGATGGATGTGGATAGGCTAAAGCTGTGTAGCTCATTGTTACAGTTTGATTGATGGCACTTGTAACATTAAACTGTACGTCTGCATTAATATCCTGTCTTGGTGTACCTGCATGAATACACGAATGCCATACTATACAAATATCTAATTGTGATATCTATATGCTTTTACAAGATCCTTGCTTACTCATAGAAATTCAAAATATTGTTTCGTTGTGCATTATTTGGTATACGATGATAACATTTAGTATAGATAATATTGAGAGTGTAGTAGTATCTTCTCCTATAGTGTAATACACACCAATACATATTAGGTAATATACGACAAACAATTTGAATAAATGTACATGTTTAAATGTTATATGTTGAACTTACACATTATTGTCTATGTGTTTTACAATTTATAATACATTTTACAGAGATAAATTGTACTTACAGTTTACTAATAATTCAATTAGGCGGATAGATGGTTTGTTGTTCAGTGAATTATTTCCATGACAACTGTAATTTACAGGTCTACCAGAACAGGTCGTAGTTGTGTAGTGTAACAATTTGTTTGCCCTCGAAATGTTAACAAGAGTTTCCGTCTCATATATTCTGACATCAGCTGTTGGATTACTTTGTAAACGACATTCAAACGTCAAATTTGTATTTTCCGTTACGTTAACGGTAGTTTTATGTATAAATTGTCGTATGTAGAAATCTGTCACGTTCGTTTTGACTGCAAAAAAACATTATTTGAAACCGCTTTACATGTATGAAATTTAATGTATGTACTCGTTTCCATCTTTAAAAACCCATTATCAATGTTACAACAGTTGTAGTCTACAGAATGTGCATTTTCATGCAATTCATGGATATTTTTATAATCAATACTATATTAAAGTACGTGTCTTACATTGTCTACTAATAAAATATACTGGCTTATTTGTTAATATGTTTATTTACAAGTGTAATATATGTACAATATATATGCTATAAACTAGTATAAACGTACATGTTACGTTTAACCTGATATCCGCACTCACATTTCCTATTTTTATTGTACCGTTCGAATGGTCCATCTTGTAGGTAGCGTAACATGTGTAAACAGAGTCGTCATTTCGTGTAACATTATTTATAAGAAGTTGTGAGTCGCTCCAAGTTTTAGTGTTGTTTGAATTTCTCCACGTAGTATTGGTACTTGGTGGATTACCAGGAACAACAGGACACGTGTAATTGAATACATCACCTTCTTCTACTGTAAACAATTCCCCTTGCGTTATGTTTACATACGGTGGATCTATAAATATAAGAAGCCCCTTTATCGTGTGACACTCCCTTACCTATAAGTAATATTTTGTTAAATAACATCGTAAACTAATCAAGTTCTGGCGGAAGGCTTTTATAAATACAGTTGCACCTACGTGTTAATTATGATATACAACGCAATACCAGTTTTTTGTGAAAGTCTCTTGAAACATCAAATATATTAAATGGTGAAAACAAAACTATAACTATCATAGTTAATATTATATAGCCATAACAAAGTTTGAGCTCAGCTTGAATCATTCGAATAATGTACTTGGAAAGATGAACATACATAAACCCGAAAATGAATATATAAAGATGTTAATTTATTACTAAAATGAATAGCTACAAATATATAAGTACGTACACAATACTTCCACATGAAGATATTTAGATGTGCTGCCCTGTACATTGCCTTGGCACGTTGTATTCATTGAATTGTTTGCAGTACATGTGTAAACATTATCGTCACTACGTGAAATGTTTGATATTGTTATTGTTGCATTTAACGCATGCTGTTTGTTGGATGTCCATCGTATTTTATAAACTGAAGGATTTGCGTGTCTAACAATACAACGTAGCGTAACAGTATCCCCTTCGAAAACGGTTATGTTTTGCATTTCTTCTATTTCGGGAGGATCTGAACATATAAGTATAATACAATTTTGTAATTACAGTGTATGTTACAACTTAGTTGTCATTGATATAATAGCTGAATATATTATGGAAGTTAATACAATCATTAAATCTAATCCATATGCCATGATCGTATTACTATAAAGCAATTAATAATTGCATCTTTTATTTCATCAACGCTCTCTAATATTGTAAAAACACTCGCTAGTTAAGCTATTACTTACACAGGACGTCAATCTTTACTGTTGTAGAATTGTTACCAGCAACGTTTGTAGAGTTACATGTACAATACTGCATTTGTGTTGCGTTCCAAACAACAGTTGTTGTCACCTTGTTATGCTGTACTCGGTTGTCTGTTACATTTCTAGGACAATTCCAATGTAATGTACCTGCTGGATTTCCTCCATCTACTGAACATGTAAGATTACCTTTGGTGTTCTGAATTACCTTGTATATCCCGTTGTTTGTACATTGAATAATAGGCTTGTTTGTGGGATCTACAAACATATCAGTTAAAAAAAGTGGCAAACTGTCACAAAATACGCGCGTCAGAGCTCAGAGTTAAAACAAGGTCATTCCTAAAATGAAAGGGTGATAATTCCCGAGTAACTTGAGGCCTGGTTATCGAACTTGCCCACAAACATGTTCACGAAGTTTGGTAAAGATCGGATGAAAACTCTTTCACTTAGAGAGCGGACAAGGCTAATTTGGCCAATTTTGGATAATTCAAGGGTCATAATTCAGAAGTGTCTGGAGCGATGTGGCTGGTTATCGACCTTGGCGGAGATATTTTGACCACAAATATGTTTGGTAAAGATCGGATGAAAACTCACTTAGAGAGCGGTCAACATGTGGACGCCGCCCGCCACCCGCCACCCGCCGCCCGCCACCCGCCGCCCGCCGCCCTCCGCCCGCCCGCCACGGGTGTTCCCACAATACGTCCAGTTTTTCAAACGGGCGTATAAAAAGGACGAAAAATAAAATTATCATGTAAGTTTTTTCGAATTGTATTCTTTGTAAACGAATCAATGAGGAATTAACCGTACATACATGTATCATTTGTTTTTAATTTTAATGAACATAATGCATTTTTAAAGTAACCTCTGATTTTGAAAACATTCGTCCCATACATAACCGAAAGTGTGCAAGTTGTCCCCAAAAACATAAACTACTTTGCGTTGCGGGTACCTGTGACGAACATTATACACCTGATAATAATACTTGATGAACAGCAAATGTCACGTCACACTGTAGAGACTACCAATGAAACTGGAGATTTACACACGGAGGTGGACTGGGACGAGTGTACTGATAGCATTATTGTAATAGTACTGCAAGCTGGTCATTACGAAAGTAGTACGGGACAGTTATAATAAGGATTAACACAAATACTACGATATCGATACGAGATATATGAACAATACTTTTAAAGGTGAGTGGACTTGCAGTATAGGAATCTCAGCAAACCATTAGGGAACACGCTCACCCACTCGTATTAAGGTTAGGGAACCCTAAACTCTAACCCTTGCAAACAGTATTGCTTTCGACAAGAAGCATGTTACTGTAATTGACGACTATAATTTGAATACTTGTCTCAATAAATATATTACCGTTCGCAACTGTCCCCATCGATATAAACACGTTATTTACAAACATAATTACAAATACATTTGGACTAGACAAATAAAAAAAGAATGTGCACGTTTTTATTAATTCATAGTATCAATAAAACAAAAACAGTTAAGTTCTCTCATCAAACAGTGATGCCAATATACCGCTATATCTACATAACGACTGGCCGACCAATAACGCTTGCACGAAGCTTGACACTTAATAAAGTTTGAACTTACATGTTATGTTTAATGAGACGTTTTTCGAAACTGCTGCGTAGCCTTGTATATTTTCTGCTTTGCATACCAAAACCCAGTCATTATATGTTCTGTTAAAATTAACCAGTAAGATACTGGTTGTTGATTCAAAGTCGACAATTTGGCCTTGCCATGTGTGTGTAAGGTTATTAGCTGTCAATAATATTTTATCTGTATTTGCGCTTTCCGTGACATACCACGTCATATTTGCCCTTGGTATGCTAAACGACGATGTGCATGCAACATTCGTGACATCATTCTCTTGCGAAGTCAATGCTGACGAGACGACTTGTCCTCCTGATTCTATAGTTACATTTTTTACAAGAGCTGAAATGCAGTATTAAACAAAATTCGAATACGGAATAAAATATATAAAAGTGAATTATCCATGAAATTCGAACGAAATATACTGACCGGAATTATACGAGGATCGCGTCATATTTTCTTTATAAAAGGTAAAACAATACTGTAAACCAATTTTCTTTTGCGGATATAATATTTCGCGCTATACTCACTCCCGGTAGTTTCGCAGATATTTAAGTTCGCTTATTGCATCAACCCGCGAATTCCGCGAATATATTATCGCATCAATGTAGATCTGTCTATGCAACTATACAATTGAACGCTTTGTTTGTAACACAACCATTGATAATTAACTTTTTTTTCTTCGGAAATTAATGTTTTTGCGTTGTTCCTGATCAATACTCATTCGCACAAGCCCGTTCAAAATTCGTGAGCAGATTTGTGAGTTAAAGTTACGATAGTAAACTAACTAAGTCATGAATTAATATTATACTAGTAAGCGTTAAGATGTCTATACGGCAATTTTTTACGCCGACTAAATCTCGGTAAGTTTGCATGAAAGTTTCCATGTTTACAATCTGATTATAATACTCGTCCTTAAAAATGGATGTTTGAAGCATTAATAATTTATGTAATTATTCAGATTGCGATGTTAATTTAAGTTGTTTGTCAGAGACAAAACGGGATGAAATACATGTCAAGTCGAATATTTGCATCGTCGAAAATAGTTCACAAACACATTAACTATGGATTACGTTTAAAACAAACACCACAATATACATTTGAACAAAACACATGTACGATGGTTGTCCCATTAAATCGTAGACAATGGCTGAAAAACAAACACAAATAACAAAAGTTCTCACAATTTTCAGTGTTGTATTATCAGCATCTTCTCAACACGTATACACAATTATATTGAACTGTCTCACAAATTGTTGAAATGACATTACCATATTAACGTCATAACGTTGTTTTGTAATTTTGATGTGTCTGACATTTACTCTTTCTCAAAATATTCGCCGCCATATTGTACGCATTTTCCATGGCACTGCACCCAACTCGCAAACACAGATTTAAACCAGTCCGTATTTAGACTTCTGTTAAACACCCGAATTGCATACTTGATCTCATTGCGTATTTGTTCAAACGATACTACCCTAGTAAATGCGAAACTATCGCTTTCAAATAGCATCCGGATCAAGAGAAACGACAAATGTTCGCGTTTTCAAAGTTGGTGTATTTTCGCGACTATTAAATTCGCGGGTTCGTACCTACCGCGAGAACTGCTTCGTAAAAAAGCGCGAAGTGGTTTCTCGGTTTGAAGCTGATACTAAACTCCAATTCAGTTTTGTATTTATAGCGTTCAGGACAAAACTATTTTAAAGCAAATATAAAACTTATAATTAATGCAATCACAAACGACGCGGAAGTAGCCATGCGGTCTTTTGCGTAAGGATGCCGTAAAATAAGCCCAGTTTTAACAATATGTTAAAATAATGCATTTCCGAAAATCTGTTAAGTTCGTATCAGTATTATTGTTTATCAAATTTATCTTATTATGTTAATATAATTGTCTACAATACGAATTTGCATCAAAACATTATGTAGGGCATTCATATTTAAGTATACCTTAAACATCTCTCAGTCTTCATGAGTTGAGCGAGTTCATTTACCTTCTTCGAATTGATGTCGAGTTTTATTTCAATTTTATCAATTCAATTAATTTTAAACTGAAACTGCGAATAATAACATATTGAGTACTTTCATCTTTAAAGTTCCATTTTAAAATGGTGAAGAGAGGTCGTTCGTGATGGAATGAACGTGCTAAACTGGGAAACAATGTTGACCTAGAATATACACAGACTATATAAAGACTTGTTTAAACTGAACGTAAGTCGTACACTATCATGTTCGATTGAATGCATGTACATTATGTGTGAAAATAGATACATGCATTTTGCACGGCCAACTAACACACATCCAAGTGACTAACGGGAAACTATAAAAAAGCAAATAGTTTAATATTGTTATGGAATGGTTACGTACCTGAAACATTTACTACAAGCTCGCTGCTGTACGATGCAGTGTAAGAACAAAACCATCTTTGTTTGTTCTGAGAAACGTGCACGTTCTTTAATGTTAGTGTATTCCGAATACCATTTGGTTCATTATGGCAAGAGTAACCAAACGACGCAGTATTGTTGTTTATAAAATTGCTAGCAGTGCACTGGTTATTGTCGTATTGAATGACTGCAAAATTTCCGTTGTCTACACTGTCGAACCTCCATTTTGTAGCGCCTGCTTGTGTTACACAAAATATGTTGAAGTCCTCATTTTCTAAAGCGTATGTTATATTTGAATACATTGGCGGTTTCGCACGTTGGTCTGAAAAAATAACATAGTAATATGTACTGGCACCAAAATTAAACTGTGCACTGACTTAGAAATAAAGTATGTAACCATTTAGATAAAACATATAGGCAAATTTTGTAGCAAAATATGACAGCTTTTATTGGCTACATGATGCATTATTGTTAATTTAAATTTAGGTCATTCTCGGTATAATGATAACGCTTGAATGACGTAGGGGTGAAAAGGAAAAGTTGCACACTTTTCTTTTTATTCTAAATGTGTGTTTGCCTTCTGATACACGAAAGTACATATGGACATTTACATTTGACCGCAAGCATACTTGCGTTGATTCGTAGGAGAGCAGGACATAACAGAACTGATAAATGTCCATATGTACTGTCGTATATAAGCCAATGCACAGTTTCTTTTTGTTTTCAGTATATAATACTTCTGTCTGTTAATACTAGTATGGTCTACTCACATGTAAAGTATTTGTGTAATTAATTATTAATATATACATCGAATGCTCATTTGAACAATACATACATATCCATTCTGATAAAAAGATAATACTTGAAAATGTGTATACAAAATTTACCCACACTTAAATACAAATTATGACAATTATAAACATACAAAAATATATAACAAGCTTTACCGGCGTCAACAAAAGCACCTATTGCTGCGAAGAAAATAATGTATGTGTGCATTGCAATCCTTTCTATCTTCTTCTAAATAAGGTCGCTGTAATGATAACACATATACAATACGTAAGGTTACATTTCAATTGTATATCCCAATATGTCTTTAACTATCAATCTGAGCATTAAATATCCATACTACATGTATTTTGTATCATCGGACCAAGGTAACATTTACAAAAAGTCATAGGTTGGATCAAACCATACCTATTGTAGGTCAGTACAATGGTTATGGTCATTGAGGCATTTGTCGACATTTCAAAAATGCAATACACTGCAAACATTGAAAATACATTAGGGATAAGTATACTCATTATGTATAGCGTAGTGGATACGCATCGTAATGTTAATGCGAGCATTGTTCGTCTATTCCCCTTTCTTTTTTAGGACGTACGTTTTGCACGAATTTTGTATTGATATATCACAAAAAGGTATTTTACCGATAAGGATGTGATCACGCGTTTCATTCTGACATGAGCAAATAGCGAGGCAAATATCATGTCCTTCCATACATTATACATGAAACAGTGTACTTATACAACTGACAATCTCCTTCCGTGGCCAGCGCCGCCCCTTCCGAAACGCAACTACACACATTCACAGGTAATCAATGAAAAGGACAATCAACCGAAGCAGCTACAATTTATACTTTTAAATGTGCAGGGTCTCTGTCGGAAATTAAACGATAGTAAATTTTGAACTACGTCCAGAACTATGATGTGGTAATGTTAACCGAAACATGGCATTCCTCCGTTCCAAAATTGACTTAAATGGTTATAATAGTTTTTCCTGTCAACGACCTAAATGAAATAAACGTATATGTTGAACAGTTTCTGAGAAAAAAAGTAGACATGTTTGGGTAGGAGGGAGGGGGTTCGTCCCGAAGAATTTAACAAAAAATGTTGGAAAACACCCGAAGACATTTGTTTTTCTTGTGAGTTCAGAAATGAAAAACAATGAAAAAGTAAAAATATTGTTTTGAGGGGAGGGGGATGAGGGGGTGTTGGAAACCGCCCCTGTCTGAAGACTTTTGTTTTCATCCCCCAGCCGACAAAAACAAATAATGGGACCCCAAACAAAGAACTTAACCAAAAAATATGACGGACGACAGGCGATGGACGACAGACGACAGACGATGGACGCCGATGAAGCTATGACAATACCTTATTTGTCTGAAACAGACGAGCTAAACAAGAGCATGCTCATTATACATATTTTGTAGAAATTAATGATAACGGATATATATGGTTTAAATTAAAAAAAGAACATGTAGGAATTTCCAAAGATCTCTACATTTGTACTTGATACATGCCACCGGAGGACTCTACTGTTTATAAAAAGCAAGAATCACCGTTGTTTGATTATGACTTCTTTAAAGTTTTAGAAGAGAACATAACAAAATATAATATTGAAGGTAAACTATTTGTATCAGGTGACATTAATGCCCGAGTTGGTCAAAAACCGGATTATGTCCCAAATATTGACTTAGAAAAAATAATTCAAATGCCACACAGCGATAGTGATGTCCGTGATATTCCTGCACGTAAATCATGTGACATGTTGTGTAACAATTTCGGAAATAAACTTTAATGACTATGCACTCAAGCCAATTTGTGTATCACGAACGGCGATTAGAACCAGGGCAGTACACGTGCTATAATGGATCCAGAAACCTCAGAGGGGCTTGTGTTGTTGACAATGTAATAACTGACTTATCAACTTTTCACTCGTTGATGCTATGCGTGTACATGAACTTACTGAATTTTCAGAGCATTGTGCTCTTGAGTTTTCATTATCCTTTGAATATATGTTTCGTTTTAACATGGTGTAGTCTAGCTTTGATACAATAATCTGGGATGACAACAATACTGAATTATTCCATGAAACACTTCATCAGAAAACAAGAAATATCTTTAAAAAAGATGGTCGGCGCAACTTGAAGTATGCAAATTCGTTGCAATCTAAAGGTTAGAATTTGTTGTACAACATAAACATGCTTAATATAACGACTGTCGGTCATTCAATTAGGCTAAGTGTGGTATAGGTTACATTCGCTGAGGTCAAATTTCGCGCAAACTGCAAAAAAAGGCAATTCCGCGCCGGCCTAAATTCGAGCATTTTAATGTTTAAAGAAAATAATCAGACAAAAATTGAGCGGTCCCCTTGGAATAAACACTATGACAGGTCATACTGTTAATTGGCGTTAATTGACACGATTGTACAATACAAAGTGTAGAAGCATCAACATATCGATAAACAATATAAAGGGGCTGGAGATCTTTCATAAATGGCGCCCCGGCAATTACTCTAAAAACAACAATAACGAGTGCGAATAATTCCGTCACATAATAACCTACATTTGTAATTATTAATGTTATGTAACTTCCGACTTTTCTTTAATTATATATTTCAAGAATTAAAGTATGAAGAAAAAGTTTGCAGCGCGTGCACTCCGGATGACAACGATTGTATCCAGCCGTTTAAGTATGTTCTATATATAAAAATCGTAAACAAAGTCAAATCAGTTTATGAATTAATAGTCCACTTAAACCACTCTTACGTACTAGTGTGTCAAAATATTCCATGTTTCAAAGTATTCCACCAAGATTGTCAGAAAAACAGCGACATATTATGAAGTGCGTATACACGTATCTCGGACAGTTAAAAATGCGGATAGCCATGTAAGTTTCGGAAAGTTTAATATTAGCGCGGACTAAAATTCGCGCTTCGTTTCTTGCGCGAAATAAGCAAAAAATCGTCTTGCGCGAATAAAAATGATTTCACAGTACTACAGAAACCCCGAGAACACTGCGTAGGAGACTGGATACAAATAACTCCGTAGTGTGATTAGTCATAGACACAGTATAGTCTGTTTCAATATAGTTCATCATTACTTATTGCAGCAGTCGTGAACTCACACATCCATGTTAATAAACTGGTTACATATCGATTTGTCTGATTTAAACAATATAAATGTTCGCGACTGGTACATATCACCAAGAAAGTCTTCTTAATTCCAACACCGGACAATTCCCCGTGGTGATGAATAACAACACTACTTACTGGATAAATCTTGAAATACACTATACACAATGTTACCTATCTGCTTCAAGGTTACACATATTTTTTAATTGAAGACAAATGGCGCGACCATTTCCTTGGTGATTAACGTAAGATTTGATTGGTTTACAAAACACTGAATATGCAAATAGCAAATAGCAACACCATGTTAGTACGGCTGCGCCGAAAAACATATTGTTGACCAATTATCAGAGAATCTTACCTTAGGGGAATCCGATATAAACCAATATGTAGAATAGTTTTTTTCAAAACGTGTACGATATAATTATCCTTTCAATTAAATGGGAAAACTAATAAGATTAATACAGCTAAGAAAAATATAGTAAAATGTTCGTTATGGTTCTATGAGAACTGCAAACGTTCAAAATAATATTTGTTTAATGTAAACGACGATACAAGTCTAATCCCACTATTCAAAATAGAACTTTATTTTTAGAAAGTAGAACATTTTTTTCGAATAACAATCTAAAAGGCAGAAATGGTATATTGCATTAAAGAAAACAATCACTTTCCAAATTAAATCTAATCCTCGAACATTTTGGAAATATATTAATAAGTACAAAAATAAATCTAATATTACCTCTCATGATATAAGCTTGGCTGATTTCGTAGAACATTTTAGTAAGCTTTCAGATACATGTATATAGAATGAGAGCAATTTTCGTTTAGATGCACATAAACAAAGATCAGATGAAGTAAACATCGAAGAATTAGATCGTCCATTCACTGTCATGGAAATAAGTAAAACTCTGGCTTCGATTCAGAGAAATAAACGCTGTGATTACGAAAATAACATTGCAGACTTTTTCATTGATTCTCGAAAATGTATATCTCCATACCTAGTCAACATTTTATATAAAACACACATTTTCGTTGTGTTGTTATGATAACCAGAATTCTGCACAATGACAAGTTAGATAAGCATAATTAAAGCATAAATACTGCTTACATAAAGTAAGTGAAAAGGGGGCATAACTTTCACAAAATGCAGTTAAGAGTTGTGTAACTTGTCCTTGTGGTTGATATTATGATGTCAGACAACTTTGTTGAGTTTCAAAGCTCTACCTTAAATAGTTATTGAGAAAAAGTGGACTCTAACAAAAATCCTAAACAAAAATACGACAGACGACAGACGCCGAGGAAGATATGACATTACATCATCAGTCTGAAACAGACGAACTAAACATAACAAAAAATATACGTCATACGAGGGTCGAATCCCAGTAGCTGGATTGTAAATCAGGAGTGTTAACGACGTAGCTACCTAGTTCGTTCAATTAGTCATATATATCTTTACTTCTATTTATAAACAAGTAAAAAATTGCTGCCTGATGCAGCAAAGATGTGTGCACGGCGAAAAACAAAATGAAATAGAACAACTGCAATTTGAACTAACAGTATGTGTTTATTATGCTTTAATGTGTAACTATATAACACTGTATATATAGTACATTTGTAGTTTTAGTAGTAGTTTATTAAGGAACAGACTAGTTTTTGTATGGACAGTTAAATAGAAATAGAAACTGATAGTGCAGAAAACTTTCATGATAATGAACATCATGCATGTAAATTAAGACAACATTATACATCTCAAAATGCAAAAATTGATTGAAACATATTAACATAAATCACAATCATTATCACGGTATACCGACAAATTTACATAAATAGTATTTACTAAAAATTAAAAAGAAGAACAATAATCACTAACTGATATTGCATATCATGTCAAAATGTGAGAGCACTACAGTTTAATGAACAACATGTCAGTGGACAAACAGACATCCAGCATCACACACTGAATTAATCAAGCAATGTGTGAATGTAAAATGAGTTTAGACATTTTGAAAGTTAGAAAAATAGTGTAATTTAATGTAAATGATAGGTAAAAAGTGACACATGAGAGAACTATAAAATGCTACCCGAATGAACAAGTGGTAGGAATAAAAACAGGCCGTAGTATATGAATGACTATTATAATAAGGCAAAGAACATAGCTAAGAGAAATAAAACGGTATTTACTTATATCTCAAACATATTTACAGTGGAAAGAAATAGTGCAAAAGTGACCAAAATGCAACACAATAACTCAATACAAAAACATTAATCACTAAATGATATACCACCTTGTCAAAATATGAGATCACTTCAGTATGTAACAACCGCATGCTAGAATCACACACTGGATAAGTTATCAAGCAGTGTGAATGTAATAAGTATAAACTTTGTGGAGGACTGGATAATGGTGAAATTGTATATGCAAATGAAAACTATAAATGATACCTGAATGTACAAAAGTGATAGGAGGTGTACACAGACTGGTTTAGCAGACTTAGTATATGAATGACTAGAGAAGTAAACAAAAAGAACATAGCAAAGAGAAATATAAACATATTTACATATATCACATACATATTAACAGTAGAAAGAAATAATGCAATAATGACCAAAAAGCAAAAACGATTACTCAATACAATCAAAGCAAACAAATGGGGTGTGGGACAGTACTACTTGTCTCTGTAGCCAAGCTGGCAACTTGTTGCATATAAGTTTCTGTTTTGCAACTACAGTCAAACCTGTGTTAAAGACCACCTGCGAACAAAGACCACTATTGCAAAACCTGTCTGCAAAGACCATCAATTTTATCTCCCATCAGACCATTTTAAATGATATTTACTATGTTAATAGAGACCACCTGTAAACAAAGACCACATTTTGCTGTTCCCATGGGTGGTCTTTAAAGACAGGTTTGACTGTAAACAGTTTTATAATATCAAAGTTTGTGTAAATAGGTAAGAAGGTTTGCATGGAATATGGAATAAAACACATAAGACATAAATGTGAAAAAGAATAAAAAATTATTGAAGAAAGAGTAAACATTTTTTCCAAGAGATCTTCAATCCGACTTGTTCTAGAAATGCTAGATTTTCAATCCAAAATAAAGAAAAATGGTCAGTAATAATGGTGGAACCTTAAGACTGTAAAACAAGTGAAATGTTTGTCACGATTGTAAATAAATGAAATACAAAGATATTAGACCCTTTATGTAACGTTTGTGAATATTTAATTATGAAATGACATATTAAATTCTATCCCCGCTAAATTAGAGTAAAATCAGTATGGCCAGGCTAAAGTTATGATAACACTAGCTTGCCATAGGTTATGAGTTATCTTGTTGCAGTGGGGTATTTTCCAATTAATTTTCAAAGCACAACTTTGATGAAAATATAACAGGTTTTTTTAGAGATGAACAGCAGACAAGGTTTTCAAGTTTCAGACACCTGTGACCTTGACTTTTAACATTATGACCCCAAATTACAATATGAACTACTAGACTTCATACTGATACTTCCCAGCAAGTTGATGAAAATCTATCACTGGGTTTTGGAGATAAAGGGAGAACAAGACAGACTGGACAGACAAACATACAGCATGTGGAAACATAATAAATACAACATGATGAACACATATGTACAAGCAATAACAAAATTTATATAATTATACAATGTAGTTAAATATTAGTACTAAACTGTTTACTTCATATGCAGCTTAATTGCAAAAACATCATCTTTTATATAGTTTATACATGAAACCAGGTCAAATCATCCAAGCTTTGTTTTAAAGGAAACTACTTTGAGCTTAGTCAGTAACAAATAGTAAGTTGAAAGTAGACTGCAGACACAGCATAGGGCTATTCAAGGAACATTTTTACCCGGTTTGGTTTAAACTGCTCTAGCAGCTTTAGATATAATATCCAAAATGTGTCAGCGAATCAGATGTTGGATGTAATTTTGGTACAGTACAATCATGTGCCATGCTCATACCAAATCAGCCAAAGGGTAAATATATTTTTTTAGAAAAAATGTCTGGCAATCAGAAGCCCTAGTGGCTATTTTGGAATTCGAGTGGGGCTGAGTGGGGCTGTGTGACACAATATTTGAGGACAATCATGCAATGAACAAATCTCGAATGAGTTAAATAATTAAAAAATATCAAAGTGAAACAAACAGCAATAAAACACCTGAAGACTGAGGCAAGACATGAATATTGCAAAAGCACATTAATGTAAGAACTGTTACAAGTATCAAAGACAAGCAAAGTCAACTATCAAAACAGAGTACAATATATTCAAGTAAGAGGCCCAAGCAAAAATTAAATCAAAATAAGGGAGGGCTTGGTTTTTTTTAAACTTTTGAGTGCTGACTGGGTTTTTTTACATGTGGGTTTTTGACATACTTAACTTTTGCCATACAGTAAAAAGGTATGTATGTATAGAATTACTGTGTTTATAAGGTCGCCTGTCGCCGCGCACATTTTATAATGCACATTATGGTATTTTGGTCGACCCGGTATGTCTGCCGCACACCATAAATATACTTTTTTTGATGCCAGTAGAGGAGTATAGGTCAAACAGACAATTTTTGAAGCAAAATACGGTCACTGCATAGTGCCAATGAGACCCATCGTACAGTTACCATTTACCTGGCATCTAACCAGTACTTTCCTGGAATCTACCAAGTACTTTCCTGGTTACATGCCAAGGCGTATGCACAAATATTATAAATATTGTCCCACAAGTAAATTTCATTGCACTAACAAGCTGATTTTATACATTTAAGAATAAAGGGCCAGAAAATACTGCACTCCACAGGATGCAATATATTAACCCCATTACCTACAGAAATAAAGTTACTGCTAATGGTAAAGTTCAATTTTTAAAAGCCACCAATGAAGAAAATAATAAAGTGGTGTGTTAGAGGTTGTTGAGGGGAGTTGTTTTTTCTCTCTCTGAAACAGTCGTAAATCAAGAATAAAATCCACATTTTTTGTTTCCAGGGTTCCCTCTGTCATTCGCCAATAACATCAAATGTGAAAAAAACAATAATTTGGCAACAGGTTGCAATTTTGGCAACAAAAATATTCCAAAAATAATTATAGTTGTAGCAATTGCATAATTGTTAATGCTTTTTATCAAAATTGGTGTGTACTTTGAATATGCCACAGGGAATCATGTCTTCAAATTAAAAAAAAAATAGCACCTTCAATACCGGGATATGAATAAATACCGAATGATATCAGAAATGGAAGTATCTAGTTTTTCGCATAACTTTGATTGCAGTGTCAGTTGTTCCGAATAGATAAGGGATCACTGCCCTTGTAAGTGCAAGTGACACTTATTTAAGGTTTACACAAGGCAACAATATGAAGCTCTAATATTCATCTTGTATATCTGGGAACATCTGCTTCACCATTCCTACAGGTACCGCAACTACTTTGTCATCTATTGTTAAGAAGGAGAATTATTCTTCTTCCTGACAAACACTATCCACCTCATCAATTACGTCTTTTAATGGAAATTCTGTTTTCTGTTAAAATATAATAGTATAGGTATATTGTAAGGGTATTAATGAAACATATTTCAGAAATATTTGAACAATATTTGCTATATTTAGGTGTTGAACCTTTCGCCTAGTGTTAAAGCTCTTTTTGATGGAGTGTGAGGATAAGTGACCCAATCGTGTTTATGATAAAAAAATGTATTACTTTGATCTTGCTGCTGCATATCGACCCTTTGACGGTTTGTTGTTCTTTAATTGTGTATTTCTTTACTTTTCTGCTTTAACAATGGATTTAGTTACATGTTTATTATAACCATGACATATTAATGTCTCCATGTAAAATTTAATGGTATTAAAAAGCATTAGCCAATAACAATATATTTCAAAAGTATCAGTTGACAGCTGCTAAAATTATTAAACTAAAACTATCTGAATGGACAAAAAAAACTTTATGTCTTTTTGATGATATAACTACTGTACTAAAGTATATTCAGAATATTTTTGCAATATCTTATTTTAGCTTAAGTTAACAGGCGACAGGATTGCAATAATATGAACTTGCTATTTAAATTTGTATAGCAGAATATCAATGTATCATTTCCTATAATTGCAATAATTAACCTCACAATTTGACACAACAAAAATCCGATTACCCACTCTTCCCAAAAAAAATTCAAGGACTCCTCAAAGGGTATTTTCACAACATTCAAGGACAAAAACAGCATTTGTACTGCTATTTTATTCATTCAACATGTCTTTCAAATTAACTTTTTCCATGAACATTTAAGTATTAAACTTCAAATTATAAACTTATATACAAGGAAATGTTACACGCACTTCAACGCGAGTTTTCCAAGGCTTTCAAAGTCACTATGTTTTATCTGTTTAAAGTGAGTTTATTATACAGTAGGAGAACCATGTGACATACCGTGACTAAGGTCTGGGATGTTGTTGAAAGGGAAACTTCATTTCTGTAGGTATCTGTAACACTGTCTGTTATGACAAGTCTCCAGGTTGAAAGGTTTCATTCACACATTTGCACCATAAGGCCACCTAACATTTGTTTGTTGCATCTTCAAAATATATGTTCTTTATTTTGACATTCTCAGTACCTCACATACAGCTTCTTAATTCGGAACTTCCTGCAATAAAAGGTAAATCAATAAAATACTGCATTAGACTTTCCAATGGATAATAATGCATTTTGCCTTTCATCTCAAATAATGTTTTAGAACAGCCATTCATTTGCTGATCGTGTATCTGAAGACATCAATTTGAAGATGTCATCAGACAATTATCTTAATTGAGATTCTCCATCTATCATTGGCAGTGTTTACTGTGGACTTTTAAAATTGAAAGTCATTGCAATTTCATATCGGAGGCCAGGGTCATTTCCAAGTATTGGAGGTCATACATGAATATGCTAAATCGAGTCGACGCTTATGTACTTAGACACATTCAGTCTGCATGTAATAATGAAATTGAAAGTTGAAACTGAAAGTACATTTTCGGAAAATCGCTGTAACTTAGTGTAAGGTTAGAAGATGTGATCAGTGTATTTAATACAACCTGCGAGTTTAAACGTTTACATGTAAATTATCTCGCATGTTTGAACGATACATGACTTATGAATGAGGGAAAATACTGCAAAATATTAAACAGAGCACAGAGACGAATGCTGGCTGCATCATAACAATAACAAATAAAATGTAGGTCAACCACGCGATGGGTCAACCACAATGTTGAAACGATAAAATTCAATAATTATACAGTTGAAAAGATAAATTAATGACATCAATAATAATTTACAACAAAATCACATACCTTAATTTAGCTGTTGTAGCCTACAAAATCAATAATGACGTTACAGCACACAATCGTTCGCTTCCCGACATATATTCCCGCCGGTCTGCGCATGCGCACAATAGGCTCTGGGGTGGGACTGAAATCCGTTATCCGGGATTTTCCGGGATCGATTTTAAAAATTGTTCGAGTGGAACATATGTTAACTGAAGGGTGTGAACGAATGTTCCTCTATCCGTTATTGACCGTTGATAACTACGATATAGTCCAAAATATCGATCCCGGATTTTCCCACCAAAGTCCCGGATTTTCTTAAAGTCCCGGATTTTCTTAAAGTCCCGGATTTTCTTAAAGTCCCGGATTTTCTTAAAGTCCCGGATTTTAGTCCCACCCTAGGCTCTGTTCGATTTTCCCCCCAATTTTGTTCTTAACCGAGTCCATTGCACAACGGGCTAACAGAATTCAATATGCACGGCGTTGTCACGCCGTGCAATAAATCAAGGATGATTCATTTATTGGAGTTTGTTTACAAACAAAATCATTTAATTATGCGAACATTATTGTTTGCCTCTCCCGCCCACCCATGAATGAAGCTATAGTCTGACAAGCATTATTGATAGTATAAGATGTGTATATTGTTATTGTTTTAGTGTTAAAATATGCATGCAGCATTCCATTGTAATCGTGTTTTCTTTCTGACACGGCAAAGATGTATATGTATATACATGTATAGCTTAAGTGTTGAGCTTGGTAGATAGCCATTTGGTCATTGCAAGCTGGGTTGTTGTGAACATGTTTGAGTTAGCATGATTGATTTGTATTGTTGTTCGCAGAAGTGTATGTGTGTTGATATAATTTGTTATTTGAAGAGCCACATAAGTGGGCTATGGTATCATTAACAGCGTGTGTAAATGTTGGTATGTACATGCAGGAAGCTTGATATTATTTGTTTGAGATTGCGTGTTAGATGCAGTTATGGCATTGATTGATTATTATGATTATATTCAATTACAGAAGTTTTTTTGAATTATTAATAACTGCCTTTTATGCATCTTTATTGTTTAATCGCAGGACCTGTTATATAAAATATTCACAGTGTCATGAATGTTAAATAAAACATTCTTTGTGTCATGATTTGTCATATAATTTATTGGTAGTGTCGGTTCACCTAAAATAAATGAATATTAGTACATATGTTAAGTTTGTCGTCTTTTATATCAGGAGAATAATTACAATCTAACTGATGTATTCGAAAACAAATCTAATATGTTGGTTTAAAGATGAAATATCAATCAAATCATACCTGACAAACGAGGGAACGCAATTTATCATTGTACACAATAAAACAGAATTTGCATTGAGAGTTAATTGTGTTGATGTATTTTCTGACATTAATAATCTTTAAAATGTGCCTCCGTTCCAATACATGCTATATTCGTCTCGTAACTAAGGCCCAAAACGAGCAAGGACGAGTTTTACATTTTTTAAACATTAACACTGGCACAGACGTGTACCAAGTTTATATTCCGTACAATAATCCGTACATTAATCGAAAATACGATGTTCAACAATCATTCAAAATTTGGATTTGGCACACGTTTTGAATTTTAACATTTTGTTTAGCGAAATTTGCTAATTTCAGTTATTTTGGGGTCACGTGATGACACGCATGCCGTCATTAAACACGTATGAATTGTTGTAAACGTATTTACTGCAAGTTTAAACTATGTGTCATTTATAACAATGAAGACAAAATTAAGAAAATACTGATTTTTCCCACAAAATTAATGTTTTTCTCTACGTAAATTTGAATTGATGAACTCATGACACATGTTTGAGAATAAAAAATATAAAATGACTAACCGTTCATATCAATGTAGAAGCAATTCCCCAACACAACATTTTCAACCCAAACAAAATTGATCAATTGACGGGTTTTCATAATATAATGTCTTCACTATTTACACGCATCGTGTGGTCACAGTCATTTGTACACGGCTATATACTTTGTCAATAGGTTGATTTTTTGCATTGTCCGTGTTTAGAATGAAGGTTAATAGAATAGCACCGATTATTGATCCAATATAAATATAATATAAATCACATTTTCAAAATGACTCGATATATGTTATCCTTGAAGTAATGGCCGTTTGCCTTAATTTTAGAAAGAAGATCGTTAAAGTATTAATGTTTTATTACGATTCGGAATCGACAAAATGTCTTATTTTGGAATTATGTTAACACTTATTTTGATATACTTGAAAACGGCTGTTGTGTTCATGGCCAGAAAAGTGTATACATATGCCAACTATAATGTCTAGTTTCAAAGGCACCACTGCATTCACTTTAGAGCCACCACTTTAACATTGTTATCGTACTATAACGTCGTGAATTGCCCGTGAGTGTCAAGAATCAGTTGACAATTCAAACGGCGTTGTAGAACTTACGACGGGCAACAAGTTATTTTTATTACATCTTAGTAGTGTAACCGTGTAATAGTTTACAATTAAGCTTACAACGAAAGTATCGTTCGAAATCTGTGAGATTATTACCATTCGTGGCAAATCGAGTCGAGTTGCAACGTGGTATTCAAACGCATTTTAGGATTTCCTTTGTTCAATTTTAATTTAAACGATAATTCCTTGTTATTCTCGAAATATATATGTTATAATTTCATGGACTTTATTATTGTCACATGAAACACTATTGTATCGTATCGCATCGTATCGCATCGTATCGCATCGCATCGTATAGTATTGTACTTCGGCAGACAGTTTGCAACTACTTTCCCTCCTTACTTCCGAGTTCTATGTTTGTTTAAAAAGCCGAGGTGATTAGTTGAATACTTAGCGATATAAGTAAAGTAGCTTTGATTACCTGACAGACTACATATATATTGATATAGATACATATAGAATATTTGTGTGCTTCGGTGTAAGATGGAGTGAACAGCGGATGCAATATGCTCATGAGCTGCGTAGTTTAAGTCAGCTGCTCACAAGGAGATATTACTTCGATTTACACCGATACATGCCAATATTTTTTTACAATTTCTAACATACTCGTATGTTTTTCAATATTATTATTTCAGTGTTAAAATTGGATGTCTACTTTTCTATCTAGAGCGATTCCAAATATTGAGAACAAGATGCAAATGTAAGCTACAAAATTATGATGTCGCATCATAATCTACATTATTCTGAAAACAATATTCTGCTCTTCAAATGGAACGAAACAAATTGTGCAATACTTAAATATATACAAAGATTGCCTCGTTCGTTTAATTCCATAAATCACAATTAAGCCTCCAAAATATATTAGGACAAAGCGCTTAGTGTGTGACATCGAAGCTTTGATTGAGAAATACTAAACGTCATGACCAACGTCACTAAAACAGATTTTGTCATGCTTCATTCTGGTCTTTTTTAAATTTTTGACTCGTTAATTATTTCATATAACGTCAGTTGCCATTTCCATCCTAACAACTAGAAAAAAGTAGTTTGTCTCAGTGAATTATCATTTTGATAATTTGTGAGTTTATCCGATACTTATTTATCGCTATTCCGCGGTAAACCACCAATATTGCATATATTATTGTTGTAGTACTAACTCATTATATACATGTAACTTAAATTCCTCGTGAACAGCTTTTTAAACAGTAATTTTAATGCCAGTATAACAATATCATATTGGTCTGATATGAAATTACTTGCAAGAGACAAAGTAGGCACATAAGTATGTACTATCGTATTTCATACTTTAGCTATTTAGGAAGAACTAAGCCTGTACTGAAACGCCACATTCAAAATACAATTCCTCCCCACACAGATAGCATGAAAAAACACTTGGTATTGAGAAGGGATAAAGGCAACCTATGTGGATGGGGCGATACGAATTTGTACGGGCGTCGACTCAAAGCTACCATGGAAATCAGAAAACCGAGAAGGGATTCCAACATAGGACAAGCAAAAAGCAAGCTTGTCAAGGACCGAAAAAAGAATGAACTCCAAATAATAACAGGCCCAAATCCTAAAACATGTTATTTCTCTGATTGGAAACAATGACCACTTAGCGATGTACCGCCTTAGAACTGTCAGCGAACTACACGAGGTTTGAATGTAGTTAACAGTAAACTCATTTCACGTTTCTCTGTAAATGAAGTATTTGCAAATTACCCTTTTTAAGTTTTCTTTTATTCGTGTGTTTATCTGATGGTATCATATCAAAACGTACACATACTTTTAATGAACCGATAACGAAATGTGATTAACTGAATACATTTATTCCTGCTGAAGTGAAGACAAATTTCGAAAAACAAAACCTAGTCAAATGTCTGCGTTTTTGTAGATTGGGGTACTATCATTTCCCCTGCATTGAACCAGTCTATGGTTTTTAAATAGAACAACTAAGATATGCGATCCAAACATACACTTTGCAATAGTTTAAACAAATAATACGCAATAGTGTTGGTTTAAGTACAAACAGTGTTAATTGAATTATCGCAACTTGAGTAAATATAACTATTTCGGACTAAACAACGATAAAACAACGGTAAGCATTTATTGCAACTACAACTTATATTTGTAAATTACAAGAGGACATTTGTTTAATATTATCATGATTCTTAACCGAAAGTAACTGATTTCCATCATCAAAACTAAGGTACTGACTTTATCGTTTTTATGACGAGCATGGAATGTCATTAAGTGCAAATAAGGGGTTACAGCTTTTGTGTGTATAGTATTTTGTCTGGCGACATAACATGTGCTGCGTATGATTAACAAAAAAGAAATCGGTTTCATTTATTAAAACCTATATTTACTGCGAAGCATATAGGTTTATATGACTAAAAAAGCAGGTCCGTTTGTAGCACGTCTAAATACGATCAAAACAAAATAACAAGTTCTGAACAAGTTTACAACACGTTTCTACACAGTTCGCAGTAGGTTCTCAGTACAATCTACTCGTTTTGATTACGTTTATTGCGTTCTTACGCAGTTCTTAAAACGTCCACCCCGTCTGCAGTACAATCAGACATGGTATGGTATAAATAGGGGCCGTTTTCTCACTTTGAGACAGAGTCATCAGAGGGTGCAGGGGATACAACACCCTCATTCTGTTTACATCCAGACTCGGGACAGGCTCAGGAGGCTCAGTCACTTGGGGGTGATCTGGCCAGGCTTCAGTTGAGCAGAAGCTTGGGGATATTTGGGTAGTGGCTGCTTTAACACGCGCCGTCTGTCTGGCTCCTCTCTTCCTAGGAGGCATGATGATCACAAGGATGCAATGGTCACAGCGATGGTCACGATGCTTGTCACATATGTTGTGGACTTGATCTTTACAGCTTGAAGTGGCGAACGAGCATGATGACTGGCAGAAACGTGCTGGATTGTTATAGCCGTCAGGCCAGGACGTGATTGCAATTACGTTCTGAACGCACTAGGAACGAAATGATGACGTTGTCAAAACAAGTTCAACTGTCTGTGAACGAGGTGTTTTAGTTACGAACTAGTTAAAACGGATTTCGACGTATAAGGAACGAAGTAGAACTAGTTACGGACGGGTTTAAACTGACTGCAGGCGGGCTTGGACTGCTTGTAAACGGTGTCTCCATGAGGTGAACGGGCAATTTTACCCGATCTGAACTTGATATAAATGGAATGCAGATGGGATAAAGACGAGATGGACGTATCGAGAACTGTTTATTAACTAGGGTCGCGTTTTAGACATTGTCCGGCCAAAGCTTTACGTTCTAGGCAGACCACAACCCGTTTTACGATTTTTTTAAGAAGGGTACGGACGTTTTGAGAACTAGCCTAGTGTGACTGAAGCTATAGTGAATATAGGTTCAATAATTGTTTATTGATTATTATATTGCAAATGTAACTTATCGTTAAATAATTGAAGTACATGTATTGTATTAATGAACATGTTTTTTTTTCTAAAATAAATACCTATGTAGAGATTTTATGGAAATCTCTGAAAGGTCAATCAGTTCAGTTATAAGTAAAATCTGTAAATATTTCCTACACTGTCTTCTTACAGAAAACTGCCGATGCGAAGCTTCACCCGACATAATTATCGACTTCTTTCGATGTTAGAGTAAAGCGTCCGTCGCATGAAATGGCATGTTCTTATGCACCTGTCTTCTGGATGGCGTTGGTGTCATTTGTAATAGGTAAACTCATATATTATTTTTTCGGCGTAGCTGCATTACATTTATTTTGACCTACATTTTTGGCCAACCAAATGAAGAGGGCTTGTTAAACTGTGACCAATCATATTTTCACCCAAGAGGCACCAATTGGGGTTTTCGTTCACCCAAAAGGCACCAAACGGGGTATATTGCGAACATTATCAGTTGGATATTGCATAATTGTTTACGTCATTAAATTGTTTACAAACCAGAACGTGGCAGATTTCCCAGGTGCACGAATCTAATGAGAAATATTCCAGACGATCCAGAAGTTTTAAGCACATGCTTCATTGCAAAACATAATCTTTGTAATGGTTATCATTAATGTTGTTTTAGTTTACAATGACAAATATGTACGTGAATTGTATACTGAATGAACTTGCAATGACTTTTCTGCTTAGAGGCACGAATCTACGAGAAAACAGCATATGTAAAATGACCCTGATAAGATAGGTCAATGATTATATTATACACATATCCGGGTTAATTTCTTGTTAGCATTTATTTTTAACATGTTTCAAAAACATCATTTTATTAAACATACCGGAATACATCTTTCTTTCTACGCTTTAATCTTTTTTTGAAAGATATTTCTTATTATCGATACGCTTTTCAGACATTGTATTTAAATGTCACATTTTTATAAGTAACCTTGCCTACTTGAACAGTGCTGTTAAAATTGTTCATTTCACTCATTTCATGCAGTGAGAGAGTGTATTAATTATACGTGTTTTGCATAATAAAAATGAGCCCAATACTTCTAAAGCATATAAGAATATTTTACTGGCTTCCGGTACGTATATAAACTTCCGGCTTACTGTTGGTGATAGCGAGTTTTCTTTTAAAGACTCTATGTCTCAAATTTGACAGACAAACAAACAAACGAAATTCAATTCAAAATTCATTTATTGAATGTGAGTACGACTGTATGTATATCACTTGGATGTTGACTGTTATATATTTATACATACACTAGAAACGATACATCCATTAATACTGAATTAAAACAGAAATAAATGATTAAGTTGTTACAATTATACTATATTTATAATATTATTACGCAGTTAGTTCAACGAATCCATTTAGCTTGCCAACTGATTCTGGACATGCCGTTATAATTCAATAAAATGATGAAGAGTTGGCTTCAATATGCGAGGGTCCCTGACAAACTATTATTTGGTGGTATTACATGTAAAATTGCACAGTTTCTTCTATAAATTATTCCACATTCGTGAGAAATATGTTATTTTGTATTTTGATCAAAATGATATGTCCGTTTCAGATTGTTTACAAGGGAAACCAGGGATAACGATTTTTAATTGTGATACCAAACTTGCGTGTGATTCCAGCACAGTGCTTACTTGTAACGTGACAGAAGAACCATTTTTATCTATGTATTGGTATGTGAATGGTAGCATCGTAGGGGAGTGCAGCCGCGTACAGTGTTTCCCAACAACTCTCTTGCCACAATATTTTACACTTAGTGTAGATAATATCACGGATAAAACGTTTTATCTTGAAATAGACCCAATCACAATTGATGACAACATAGAAGTGTTTTGTACCGACGGTATTCCATCAGATTCTCTTAAAATATTTTCGAAAAACGGTAAGCTTAACGATACATAAATAATACACCAATTTCAATTAATTATGTGTTTCGTACTCACATTTAATACCGTATAGATACATAATATCCATATAAGAAATTAATTTGAGATTTGGTGCCGCTATACAACATACTGCTTTACTTAATACCTAATACATTATCCGATTCATAGTCAGATTTGATAAACAATAACCCACTGTATACAATGTATTGTCAGTCGGCAGCTGACCTTACATAATTTCTGGAATAATAACTAGAAAACACCGGAAAAGAGCCGCCTGAAGTTTTAACTTGCAAAAATATACAGGTTTAAACATGATTTGTCTTGATTGTCCTGAATATATGAGGGAAATGTTTAGTTTGAAGCTCACCTGAGCATAAGCTCACCCTCTATTGTGATCACTCACCGCCCGTCACACTTATCTTAAAGTCCGTCTCCTCCGAAACCACTTGGCCAACTTTTATCACATTTCACAGAAATAATCGTTATGTAGCCCCTTATCAACTTGTGTAAATTTTTTCCATTCCATGCAGATTCTATGTGTAGATGGAAATGTCTCACTGTCAGCTAAATGTTTTAAGTTTGTGATGACATAATAGGATACGAGTTAACGAAGAAGTTTATGTCTTTGTTGCAGTGATTAGTAAGGATAAATTCAGTATAACGAACGTAAAAGATGGAGACGCTGTGACACTTGAAGTATTTTCAAACTGTGTGGATCGGGCAAATGAAGTTACGTTTACGCTGAATACAAAGGTAATACTCTCGTAAAAAGATAAACAAACTGTTTTGAAAGATAATAATTTAATAATTCAAAAATAATGATTAATGTAAATATTTGGTACATGTTTGGTTTCGTCTCAATGTATTAGCTGCATATAGATGAGGAGACTACTAGGTTGGTTATGTAGATGGTGAAATACCGGTAGTCCATTGTTCGAGTATGTCCGGGAAAATAGATAACATCGCGACGCTTGACTAAAGATAGTCCGGCTAGTCGCGTGGTTTTGTTCCGTGATATAAAAGTATTGTGACCAAGTAACCTGATAAAGCAAAACATATCGGGCACGCCTTTGCAGATCGAAATAACTGCACGTGGAAGGTGAGTTATTTACAAGTTTGACAATCTAGAACAGTAATATAATTACGAAGCACCTTCTCCCGCTTTCATTTTTTCATTCAGATTGCAAATAATTTGTTTCTTGCAAAAGTGATAGCATGTATTTATTTTCCGTTACAGAACGATACAGAGCGGTCGTTTGATGATGTAATCAAGAGTACAACATTATCTGTAATGTGTACCGATCAGGAGAATCCGAATTGTGGTGGCAGTGCGACGAACAAAGCAAATCACAATATAACAATACAAACTGATAGCAGCGGATTTTTGTACACGTTTAACTTAAAAATCTCCTACGAAGGCGTTGAGATAGTGTTTGAAGAAATCGGATCATATCATATAAAAAGTAAGTACACATTTTTGTATAAGCTATTACTTACGGCATGGGTGATGGTTTTTGCGATGGCATTTGACTTACCATGAAATGAGCCTTGATTTTTCCGAGGCAAAAATAATATCACAAATGAATATAAGCATGTTTGGTCTTACGTAGTCCGTTAGTGTCGTTGTAAGTGTGATGTGCTGCTGTTGCTATGGTATTACAATGTTGCACTTTATCTTCATCCCCATTATATAAACACCCACATTTTTGCGAATGTTGAATTTCGGGAGCCGTATGTAGCGGATGCCAGTGACATTAGCGCCATTGTTACCCCGCAACCTGAACAGCTTTGAGTACATATTAGGACAAACGCCATCCAAACTGTTTTGACAATGCCATTTATACATACCTACTGGTACGTTCAAAAACTTACCTTATTCAATAACCTTCAAAGTATTGTTCACCACGTTCGAAGACAACATTTCATCGTCTCTGCAATTTGGCGATTCGTAGTGCCAAGCAACCCAAGTTAATTTGTTAAATCTCAGGGGCCTGAGCGTGTATACGTATTGCTGCCTTTAAATCGAACTCATTTGCATTGTTTGGATGTAAGTGGAAGACGAAGAGGCTCGAATCAGGAGTATAGGTTGGATTTCTCAATGTTTCCTATCCACATGTACCAATAAGTGATCTCACATGTCCAGCGTTGTTTTGTCATGCAGAAGTATTGGACCATCATTATGAAGCTCTGCGTATCGCCGAAAACGATTTTGCATGTTAACCTGACCGGGATTTCTCATGTGTTTACACCGGTGTAACTGTATCATACATTCTCCAATTAGAATGAGTCTCGTGTTGATGACGTCATGCAATGGTGTCTTATTACAGCGAATAATAGCATTTGTATATTAATTATGTAAAATGATACGTTACTAAGTAAAATGTCCTTATAACGTTAGTCATTTAATTTCGTATTTTACTTCTTAGAAATGTTCTTACGAAAAAGAATCACTGTCTAATTGGCTGATGGAAATATTCGGCTCTCATGTTACTGTTTTGGCGGCAACTTGGAAAAAACTCTCGATAAAGCCTCGTTCTCGACAAAGCAGTAACCCTCATAAAGGATATGTGTTTCCGTAGTTAATGACATATTCTTATAATCCATCAAAATGCGAGTGATCCTTGCCATTATCACTTACCTAGACAGAAACAAAACATTTGACCAGGACACCGCAACTGTCATCTGCAGGCAAATGTAGCCATATGTTTAACATTTCAATGTTTCATTTCTCCGCCTTGGAGACGCATGGGTTGTGCATTCTGACTGATATTTGATACCGGTTCATAGCCACACATACCAGTTTTGTCAATTACCACATTACGATTTAAAAGTCGATTATGATGTTCAAGTGTGATCTCCACAATTTCCCACTTTCGTGTGGTGGTAAGAAAGTGAGACTCTCATCCAATGGCAACCCGTCGCGTTTTGAAATGTCGGGTTAGCATTGTTCTAACGGACGTTCATTCTACATAACTGGATTCGATGCTTGTTGAAGTGTATGTAGGTCAAGTTTTGTATACTCTTATGTACGTTGTGTAGCAAATGAAATACTGAACCATTGCCACACTGTAAAAAAAAATAGGAAACTTTACACCAAAACTGGTGGCAGCTGGGCTGCCACCAGATTTGGTGTAACTTTTCCTGCCTAGTAGTATGGAAACTTAACACCAAAAAGGAAGTAAATTTTCCATGTTGGTTGGTGTAACTTTACCCTGTAAAGCCAAGGGAAATGTAACACACTGGTGTATTCATTCCTCTAAAAGAAATGTTTCCACAGTCATATTGTTGTAACCTTTCTCTCGAAAGAAATGTTTCCATGAACATATTGGTGTAACGTTTCTCTCGAAAGAAATGTTTCCAGGAACATATTGGTGTAACGTTTCACTTGAAAGAAATGTTTCCTGGAACATATTGGTGTAACGTTTCACTTGAAAGAAATGTTTCCAGGAACATATTGGTGTAACGTTTCACTTGAAAGAAATGTTTCCAGGAACATATTGGTGTAACGTTTCACTTGAAAGAAATGTTTCCAGGAACATATTGGTGTAACTTTTCACTTGAAAGAAATGTTTCCAGGAACATATTGGTGTAACTGTTCACTTGAAAGAAATGTTTCCATGAACATATTGGTGTAACTTTTCACCTGAAAGAAATGTTACCAAAGTAATATTGGTGTATCATGGAAATGTTTCCAAGACATTTGTACAGATGGTAGATGGAACCACAAAAGCCTAATTTTTGCCCGAGTTAGAAAACTAAATTAACCACCAACATCATAAATGTAATACTGAATGGTCATCAAAGATAAGCTATAACTGTTCTGTACATGCATGTTTATTGTACAAATAACTGAGGCAACTGCTATGTGCCATTCATTGGCAAAATATTATACCTATTAATGACTACGGGTAGGTATAGTTTCACAACATAAAAACTATAACAAATAAAAAGTGACAAGACACTTTGATAATGATATTTTTCTTAAATCTTGAACATCCGAGAGCAAATGAACAGAATTCTTGTTAATTTCCATAACCATAGACATAAAATACAAAAGAATGTATGAAATGCAGAATAAGACTAGAACAATTCTTTCCATTTTAGGCCAAACTTAAAATAGTTCTTGTTTCCCCTTCCGGCTCTGCAACCCAGGTAGATTTGGTAAGGGTAGAAAGTAGGTAAAATAGTTATTCATATTTTTATTTATTTTCCGAAATACATGAAGTAGAATCATCTTTAATCGTCTTTAATGTTTAAAGTGTCTGTCTTTTCTGAGACTTGTACTAAATAAAAAAAAAATTGGTTTTAAAAAACATTTTTTTTCGGATAAGGCTGATTTTGTTGGGTAGGTGGAAGGGGAAACAAACAATATTTTATTTTTGGCCTTATCAGCTTCACTCACATCTGTTTATCAACAACTAGAAATGTTTCAATGAAGCCTGCCATTGATCAAATAGCTTGATTGTGCAAGAAGTTTCATTATACACCGGACATTTAATTAATAATAAAAGAAAATGGTCCGTACAACGCACATCAAAAAAATCAGAAAATGGTCCACACAACGCCACATCAAAAACATCAGAAAAATGGTCCATACAACATCATATCAAAAACATCAGAAAATGGTCCATACAACATCATATCAAAAACATCAGAAAATGGTCCATACAACATCATATCAAAAACATCAGAAAATGGTCCATACAACATCATATCAAAAACATCAGAAAATGGTCCATACAACATCATATCAAAAACATCAGAAAATGGTCCATACAACATCATATCAAAAACATCAGAAAATGGTCCATACAACATCATATCAAAAACATCAGAAAATGGTCCATACAACATCATATCAAAAACATCAGAAAATGGTCCATACAACATCATATCAAAAACATCAGAAAAATGGTCCATACAACATCATATCAAAAACATCAGAAAATGGTCCATACAACATCATATCAAAAACATCAGAAAAATGGTCCATACAACATCATATCAAAAACATCAGAAAAATGGTCCATACAACATCATATCAAAAACATCAGAAAATGGTCCATACAACATCATATCAAAAACATCAGAAAATGGTCCATACAACATCATATCAAAAACATCAGAAAATGGTCCATACAACATCATATCAAAAACATCAGAAAATGGTCCATACAACATCATATCAAAAACATCAGAAAATGGTCCATACAACATCATATCAAAAACATCAGAAAATGGTCCATACAATGCCATATCCAAAACATCAGAAAATGGTCCTTACAACATCATATCAAAAACATCAGAAAATGGTCTTACGTCATATCAAAAACATCAGAATATTGTTCACATCACATGACGGACACAGGGCGATCACAATAGCCGACTTTAGCTCTGGTGAGCTTAAAACATGTGCACAAAAAGAACACATAATATGCAATGACAAATAAATATATTAGCATTTGTAGTAATATGTGAATAATTATTTCTTTAAATATTTAAAAGATGTTATATTAAATACAGTCAATCTTGTATTAAGAGACCACCAAAGGGTCAGACAAAAAGTGATCTCTTAATGAAACAGTCTTTTAATACAAAGCTTGGATCAAGATAAGATATCAGGTTTCAATCTTTTCAAGTCTGCTACATACATTTGTACTTCATGTTAGAAATACAATGTACAAAACAAACAGTTTTAATCTTTTATTTGTTAAAAAAAATATTCACCAGATCTTATGAAATATGTCTTCTACAAAACATACATACACTTTTAATCTTTATAAATTAATCTGCGGTCAATTATGAATTAGCGGTCATTTAAAGGAAAACAAATGACTGAAAAACAAGACTTTGAGTGACGGCTGGTTGCGTTTAACAAAAGTTGCTTAGCAAAACGTACAGATATAGCGAAAATTGTCGGGAGTTTTTCAAAGTGGTCGTTTACTGCAAATGACGGCATAAGACATGTGGTCTCATAAGAAAGATTAACTGTACTTGATAATTTTAATTTCAATAACAGTCTTGTTATTAAAGGATAATTCATCTCTCTTTGCAATTTATTAACAAAATACTACTTTTTTACCTATATCCATCTTGGATTATCTTAATAATTTAATTTGACAATACTGCATAAACGCCTGTACTCATTAAAAGAATAAAACGTCAATTACACAAAACTTATATTTACAATAAATTCAAAACACTAAGATGAAACCAACAACAAATATCTTCTTCAGTCTGTCTATAAATCAATAATCCTGTATCATACAGAATAATGGCAATAATCTACTGTTTGTTCAGAATAATGGAGATGGTCTCAGATGGCAACAACACGACCATTTGGATTGCCTGCTGCACCAATTCCCAGGCTCCATCTCATGATCTGCACTATAACATGTAAATCACGTCACCCACGACTTGAAAGATCATTGTCTGACTTGGTCTCCGGCCCATCATAACTTTCTCCACCTCTGAATAAGTCCATTATTGTATGACTACCAAAGTTTCGACATTGTATCTTGGAATGGTAGATCAGCTGTTCCATATTTTTCTGTGCTCTCAGGAGGGTGTGAACTTTATTGTTAAATGCCTTCACAATTGTGTTTTTGTCCATCTTAGGTACTTCCACTGCATAGGCTGTAACAATTACAAGAAAACCTTTAACACCTTTTATTTAAAGCCTAAGTGATCAAAATACCTGGAGACAGGGTGAGAGCGGGATGTGACAGGTTGGGAGACAGGGTTATAGTGGGGTGTTACAGTAAGTAAGACAGTGAGAGTTACTTAGAGTGGAGTGTGACAGGTAGGGAGACAGTGAGAGTGGGTTGTGACAGGTAGGGAGACAGACTGATGGTGGGGTGTGACAGGTTGGGAGACAAGGTTAGAGTGGGGTGTGACAGGTAGGGAGTCAGTGAGGGTAGTTAGAGGTAGTGAGACAGTGAGAGTGGGTTGTGCCAGGTGAGAGATAGTGAGAGTGGGTGTGACAGGTTGGGAGAGGGTTATAGTGGGGTGTTACAGTATGTGAGACAGTGGGAGTGGAGTGTGACAGGTAGTGACACAGTGAGAGTGGGTTGTGCCAGGTGAGAGATAGTGAGAGTGGGTGTGACAGGTTGGGAGACAGGGTTATAGTGGGGTGTTATAGTAAGTGAGACAGTGAGAGTGGAGTGTGACAGGTAGGGAGACAGTGAGAGTGGGTTGTGCCAGGTGAGAGATAGTGAGAGTGTGTGTGACAGGTTGGGAGACAGGGTTATAGTGGGGTGTTACAGTAAGTGAGACAGTGAGAGTGGGGTGTGACAGGTAGGGAGTCAGTGTGGGTAGTTAGAGGTAGTGAGACAGTGAGAGTGGGGTGAGCCAGGTGAGAGATAGTGAGAGTGGGTGTGACAGGTAGGAAGATGGTGAGAGTGGGGTGTGACAGGTTGGGAGACAGGGTGAGAGTGAGAACTCCAATAGTTCACAAAGTTTGTCCAGAGCACTGGCTCATAGCAGGCCTTGACAGTAGCAACCGCAACCCTAGGTCTCAAAGATCAACTTTTCAAGACTATGTCACGACATGTCTCAAAAAGTTATTTCTCTCCAATATATCTATGACATAAATCCAATAGAAAACATTATAGGAAAATTAAACCATTTTAAGAACTTTTTTTAAATTTAAATATGTATATATATGTATATAGATCATGCTAGGAAAACAACTTGTATGTTAGTAATCTTGGGACTCGGGTTACTAGTAATGATAGCAATATTAAAAAATTCCCTTTTCTGTACAGAATATTATTTCACAATGATACTCCATTATTATAAGTTATACAAGTGATATTTTATATTATGACCATTAATTTATTAACAGAATCTCAGACAAAACCAGTGTTTATACATTGAACAATACTGTACTACGTTGGCTGGCAATTTGCTATTAATAGGATAGCACCTTTGACAATCAATGTATGTATCCCATTAAATAGGCTGTCATACTTACAAACTTCTTGTTGCCCATGAAAGGGTATTTTTCAATAATGTTGGAAACACCCGTATACGCATCCGAATCGATGTATGTTCGCTGCTCCCATAATATCCTCCTCGGAGCTGCAACAAGTAAGCAATGAAAGGTTGACAAACGAAGATGTTTTAAAGGATTTAAGAAAGAAAATCGAGGAAACTTTTTTATTCCGTTACGTTATTGATTTATTTTGTTAGTACCGCGAAAATAGAAGCAAACAAGGTAAAGGTCAAAAGTCATATTTTGTTATTTCTTCTGCATACTTGGTTGAACATCTTTGCATACAAGCAGTATGTAAAATCATGATCAAGTAACTTTGTGACCGTGTGAAACTGTATGATTCAAAATCGCAATATAACTTATAAGCGAAGGTGCATAAAAAACTTACACATAGTGACATACCACAGAAAAAGAGGTAAAGGTCTACTGAACTTTTATATTGTTTTCAAATGCAACTCAATTTCGAAAGGAAGAACTAAAAAATGCCTAATACTACAATGTAAACAAATGTGCGACCAACTAGCATAGTAATCGGACATTTTCGGTTTCCACCGTTGCTCAGTGCGCACCGATTTTTAGTGTCATCCGGGGGTCAGAACAGTGGAAAAACGTCAGTAGTAATGAATTTGGATTAATTATGGATGGGTTATTTTGTAAAAGAAACATAATAGGAAGATTAAACTATGTCTTTAAGCATGCTAAGGCAAATTGAGCAATTCTAAATATTCACCATACCCCACCCACCCATTTTACAACGAAATTCACACCAAGTCATACTATATACAACTAAAAATTACATGAATAGGAAAGAAAATAATGTAAACTAGCATAAATCTTGATAAGGTAACATATATTAAAGTATTACCTTCAAATGATCGCTAAAAGCGACTTTCTTTGCCCTTGGCGCCCTCGTTCCTGGCAGACGCTTGCATGACGCTTGAATGGCGCGTTTATTTCACGGATACGCGGTTAAGCACGTTTACAGTGCGGATGCGTTAAAAAAATATACGTGCTTAGATGTTAAATAACGTGTATCAATATTTTTCCATTACATTGCAATTAGATCTGGCAAATGGATTAGTTTGGCATTCAAATAAAATTGTTACAAAGTGTCAAACTAACAAAAGAAAAATGTCAAACAAATAATGGAAGAGCAGATATTGGGCTGACGTCGGACGCATGAGCAAGTTTCGTTTTGATTTAACTCCGGCCAACATCGGACCGATCATAACATATATATTGTTCCACAATAATAAAACTAGTGTTTATGTTATTGTTACAAACATGTTATATTAAACAGTGATGTATTTGCGCACATAAATAAATAGTCGAAATGCCAATGTTTCCCGCAAACTTCTCGAATTTGCAGCAAAGTCACAGTAATTTCACGGCTAGCCGCAAAGTCCTACGAACTTCTTGCAAACCTTACTGTGACTAAAAAAGTTTGCAGCTAATTTGCTGCAAACTTTCTGTTTTCATAAGGGACACTACTAAAATGAGAAATGAATATTATAATGAAACATCTTGAAAATGGTGTCACTGAGAGCAATATCGGATGCTTTTCCAGGTAAATCTACACTCACTAAGTGTAAATATTGCACGCACACCAGTCCACATCAAAACTAAAACCAGTTATGTTGTAACTCGCTATTTTTGCAAAGGAAACGTTATACTCGTGTATAACGTTACACAACTAGATGTTTGTTATATAATTATGGAAACAATGGTGTTGCATTTCTTTGCAAATGGCGTTACTTAAAACAATTTCAATTGCATCGTTTCTTTTCTCGGAAAATTTACACTCAGTTAGTGTAAATAGTTCGTTTACTCTGGTTTGCATTATGACTAACACCGGTTTCGGTGTAAATCATTATTTGTCCAAAGGAAAGGTTATACATGAGTGTAACTTTACACCACTTAGTGTTATTGATAAATTAACATGATACTGGCGCAAATGTTCCCTGAAACCGGTGTAACTTAAAGCAACTCTTGGTGTACAGCTTCTTGAGTAGGTAAATTTACACCCAATAAGTGTAAATATTTCGTTTACTCTGGTTTGCATTATAACTAACACCGGTTTCGGTGTAAATCACTATTTGTCCAAAGGAAAGGTTATACATGAGTGTAACTTTACACCACTTAGTGTTATTTATAGATTAACACGATGCTGGCGCAACTGTTCCCTGAAACCGGTGTAACTTAAAGCAACTCCTGGTGTACAGCTTCTTTAGTAGGTAAATTTACACCAAGTAAGTGTAAAGTATACACTTACACCAATTTCCGTACTAGTTAACACCACATTCAGAGTAAGAAAACACACTTTTTTTACAGTGCAGAGTATTCTTTTATACAAGTGTTTACCTGTACAAATCATCAAGCTTTGAATACATATTGACTAGTAAAATGCAAGTACAATTTATAAACATAATGTGTATGTATTAAAAAAAATACATAATTGAAAAATCAACAAAAATAACGTATGGGGTGTATAAAACACAATTTCACATTTTCCTCTTTTCGGTTAGATTTTCTAATCAGTTAAATTTACCATTTTAACGCAGAAATAACCCAGAACCAATGCATTGTGGCTAAAACTACATCGTGAGTACTTGTGTAACTGTCATTGCTGTTAGCATAACATATGTTGGATCTGCCCTAGCCCGCATACGTGTCTCTGTACTCCGACTTTTACACTCGTCTTCGTAACAGAACCACGCGAAGCCTATAGTAAAAGGGCGGGAGTGTGCCGCATGCTTTTAACGTCACTCTTCTTGCGTCTTTATTATCGACCGACCAGACTTTTATGAGTTCGGAAAAAAACTGTAGCAATCTTTCACGAGTAGAAGCAAACACAAATCGACTTTCTAGCGCATCTGAGTGCCTCACAATCACTTCGACAAGAAGACAGGGGACAGATATTTATGACTACAAAAATTGTCGCTAAGGTATATGTCAATCTAACGTAACTGCGCCCATGGCGCGCAAGAAAACCCTCTACCTTACAAACTGGATATTGACATTCGCGCTCCCGCCAATTTCGCCCGTCAAAGAAGCAATACAAGATGGCTTTTAACGTTGAAACAACATTTGATCGGATTCGTGATATATATCACTTTCAGTATTGGCTCAAGGAGGAGCAAATAATAGCAATATCGACGTTGATCTGGGTAGGGTAATAACTAAGTGCGCACCGCCTCCATAGCAACTATTCCATCTTCTTTTTTAACAGGTGCTCGATTCACTATTTCTTTTTTACAAAACAAGTCGTATCCATGAAAATTTTGTGTTGAAAAGACAAATAAATGAACGAAAAGCTACAATTTTCTGTCGTTCAGTTTTAATTGCACGCAAAGCATTTCTATGTTCACGAAAATAAGAGTAAATGCAGTGGACAGACCAACGGTGTCCAACTTCTATACACGTGGGTGAATGGTTTAGCAGGACGTTGTACTGCGACAAGATGTGACGTCCGTGGCTGGACTAGATCTGCCCTATTTGGTATCTGAATTACCTTTAATTTTACCCAAACAAGTGTACCTCGTCAATTTTGATACTCAGTATCTCCACCAAAATACAAAATTACACGGCGTCACTTTGGTACAACTATACGAGCATGATTCAAGTCGATTCCTAGTTATTTAAATGTGTTCACGTTCATGAACTATAACACGAATTCAATGTCAAATAAGAAACTGTCGAACTTTTCGCAAATATTGCGTACACATGACCTGTTTGCTTCTCGGTACATATAGCACTAGTCACACACAAAGGTTGTGTATAAACTGCTTGTTCTTTGCTAAAACGATATCCATAAATGGTTATTCTGAAACAAAAATGCAACCAACAGAACTTCCACCAACAAACCAGGTTGTACGGATCGGAATAGTATGTATTCGCGTTAGGGAGACTTTCGGATAAAATGATATGTATATCCAATGGAAAAGTGAGGTTACCTAATAGAAACAATTGTCATTTTCGTGTTATTTAAGGCAAACTAATAGCTATTTCGTTGTAATTTGACTTCCTTCAAAATTCATATTTTACTGGATTATTATATAAATGGCCAAGTTTACTTCTTGGATAACAATACGAATAAGTTCACGTAGATATTTTGGTTATTTTGGCTGTGCAGTTTAAAGCATAATATCAAATTGCGTGTATTTCTTATTGCATTTAATGTTTCCCATTCCATAGTTGAATTGATTACCATTGTCCTGTCGATTAACTATATGTTATATTTAACATATTACATTACTTATGTAGCAATTCTTATTTTATTAAGAGAAACACTAATACATACATTTAAAGTGCAAAACTCAATTACGAGTACATATTGCGGTAAATAATATTAATAATATCATGTGCATGCTAGCTCAAGTGCGTCCGTAATTGAGTCTAGTGTTATAAGTATAAAGCATGACGTCCGTTTTACCTTAACAATTCATTTCAATTCCGAAACATAGCAACCACATATGTTGTAATTTCGATACATGTGTGATAGAGATTTGAAATAGGTTTCAAGAAGTATTTGTCTCCAAAAGCGTGCATTGAATATTCGTTGTGACTGTCTCTGTTAATGACACTTATGTATTCTAAGACACGACACGTATATATTCTAAGATATACTGGATTCTCCAGGAATATAACAAACAAGGTTGGCCCACATACATACACATTCATACCTCCGCAAACAGCCGAGTTGCAAAACAGTTTGATGTTATTCAATATCAAAGTGTGTTATACTCAATTATATTACACACTCTAACCAACGCATACTAGATGCCAACAATCATATAGCTATGGAGCATTATTAACAATTATAATACGGATTAAGCCTGGATATCAATGTCTCAGTCGATAGATAAACACCATATGCAGCTGAATATTTGAATGTGAAACAGGAGCTCAACTGATATATTAATAAATCATTTGTGTTTTGAAACATATAACTGCGCTCCATCTATATTTCATTTTGGAAGCATGGTGAAAATTGATATATTAACTATTTTACTTTGTTTCTGTTGATATCAAGGAAAACTACCATGCACTGCATTTTGTATTGTCTTCGTTGATATCTGGTTATATCATGCACGTTTATACCACGACAATGTTGGGAATATAACCTGGACGCGTTTACACAATTTAGCACGAGACAATCAACAATCAAGCAATAATCAGATTCGGTGATTATAACTTTAATAGGTAGACGCTCTGATCGTTTTATGCAAGTGTATTGACGTTATCTTGGCATTATTTACTTATGACCGAAAACTTACTATTTTAATTAAGATGAACTAGAATCAACAGTTGCGAAATGAACTTTGACAAGACTACAACAGTCCACCACGTCAATTTTGACAAAGATAGTCCAAGTAACAAACGACATCAAATTGTATTTTCAGACAAAGACGTTACAAACGAACCATCTACACCGCCAACGCCGAACAGTACAACGTCACAACCAACGACCGATAATACCCTAAATACACTTTCAGACAATTCCAGCACTATTACTTTTACTGACATTACGGACAGTCCAGGAAATGTCATGCATTCGTCTTTCATATACCTGATTGTTGGCGGTGGACTGTTATTTACTTTGCTTGTTTCTTGTATAATTCATGTCGTGTACATCAGTGTTAAGGGAAGCAAAAATGTTAATTGATGTTGTACGACATTCATAGGAAAAAAGTGGTGCCTTGCGACAAATATTCTGTCGTGGCTTGAAATTCGAACTACCCTATTTTCATGTCACGACAGATTCATCGACGTTTTGTGTTACTGGCGTCGTGTTAATACCGTACGACAAGCTTTATAAACTATCTTTCTTTACGATGCACAGCACGTGTAAAGAACTGTTGTTTGTTTGTTTAAAATGACTGCGGTTTGTTCGGAAACCACGTGTCCATTGTGGCACTATAGATCGTGTCGACGACAGCTTAGTTAGTTCGATTCATCAATGTTCGTTTATGTGGCTCTTGACTGACAGAACAGGAATTAAGTTGTTACAAAGAACGTCACATTCACAAGTCAACGGCCCCCACACATACCCCTGGGAAAATAACACTCTACAAATAATTAGTCACTGAGGAGATGCAAGGGTTAACATACTCGGGAATTAGTATGGGTGCACGGAACGGTCTGGTCGACCATAATGACATGAGATCCTTTTATCCGTCATACAAGCTTGACATCTTCTCAAGTTAAATTCTGATTTACTGATTTTATTGCCTAACTATTTGTAAACATATGTAGACAATTCATCAATTTCACGTGTCTTTGAAAACATGTATATAAATAGAAGTCTTTTTCCGCATTGACAAATAAACAAGCCATTAAATTACATTATTATCATGTCAATTACCATGATGTTCATATAGTAATGGGAGTTTCTTGAAGCGAGCTGATATTGGCTTTGACAATACAAAATACGTTGTTTTTTTATTCAAACAGTGATTTGAATCACTGCTGTATATAGTTGCATTATATTTGGGGCAGCGATGTAACGGATAAAATAAAGTATACACCAATTCAAATAAATTAAAACTGGTATAAACTGTTCCTAAACCACTGATACTGTAACCAGATGTTATAATGAGAATGCAATTAACTCTTCGAAAGAGGGAATGCTATTGGCATTTTTATTGTTCTTGTTGTTACATGTGCATTCCAATTGGCACATACTGCATAGGTATCGAAAAATATTACTTATAACCCGGATCTTATTTTAAGACTTATAGCAAATGATTATTTCCAGACGGTATTCATGACGCAATGACTCATTATATCACTTTGGATACAACATCTTCGAGTGAAGGTACTAGTAGTTTTTAAAGTTATTCGATCAACTCTATATTTAGCAACCCATGTGAACAGATCCAAACCCTGCTTTAATATCGAACACTTAAAATGTTCCCCCAACGTACTCAATTTCACGTGCTTTGCTTTTATTGCTGAACTGCTTTGGAATAGGCCTAATTTAAACATTTCTTTACTTATCTTAACCAAACCCAGGTTTGAAAAATAGACATGTGCGTAGGGAAACATGTTTAATTTTGTCCATCTATCAAAGCACTGTGGACAAAATGTCAAAAGTGTTTCGCGTTACGGATATTTTATGGTTAGGTGTTTAATGTGTTTAGGACAAAGTATTGCATCGTACATCCTTTTCCATATCGTCATCGGGAAGGTATATAGCATGTATATTTACCATTTACCTTCCTTCTTTGATTGAAATACGATTGTTTTTGTTCTACATTCAAACTAGATTAATAAACCATCATACCATGTTCTCTGGAGTGGGTGTTTATTATCATTCACCGTGCGCTATCCGTCCGTTTCCACTTTCTGCAAACCTGCGTAAAATGTATTACCGCACACGCATTATCCAATCATCCATCAGGAACGTAATGTTTATATAGCTATATGTATGTGTTGATGTTTCCCTGGGTGATGTGAGGATATTAGCGTGTACAAATGAGGCTCTTCTGTAACAACTTAATCCTTCCATTGTAATTGCAACTGTTTTCCCTGCGCATGCTGTTACCGTATCATTCATACTGTATCATCCATCAGGGATAACATTTCTACATTCAATATTAGTTTTATTCCCCACTCACACATTTTATTATAGTGTATACCACACAGTGCTGATGTGTCCCTGGGTGTTGTCTTTTGACAACATTTGTTTGGTAGTTAGGAATAAACATTTATTTTATATATAGATATGTTTTCATGCTTTCACTTCACATCGATGTAATATTTTCGGAGAATTGCAACTAACATGTTACTTTTTCCCGAATCCTGATGTCATTTTATGTACAAAAATATATGTAAAATATAATGTCAGTTTATGTCGAAAATAATACACAACAAAACGTTTACTTTTAATCTAGATCACGATATTGCCATACAGTGTATATAAACATGTATTATTTGGAAAATAAAAAATAACATTGATTTTTCTCCTGTGTATAATCCACATTGGGTGTATTTTTCTCAAGCAATACACATAATTTATTTACAAAATCACCACAAATTTTAGAAACAAGTTTAGATCGTGGTATTATAAGTTACATCGTTATTTAGGGGAAAAAAGACGCTCATGAAATACGATTTAATCAAGAGTGGTCTAGAATTGTAGAATATTCCATTTCATTTCGTCTACTCATAGTCCTACTTTGTTGATTCAGAATCCGTCCGTTTAATAGACATTTACTTCTTTCCTCCATAAGTGAAGAGATTAACATATATACAGATAAGTACACAAGATATATACACACATCGAAGATATGATATGCACGAACATCACTAGAGCATTATGATACTATATAGATGGATATAATGAATATTTAACATTTTAAGTAATCATTAACACAAACAACATCATCAAAATTGCACAACATATCAGTATACTGTATACATGTCATTAACCAAGATACATATACATACATATATACATGAACACACATATGCACATATATATACACACACACACATACATATACAAACATATACACATACGTTATGTATATACATATACTTCGATGTATTTTTATTGACACAATATATAAACAATAATTCTTCATAATAATCTGCTCATGATGTATCACAGACAAGTCAAATCAGCAAATTACACTTCATTGATGAAATACGGAGCTGTATGTGTAATAATACCCGAAAAGCACAGTTGTCCATATCCACAGTTCACGACGCTTAAATAATTAGCACATGCTATACAGTAAACACTAAGGTTGCCTTGGACGAAACGAAAAGTAAGACAGTTTATAGTGAAAACTGTAAATTAGGCTATTCCAGAAACTGACTGTTACATCCGCCGCAACAGTCTTACTATTGCAAGTGTGACAGGATAGTGGACAAAGCTTTCATCATTAATATCGGTACTGAGTGAAAATAAATACACACATTGATCAGTACATGTCATTGTCATTATCGACTTAACATTGTCGAGCCCATACTGTTCGTAAATTGTATTCCAGATGGATATACGATAATGTTCTTTTTCGTGACAGTAAAGTAACAGATGAACAATAATATTGTCTGTCCTTAAATTACAACATTTATAAATCTGTAAAAATGAGCGTGACACATAGTCCAAAATCACTTAGGATATGCTTACAGATTGATCGAAGTTTGGGTTTATTTCTTGCAATATCCCATAGTGGTGAATAACTATTAAAATATATCACATTTTGCATTGCTCGATTTTCATCCACGGTTTGTTCAAAAGCAGTTTGTCTAGCTGGGAGTAACACGGTTGTATTAACAATTTTCTTCCACGCGTACTTGGATGGAAATTGCCCAGTATTTAAATATTGCGTTATATATCCGATTAAATTGTATGGTTGGCACAATCGGTAAACGTCTGGTACAAATCATACAGTTTGTCTATCAAAGTTGATATAACGTACTAGTCTATTGTTGAAGATGTACTTCGCCAGATATTGACACAGTAGTCTGCACATTCGTCCGAGAAACTGAAGTTTTTTACATTCGATAACTATTTCAACAGAGGTGATATTCAAAGTAGACAAAACGTATTGTGTAGCAACACTTCTCTGAAATCCTTGCATGTGTTTTATACAAAACCGATGCGCTACATCTAATCTCTGAATCTCCTACTCTTAGGCCTACTTTGTTGATTCAGAATCCGTCCGTTTAATAACGAAGCTATTGCTGGCGGCAGTACGTGGAATGTGTTGTTGGCATGATTTACATTGCACGACAACAAGCAAACATTACGTAATTTAGCTAGCATTTAATCTAATCTTTGTCATATGATTTTGCGACCATTTATTTCGGTTTCACAAAACGTGTTATCAACAGCATATAGTATTCTCTTAGAAGCACGTATTCCATATTTATACGAAATCCGGTATGTTTACCAGTTTATCTAACCTAGTTTCTGCTTGAAAGCTCCATTCAGCGACGTTTTAACGTGAGCATTTCATCCGATGCGCGCTCACACGACATGTTTATCTAGCGCGAGCTTGAACTGCATTAATAGCCTACTGTTTTCACGGAATAAATGATTGGCGTGGAATAATAACTGTTACGCAGAAATGTTGTTACATTTTAAGTCAATATCAAATATGGCTCCTGTTATGGTCTGAACATTGTTTTCAAGTGTTGTTTTGGCTGTTCAACTCGGCACTATGTGTTTGTGTATTTATCCACGCATTCAGTTGACGTTGCGTGAGGTCACGATGTGTATTGACGAAAAAAACATCATTGTGGGTCGTTTCAAAATTCAATTTGGAATTACAATGATTAAACGACCATTTTTTGGCGTTCATGCATGTTTAAACGCCGTTCAGTCCGCACACATTTAACATAAAGCCCATCTGATGAGCAGTTTTCTGTAACCGTGCCACGATTTGAAAAATAAATATATATTATCAGTTTCCATAAGTCTTATTTTACTACATAGTGTATGATGATTATTTGTGTCTAATACATTTTGAAACTCCAGCATAACCATTCCAGCGTAAAGACCTTTTGCACATTTGCCTTTAATTTGATCTTGCATTTATTGTATTGTTAGCCATAATGATTGTTAATGTTTGCTGTCGTTTATAGCTCAAACTACAACTACAACTACAACTACACCAGCACCTCCTCCCCCTGTGCTATGCTGGTGCCTTGTACATTGGATTTTGTGTTTGATATTCAGTGTAGCAGGAATATGTATGTTGAGTGTTGGGTGCATAATTATGTGCAGTCGTTGTATAGGACAAGACAATTGGTATGCGATAACATTCGTTTTTTAATTAACAGTTATATATATCTAATTGATTTAAAGCACTCTTGCAACTTGAAAGTATAGTGTGTCCTTACAAATATGTACCATCGTGTTTTCCGCCTAAAATCAAACGTATTATTTAATTATATTGTCTACGTACCATACTGTTTATAATTATACCTCACGTGATTTATTCATGCAAATTTCACATATACACACTAGAAGCAAATCCGTAATGTTACCCTGTGACATAACGTTTTTACCCAGTGACGCTCTGGCATAACGTTTCTACCCTGTGACGCTGTGACATAACGTATTTACCCTGTGACGCTGTGACATACTGTTTTTACCATGTGACACAACATTTTTACCCTCGCGTTGGTCTAATAATAGAGAACTACTGGACATTCCCATAATCCGAGTCGATAGACGCTTGTTAAAATATGTAGCAATCAAACGCTGGTAATGATTGCAAACGACATTATCTGTCAGATTCAAAAACTCCAAATACTCTGCTAGCACTTTATTGTTTCTGTTTCACAGTATAGGAAGAGCGTGTTTATGGATTAGTGAGTGTATACTTGCATTATGGTGTTGTAAAGAACAAGACAATCGTAAGTAGGAATTTGGTTTGAATTTAACGTCACATGATCGTTTTTAATTAAATGCAGAAGATACATTGCATAGTAAAATATGTTAAAGTTAGTACCGTTAAACTATCAAAACATGAGAAACAATCGAGATTGACAAGTTTCAAGTTCTCAAATTATTTACCATATTACTATTTTTCAGGTAGAAATGAACATGGAGATAGAAATGATGCTAACAATGGGTATGCGATAACATTCGCTTTTGAATTAACAGTTATATAGCTAATTGATTTGAGGTATTAGACTCATGACTGAATCACGTCATTGCCATTGTATATGTATGGCTCAGTAAGCAACATATAAATCTTGTTACAAAATTTAACATCAAAATATTTTCATTCATAATTTATTTGAATTATAAAATCATACTCGAAATTACTTCTGCACGTTTTTCTAAAAGTAAACAATCGAAATTATTTAAAACCCTGAAATTTTCATAAAGGGAAATGATATAAATTTCTGTGACAAAATATTGAAAACAAATAAATAAGTTATTAGGATACCAAAATTACCATGATTTTGTTGCACAGTCAATATTATTACGTTTTACAATGACAGTAAGTTAAATTTTCAAAAAAAAAATACTTTTGTCAAAAAGCAAACAAAACCACTTAGAAGTGTTACTTTTTCTCAGAGAAATATGCACGTCATTCTGTTCAAAATGAAATTGCGCTGTAACCGGTCGGTAAAAGTCTCTATAAGTTTGATATATTCTGTGTTAGATAATGTAAATATTTTTTATTACAGACAATATGATTCCCCATTGATACATCAACTTGGTTTAGGTCATCTGCAATTAACAATATTTTAGTTTTTAAAGGAAATTTTAGTTTTTAAAGGAAATTTTCCCATGTCTTCAATGCTATTTGCATAAATGTAAAAACAACAAAAACAAATTTAAAATTATTGTAGCTGTTCTTACAATACTTCATTCTACATAACTGGTAAGTAAAAGGATGCTTTCCTAAGCAAGAAACATTACAAAATGAGAAGTTAAATGTTTATTTTCATTTACTGGTAATTTGTGTACGTTTTAAGGAAGGTTACGTAGAAAAAAGGTCGTACCTTTTTTAGGTACGGTAAAAAAGTGTGAACTTTTAAAATGTATCCGCATTATAGTACAAATTCAATACAAGTTTCATTTCCCTTCGGAGAAATGTCCATTATGTGTCTAATACCTTAAAGCACTTTTGCAACCTGAAAGTATAGTTTGTCCTTACAAATATGTACCATCGTGTTTTCCGCCTAAAATCAAACGTAGTATTTAATTATACTGTCTACGTACCATACTGTTTATTATTATACATCACGTGATTTATTCATGCAGCATTCACATATACTCACTATAAGCAAATCCGTAGTGTTACCCTGTGACGTAACGTTTTTACCCCGAGACGCTGTGTCATAACGTTTTTACCGTGTGACGCTGTGACGTAACGTTTTTACCGTGTGACGCTGTGACATAACGTTTTTACCGTATGACGCTGTGTCGTAACGTTTTAACCGTGTGACGCTGTGACGTAACGTAGTTACCGTGTGTCGCTGTGACGTAACTTTTCTACCGTGTGACGCTGTGACGTAACGTTTTTACCCCGAGACGCTGTGTCATAACGTTTTTACCATGTGACGCTGTGGCATAACGTTTTTACCGTGTGACGCTGTGACGTAAACGTCTATACCATCTTACGCTGTGACATAACGTTTTTACCGTGTGACGCTGTGACGTAAACGTTTATACCATGTGACGCTGTGACATAACGTTTTTACCGTGTGACGCTGTGACGTAACGTTTTTACCGTGTGACGCTGTGACATAAAGTTTTTACCGTGTGACGCTGTGACATAACGTGTTTACCGTGTGCAGCTGTGACATAACGTTTTTACCGTGTGACATTGTGACGTAACGTTTTTACCGTGTGAAGCTGTGACATAACGTTTTTACCGTGTGACGCTGTGACATAACGTCTTTACTATGTGACGCTGTGACATACCGTTTTTACCCTCTCGCGGGACTAATAATAGACTACTGGAAATCCTCATAGTTCGAGTAGATATGCGCTTTGGAAAAATAGGTAACACTCAAGCGATTGTAATGTTTGCAAACGACATTATCTGTCAGCTTTGACAGATTCAGTTCTTTCACGAAATTGCTTCAAAAAATCCAAAAACTCTGCAAGTACTTTATTGTTTCTGTTTCACATCGACTTTACTGTTATATATTTTTTGATATCAAATATATATCAGATCCCTTGCCTCGGTTTACAGTAACTTTCTCGGATTAACATTGTATCATGTCGCCCTCCATGGGATCTGCTATTTATGTGATGGTTTACTAGCTATACAATTACTTCGCATGTATGCATTATTCTACATGTAAATTTTATATTCAGACATGAACTCGATGCTAAAAAAGACAATACCAGCACTTCCGCGAGTGATGAAAGTACGTGTACTTTTTGTTTTATTGAGTTTTATAAGAACATAGTTGACATAATTAAACAATAAATGTACACAGATAATTTAGTTTTTGCGAATAAATATATTTCTCTGTTTGTAAATGACACTCTAAATGCTAAGAATATTAAAGTACCCTAACGGCTTAACACTTTTTAGTGGATACTTTTTTTATTCCAGCAAACATTCACGGGCAACGGTAAGTAAATGTATTATAATGCACTTTTTGATATGTTAAAAAGCCTTTAATAATGCGAATGATATTGCGTTAAATCTACAAATTTAACATGACTTTGTGTAATAAAACATTCTGTTTAAGCTATTACTTCCATGTATTGATACACTGCATGCATGTCATTCTTTGTGCTGATTTTTTAAAACTATCATGTTTTCTAAGAGTTTAATGGCTGTCTGTGTGTATTATTGCAAAACTAATATATCTGCATAATACTTTATGATAGGCCACTGGGATCACACAGTAAGACAGGCAAAGAATCGTCTCACAGAGCAACACCTAGAAATAACAAGTTAGAACCTATTCATAAATGACAAGTACAAACGAGGTATATATATATATGTTGTTTCTGATAACTCGCACTAACACATTAGTTTTCTGATGGGGCTTTAAGTCCCATAATATAGCTAGGGTCATGTAGTGACGTTTTCAGCAATTAGGCACATCACAGGTGTCCATTCTCGCATTAGTTTTGACATATGCATTAAACATGTTTAGAACCATCGAACTTCCGTATGCCTGTTTGATAAATTCTCATAAACGAATTATACATCCCGTTTAAGATTTGAACTTCAGCAGTGAGGGACCAGTCACTTGAAGCATATGCCCGTAAACAACTCGGTCTCGGAAGCCACATCTATGTAATTTAGAAACGCTTCATTAGAATTAGTGTTATACATGTATTTTGTTAGTGGTACTATATAACGTATAAATGGCCGATAGTGCGTTGTTGAGTGCTTTGTTTAGTTAGCATTACTCAGGTAGATAATATATATAGTGTAACTCATAGAAATAACTTTTATACGACTTCGAAACAATAAATCAAACGTCGAGCTGTACACATTTTTATAGCCAACCCCAAAGCACAAACGGACATGGAAATATATATAAACAAAGTAGAATGGGAACACTGACAGGAAACACACACACTTGATAGACGTGTATTGCCTTGCAACAGTAAAACTGGTTAGAGGGCGCACTCAACCTCACACATGTCCTACAATCACTCAAATAAAACACAAAATTTGAAGTAAGAAACCTTCCCCGGAAAAGCTCCCAACATAGGATCTGGCAAACGCACGATAGTTCATGTAGAATATAGATATATAAATTACACAATACATAAATTATGTTCCCAGTACCATATCATTGTATTTGATACTCTATCCATAGATTTTTTATTATGTACTCGGAGTTTTGATCAGTCGATGTAACTGGAATTCTTGCTGCGTGCTGTATATTCTTTTAGTTTATTATTTGTGAGATTTGAGTTTGAACCGAGCTATGAGGGCAAACATTTATAATTACCGCGATAATCAGTATATATTATTATGTTTAAGATGTATGTGAAAATCCACTTTTCCGCTGTGCAATTCATTCATGTTTATATCTCCCCCCCCCCCTTCCGGCCTATTGTGGTTGGCTTTTTTGGCTTGTTCCGTGAAGTATTTCATCCATAAAATTATCCACTTAATGATCCTTGCCTTTGCGAGGGGGGGGGGGGGGGCGTTTCATCAACGGCCACATCGCAAATCGCAGCTGGTAAACGCAAAATCGTAGAAAAACTCGCAAATCGCGTTTCATTAAACATTGCGAGGCCACCTGTTAGGCTTTATAAAATCGCAAATATTAGCGACTGGGTTCTTCCACTCGCAATGCACTGTATTCATCGCAAAAATGGCGGACAAACATGTGATTCTAATACCAATAATATAGCCTAAGTGTAACAAGTAAACAATCGGTGAATATGTCGCATGCATATTTTTACAAAATATGAGCATCTACAAATTCACATTTGTTGACAAAATTGTAGTGACCTTGGAATCCGGTCTGGGTCACAGAACGGTTCGTGTGAGTTGTATGCTTAAACCGCGGGAGAAGACGCAGGTTGGCAGGGAGTTTGGGAGCCATCCTGTGTGAAGCAGCCGTCAACATGGCGTTGTTTCTTCTCTGTAGTGCCAGAGGAGTGCTTGAAAGCTCAGCAAATGTCCAATTCGAGCTTGTGTTGATGAAATGCAAATAGCGGTAGTCGCAAATGAACTAGCAACTGATATTAATCTGCGATTGTTCGACCTCGCATCGCTAATATTTGATTAAACGCCTCCCTGTTCTCTGTGTATGGAGACATTGTCTTGTGCATGTGACATTCCCTGACGCAACTTAATATCTCTTTATCTCATTTGAGATACCCATATTTAGCAGAGCATATTTTGACATTGAAGCGCTGAACACTCAACGTATAAAACTATACGGTATGATATTTTTTTAAATCCTTAAACCATAAGATTTTGCTCCCCTGAGCACAAAGTGCCCAAGGTGAGCTATTGGTATCGCCATGTGTCCGAGGTCAACAATTTAGCTTGTTAACACGCTAGAGGTAAGATATTTTACTTGATCTGCATGAATATTGGTCAGAATGTTTGTCTTATTGCAATCGAATTCAAATTTGAAACTGTGTCAACTGAGGTCAAACACAAGGTCAATAGGTCCAATTATAGGAAAACATTGTTAACACTTCAGATGTCACATATTTGACGCTATCTTTATGTGACTTAGTCAAGTTTGAAACTGGGTAATCTGGGGTAAAAAACTATCCTTGTATATTTTCGGAACACTGCATTTTTTACCAGAACTGCACAACACTTGATCAGAGTGTTGTCTTTATCAAATGCAAGTCTAGTGTCGTACTTGGTCATGTAGGTCAAAAACTAGGTCATGAGGTCAACTCATTGAAAATCATCTTGAACTCTCTTCAAGTCAACATGGCAATGTCCTCATGTAAGCGATATAGTGCCATCATGGCCCTCTTGTTTATTTCTTCCAGTTTGGATATACAAATGTAGAACAATTATTCAGGAAAAACCTTGGAACGAAACAAAAGCTGATGAGGAATACATGGCACGATTACTAATCCAAGAAAGACCGGCGGTTATGTACCATGGACATTAATTGTGGATTGAACTTAAACGTATCAACTCCAGTCTTTCATTTTATTATTAATGTTTGACTCGTGTGACGAAATGTATCGATTTGAATGTAAAATGTGGCGTTGTTGTCCGCTTCAAGATGTATTAGTTACAAACAGATGACAGAACATATTTATTATATTGAGTGTGTGTGTGTGTGCATTTATGGTATGTATTGTCATGGCCTAAAGCTCTGTGATAAAACTCTTTTGTATACATTTTTGTCATTACCTTCATATATTTAGAAAATCAAAGACACTCATTATTCTATTAGTCGTGATATAGAATGGTCTCATGACACCCACTGCATCATCGTTTGCATGATATTATTCATAGCGTTATCAAACAGACATGGGTTCAAACTTGCGTCCATACAATGCAACAATGTGTTACAGTCATTACAAATAGTCTTTATATAACCCAGGTAAGTTTGAAACAAAATTTGAATGCATTTTAATCTCATTTACACCTACTTGATTTCTTATGTTTGTTTCATCCCGAAATAATCTTACTGGAGCATGTGGATGATCATTTGTCACTATATTTACATTTCATATATAAATAGACTGTTTACAACATAACATTGTATACTTGTGTTTTGTTATGACTTAAAACCGATGCGCTTTCTGAAGCACATCACACGACAGAGATATTACGTGGTTGCAGGACACGCATCATACACAGTTCAATACCTCGCAGGGAAATATTAGGTACAATGATAAACATGTATGGGAAAGGGGAGCAATGCATGGCCTTGGCTGACTATGATAAACAACCATTGATAATTTAGGGGCTGGGGCAACAAGGGTGGGAACAGATCGAATTGATATAATACACCACATGGCATTAGCACCAGTAGATCAGAGTCGAAAAGGGGGAGTAAAGAACATGAACATAATAGCAAGTCAAGGAACCGCGCATTGGTTATGGGAACATAACATACATATATAGAAACAATAGACATTCAGCGATTTACAGCATTGAAACTGTCAGTTAAATACAGGGGGGGGGGGTAATAGCGCTAACCCGATAGTTTACCGCTATATGATCATTGATTTGCAACACATACAGATACATTGACTAAGTAGACAGTAAATAAAACTTAATGTCATTAACCATTACGTATACAATAACATGTACAAATATATTTAATCCAGTACAAACAAACAAGCAGTCTTGGAAGTATCAACACTAAAATAAGCAAAATCTAGTTTGCCTATTTATTATTTGATAGCAACAATGAAACCCAACAATAGTATTACATATTTCAATGATTATTGCATTTAGAATGCAACCTACATTTTCAGCCAATGAAATTACAGAACGCCCCCGTTAAGTACTACACTTATTCATTAAGAATTTCGACTTTTCGCGGGCTTTTTAAGCTCCGCCTACTGCGAATCTGTGTGAGCGTTACACGCATGTTCAAGATTGCGCGTTGAAATTTGCATGCGTATCGGCCAATCAAAATGTAGGTTACATTCTAAGTCAGTTAGTAGATATTAAGTAAAATCTACTAACTATTGCATAGCGATTTCTATAGTTCACTCCGCCTCTTTCTGTGTCTTACATCAAATGAGCATCCATAATTTTTCAAATTGTTGGCTAACTTATCCATTTATTATGGCATTTTGCACAATATATATTAAGTGATTTCATTAAGTAAATCTGGTAAGTGATCAATATGGAGTTAACTATAAGCCGGTTCACATGTTAGAATTATAGTCAAATTAAGTGCAAGGGAGCACTTAATGTGCTTATAATTCCAATACATGAGCTATAACCTATACTAAACATAACAGCAATCTCTAACATACACGATTAAAACGAAAATCTTGAACGTAAGGCTGTAAGCTCTCGTGATCTATTTACAGATAAAACTTAACGTAACGGATCTATTTCCCGCTTACACAATACGAATGTGTATACGCTTTCAATAACGGACAAACCGAGCGATCTGCAGATAGTGAATATCTTTATACTCATGGATGCAGGCTTTACTATATTTACGATAACTGCGTCTATCATACAATCGATTGTGCGCCTAGACATTCCAACAACCAGACGATGTTTACACAGTGAACAAGGAAGTTCAGATAAGCAGATATTAAAACTATGTTTGTGAATCGTGTTAAAAGTTTGCAAAACTAAAGTGGCCAGATTGTAAAATATGTGATAAACTGCATGTAGACCGGTCATGTGTGCTTGTTAAGCTGCTAAATACAAGTAACCACACGTACTGTAACATGTAATACTTTAACTTCAAGTATGTGCAATGCATCGCACAAACAAATTTAACCAAACAATGAACTCTATATAGTATACGTCAAGTCAAGTCAAGTAACAATCGGATACACGTGTCAGTAAAATCTCACTAAAAGACCGTCTCAATTACAAGACCTAATTAGAATTAAGATCACACTTTGTTCAAGTACAATTTGACAGCGCTCTCTTTATCCAACCTCAATATCAAGACCAGTTTTCAAGGATCCAATGGGTGGTCTTGTTATTGAGGATTTACTGTAACATCATAATGCAATGGTCATTAAAATTCGGTGTTAAGTAATTGTAGCACTAACAGCAATATCATTGCAACTACACACATCGGAAACAGTACAGGCAGTAACCACTATTCATATTACATCTACTGTGAAAGCATAATTATACACTCCGTACATTTAAAAACGCACATTATTTTACCTGTGATACGTCTTTTCAATGTCATTTCAGTGTGTTTTAAAACTCTTTTTGATATGAAAATACTCGTTGATTGAAATAAAATTCATCATTGGGTTAAATTAAATAATATCATATAAAGTTCTTAAATCCCCAGGTATGTTGATGTAATTTGAGAAATCTTACAGTTTGCGTTCTTAAATGTACTGAGTATACATTTTGTATTTGTAAAGGTCGTGGGAAAGATGAGCATTGCTACAATGTTTTGTACCTGCAATTACAAGGGCCGTAACATTGCGTTTATTGTTGAATAATAACAGCTGACAGTAATGTACTGTTAATTTGACCGATGTTGAAAGGTTGCTGATCATTTCAACACATGTATCTTCACTTACATGCATATTCATAAACATACATGTAATTAAACTATATTTTGAATTATGTGAAGACTACAACCAAACAAGGAATACGAAATTAGCTGGTGACAGATTTTCATTCAAACATTACTTTAATAGAATAAAACTTAATTTTAAAACGCAATTTATTTGCATACAAACGTACCGCGTCTGTTAGAATAGGTCATTATGAGGACCTTCCAGTACACTGAAAAACATATTTGTAATGCAATGATTATGTTAAACATGAATACAGTATTATGTTCTAAGTTCATTTAAGTAGAAATTAATAAATACATTTTGTACTGCAAACATATTAGATGCTTACATTGCAAAAAAATAAAGGTAAATCAGTTGACATCAGTCATTTATTTGTACAATAACATATCTATGCCAACAGTAATATGGACTAATACAATTTAAGTTTGCATGTTTTGTATTTGCTTAACTAAACAACCAACCTGTACAGGGGGTACAACCTGATTAACAGTTTAATGTCATTTATTTAAAACATTTTAGACACAATAATGCAACTACAGATGTAATGTTTATCACTTGTTACATGATTTACACATTTTGTAACATTTTTTAGATAAATTCTCATGAAACTGAATACTGAGTGGTCAATCATTATATTCATGTTAATTGTGAAAATGTGAAATATCACATTGCTGAACATGTGTTGTATTGATGAGACTATAAAAACAATGAGACTTTATTAAAAAATAATGTACATATAGACTTTAGTTATGAGTAGATAAATCTTACAGATATACTGACTATTGTCCGTAGCAGAGAGGCGGTTGTTGCGCAGGGATAATGACATTGAATAACTGAAAATGAAACCAGTGCAATGAAGAGTGAAGTAAAGAACATAATGTATTAAATGATGATGACAAGTGACCCTTGATGTATGTGCTGTCTGTATCTGCTATTAATCAAAACAAATCAATTCACAGTTCGTTTCTCTCTGACTAGTTGTAGACAATATTGTCCTTGTCAATGCAACGATCTTCATTGTGTTTACATAATAGTTTGCACAAACATTACCACTTTATTGATTAACTTTACAAACAGCAGATATGCACTGACATATTGAATACAATTGTTACAGGATTATACTCAGACGGTAAACAGAAATAAGCGTAACCGGATACGTTATACATTATGCACTCTAACTATTATCACAATTGGTATACATATGATTTTATAACACACGATGATTAAAGATAGAGAATAAGTAGCTACAGGGAACGCCACCTATATATGACAGTGCCTCCCCACACAGAACTCCGGGAAAACAACAATCCATAAAACATAAAGCACTTGAGGAGGTTAAGGTGAGTGAAACTCATCCGTGTTACAAATGTATTTTGAGTTTAAGCCATATCTGTACTATTCTTACTATTGTATGAGATAAATACATTATTAATAATACATGCGAAAATTGCGGACAGTTAATGCAATATTAATCATTAAGAAGACACGTAACCAATATCAAGACAACGGGCAATAAGGAATGAATCTTGGTCGTGAAGTATTGAAAACAGATACCACACGATAACTATGTCGGGTTAATAAATTATAAACACCTCCTCCGATAATGTTACGGTGATCAATGAACCCGAGACGGGTTATGTCAACGATACACTGCCATGATATGCCAGCACACCCTCTCAGGTCATGACACGGACATACTATTATGACGCGGACACATTCACAGGTCATGACGCGGATACACTATCATGTCATGCCGCCGACACACTGTCAGATCATGTCACATTAAAGCTTGTCAGGTCATGCCAGGGACACACTGTCAGGTTATGCTACGACTGAAATGTCAGGTTATGCCAGCACACACTGACGGGTTATACCAGCACACACTGACGGGTTATACCAGCACACACTGACGGGTTATATCAGCACACACTGACATGTTATACCAGCATACACTGCCATGTTATACCAGCACACACTGACGGGTTATGCCAGCACTCACTGACATGTTATACCAGCACACACTGACGGGCTATACCAGCACACACTGACGGGTTATACCAGCACACACTGACGGGCTATACCAGCACACACTGACATGCTATACCAGCACACACTGACGGGTTATACCAGCACTCACTGACATGTTATACCAGCACACACTGACAGGTTATGTCAGCACACACTGACAGGTTATGCCAGCACTCACTGACGGGTTATATCAGCACACACTGACATGTTAAGCCAGCACACACTGACGGGTTATACCAGCACACACTGACGGGTTATATCAGCACACACTGACGGGTTATGTCAGCACACACTGACGGGTTATATCAGCACATACTGACGGGTTATGCCAGCACACACTGACGGGTTATGCCAGCAAACACTGGCAGGTTATGCCAACACACACTGCCGGGTTATATCAGCACACACTGACGGGTTATGCCAGCACATACTGATGGGTTATATCAGCATACACTGACGGGTTATGCCAGCACACACTGACGGGTTATATCAGCAAACACTGACGGGTTATGGCAGCACACACTGACGGGTTATATCAGCACACACTGACGGGTTAAGCCAGCACAAACTGACGGGTTATGTCAGCACACACTGACAGGTTATGTCAGCACACACTGACAGGTTATGCCAGCACACACTGACGGGTTATATCAGCACACACTGACATGTTAAGCCAGCACACACTGACGGGTTATACCAGCACACACTGACGGGTTATATCAGCACACACTGACGGGTTATGTCAGCACACAATGACGGGTTATATCAGCACATACTGACGGGTTATGCTAGCACACACTGACGGGTTATGCCAGCAAACACTGGCGGGTTATGTCAACACACACTGCCGGGATATATCAGCACACACTGACGGGTTATGCCAGCACATACTGATGGGTTATATCAGCATACACTGACGGGTTATGCCAGCACACACTGACGGGTTATATCAGCAAACACTGACGGGTTATGGCAGCACAGACTGACGGGTTATATCAGCACACACTGACGGGTTAAGCCAGCACAAACTGACGGGTTATGTCAGCACACACTGACGGGTTAAGCCAGCACACACTGACGGGTTATATCAGCACACACTGACGGGTTATACCAGCACACACTGACGGGTAATACCAGCAAGATATGCCAGGGACACACTGTCACTTCATTCCACGGACACACTGTCAGGTAATGCCGCAGACACACTGTCGGGTCATTACAAGCACAAATACAGTCACGAAATGCCACGGACACACGGCCAGGTTATGGTGAAAATGACATACTGGGATAAAATGTAAAGTAAGATGCTACAACATAGTAAATACCCTTTTCAACAAAATAATTGTACATTTACAGACTTCAATTTCCAGAAAGGAAACACATCCATAAATAGGGTTGAAGTGATATAACATGATCAAGCCGTCTATATTGATTTATCCATAAATCCTCTTTGTCGCATGTATCTGAGTCACGCCGTATTATTTTCTTCCTAGTAACACAACAAATATTGTGCAATGTCACCGGTGGTACGTGCAGAAGCGTGTTACGCCCTGTAAACAGCGGTATTGAATTACAACATGTTACTATATTTGTGAAATACATGCTATGTCAAGGACAATTTGTTAATGACACCGATATAGTCCTGTATAATAAAAATAGTTACAATATTATTACCCTGAATAGTGAATGAACCCGATACGAAAAACAGTCGATAATATCTTATCATACATGCATACGCTGGTATGCACATCTGGTATGTATATCATTTATATAACGTGCTTGAAAATTGTAATATGGCTTACAACTGTGAACTGTGCAGATATGGTTTATGAAGTATTGACTGCGTATGCCGGAACTGGCATACCACACTTGTCCAATATCATTAACATAATATTTGATTACACACATGTGATAAATTTCTTTTGAAATAAGAGCCTAGATAGTAATACCATGTTTCATACTAAATTGACAGGATGCACTTAAAATGGGCGATACAACCGACCCCTTCTGTACGTGGCAAATTGTTTCCTTACTTGATTTGAATCGATAACTGACCGACACAGACATTTTCTGGATTAATACTCAATTTGAAGTACAATTGTACTGCCTAGTTTATTTGCACTTCCTAGTTTAACGTGAATACATGGCAGGTCATGTTGCCTATCAAATGTTATCTTTGACTGTTCTTCCGTGTCAAGGTCTACTACTTGACAATACACACATCAAGAAGATAATATATAACCAAAATACCGAACATAAGTACCCCAATGACAGTCATCTTATTTTATGGATCTGCTCAAACGAATACAATATTTTCTATTCCATGAAACTGTACATAACGATTGGCTATATAATACCATTTTTATCAAAAACTATTAATGTATGAAATTCAAGTTATCATATATAACAACAATAGCAAGAGAGATGCTGAATCAATTGTTTTCTAAATAATGTTCTTCATCTCTTGAGATGTTCCCCAGTTACATTGATTGCCGAACAGCAAAAACACACGTTTATCATTTTAATCGCCTAACTCAGACCGGGTCATGCTTAATTAATTAAACTTATTTTACACACCGTCAACAAGTGAGGGATTTAAAAAATCTATACGATATTGATTAAATAGCAGTAATAGCAGTAAGCCCTAATATGTTGTATGGTTCAATAATACGGAATAACAAAAAACGCACTTTGGTCGGTTAAAGGGAAGTAATCCATTTTGATAACAGATAAGTACAGTAGGAGTTGTTCGGTACTTTAGGATTAGAGCTTGAACACTCTGATGCGCATATTAAACTGTATTAAACGTATACAGGTGTTCGCTATGTAACAACATACGTTCATCTCATAATAGATATGAAGAATAAATAATAAACAAGATGCCATGAGGGCCTGTACCCCCTGACCGGCCACTTTTGTCTTTAAGTTCGTAGAAGGCACTTAGTGAGGCTATATTAATTACAGAAACCTTGTCAATGCCAATAGCCATAATGTAGCGATGATTTGCGGATATGTCTGTTTTTCAACAGGAACCAATGTCTCATGGATATCAAGCTACTATCCAAGTTTGGTGAAGATCAAATAAAAATGGAAGCTCTATGACAATTTCGTTATGTTCAAGAGACCATAAGTCCGTCATGCATGGGTGGATCGAGCTGGTGTTCGATATGAATTCAGCACCAAGAATCACCAGCTATTGTATAGGTGAAGTAAACATCGGACAATAAATGAAGGCGTTATTGTGTTCGCAAGCTCAATTTTAGAAATAGTTTCAAATTTAAAAGGGCAATACTACAGACACGCATGGCTGTATATGGCTGGATTTCGAAATAAACATAGATTTAGAAATATCTTACTACCCTACAATTTTGTTTAACATCGGGCAGCGATATTGTGTTCACAAGCTGAATTATAGGAATTTGTCAAAGGGCCTTAAGCCAGTCATGCATCGGCTGACCTGCCTGATTTTCAAAAGGAACCAAGCTCACATGGATATCTTACTACATGTACTGCATAAGTTCGGTCAACATTTGATAAATCTGACCCACGGTACGTAAAATATTTGTTTCACATACACTGAACGAACAATTCCAATGTATTACCAATTTAAAAAATCATGATTTACCATGCTTAACACGGACACCACTTACACAAACCCCGCCTGTTAAAAACTACATGTATAACTATTACAAAGTTTAACGTATTGTTTAGTACAATGAATTATTTTGGAATGTTGAGAAGATATGAATCAATTTACTAACTAACTGATCAATAAACCCAGTCAAACATATAATAGTACAAACCTAATTGAATAAAAACATGTTAAATATAACACATACAATATCCATGCTTCATTATTGGACTTGGATACAAGAAGACTGATAATTTCATCTTTGATACAACTGTACAAATACACTGCAAGACGAAACAAACTCGACCCAATATTTACAGGTCGTAATAAGATCGTCGAGAAAGTTTTGAGGACATGCAACCCTTAGCCAGGTTGCATCAGAATCAATAGTGGACTCTTATTCGCACACACGCTTTTAGACTTGTCCTTATTCTTAGACTTACGCTAAGACTTATCAATAATGAGTTCAATTCACAAAAGTTCACAAAAAGTCTACATTTCAAAGTTATGAGAATAAGTCTGAAATCTTACGTCCACTTTTTGTAGACTTAGATGGTTATAAAACAATAAGCCTGTGTAATACAGTACAGACGGCAATATATCGCTCATTTTACCTCGGGTAGCCTGTTCTGGCACTGACATACTGAACCCGGTTAACACTGGGCGCTGAAACCAGTACCCAAACAAATCAGGATCGTTAATCATACACACTTTATTCAAAATTCACAATACACGCACATACGTGTGCAGAGTTATAAACAAGTGAAGAGAAGCGTTGTGAAGCAAAGCAATGTAAAGCGTTATGTGACGTAAAGCGACGTAAAGCGACGTAAAGCGGTTATCTGAAATTAAAACAAATTCACATTATCAATAAACAGTTTACAAACTAAACAGATGTCGATAAAAAATATTACCATATTATCAAGAAAAGAACATTCAATGTAACAGCAAAAACAGTACATGAATCTAAACTTGTTGTAAGAAATCTGTTGTTATCATTCATTCATTGAATACAGTTATATGGGTATGTGTTATGAATTTAGTTCGAATTATCTCCATGCAATATAGATTTCATGCAAATATTAAAGCATTAATGTTAATGCAGTCCATAGATGAAAACGTTAGTTATGTTCTAATCCAGCCACGGACGTCACATCTCTATACTGTCGCTGTTACATAGACGCGTGTAAAAGTCGGAGTAAAGATACACGTATGCGGGGCTAGTTATGTCCCTGCACGTTTGTACAGTAAACATATTGAATTTAAACTTCCTAGTTAATAGTTTGTTCGTTTAAGGTAGATAGTTTTATCCATGTGTTTCGATAACAGTTGATTGCTGTTACTCGATTTATTACAAAAACGTGCAACATAGATTCGTTAACGGCGTGGTTATCTAAGTGCAAGTCTGCAATATACGGACTGTAATATTTACTCAGTGATTCGTCGATGTTTATAGACTTAATTTGGTAAGATATCACTCACTTTGTAAATAGTATGTTACGTAACATGTGTTTTACTATTGGGACATATTTAGCATATTTAGAGTTACATTGTCGCTTAAGTAAATAGTTAACGGGAACATATTTGTGTTACAAGTTCGACATTCGGAAGGCTATGGGCATAACGATCTAGGAACGCAAATATAGCTGGTTAAGTACTTATTAAGTAACTTCTAAAGTTCAGAGTAAGCCTATAAATAATTAATATGGTAATATATTCTGTCGATGGCAAACATGTTCTAGTCGGCTATTTAATTATTGCGATACTTATCTGGCTATTTACGAAACGTTATCAGGTATATCCTTATATAAATGCGATATAGTTACAGTTAAATACCTTTGTGCTCATAAGCACTCAAAGCTAGGACATTGCATCATATGATTATTATACATGTTTAAAATCTTCTAGCCGCCACGAGCATCATTATGTTGTAATTAATAATATAATACTATATGGAATTGCAAAATAATTATGTACGATTCTGTCACTAAACACCATACCATATCTTCAAGACAAATGTTTTATTTTGATGGTAACATGAAGTAAGTTGGCAAGCACTATTGTCCATAAGGTTGATAACATGATATGGGTCGTTTCTTTTAACTGTGAGCTTGTCGTGTGAAATAAGTGTCAGTAACACTTACTTATTTGTCTGCAATGTTTTTGAGTTGGCAATATATTTAAAATCGAAGTACCATGAACATATAGCTTTGTGCATGCACAAACTGGAAATTCATACTTGAACAGTAAAAGGGATTGTTTTAAGTGATCACATGGTTTAATTTACGCGTCTTTCAATCAGGTAAACCCACAGTCTAGTCCCCCCAGAAGCATGTTTGAACTGTGCTAAAATATGTTCAAATTTCGTCGCATGTCCTTCTTCGAAATACTTATATATGAGTTGTAATAATTTAAACTTAAACGCTAAGGAGATATACCCGTAAAGCTTGTAAATTAAGAGTTACTACCCTCTGATTCAAATACGGTTTGAAATAAACATAAATGTGACATTGACAAGTTTACCGTGTTAAACTCCATTAAACATTCTTTTAAAACGTAAGCGTACATGTTTCATATTTGTTATTATTACAGCGACCTGACTTAGCAAGAAGTGATTACAATGGAAGTATACGCAATTTTTCTCGCAACAGTATGTGCTTGTGTAGACGCCGGTAAAGCTTATTTTATATTATTGTGTTTATTACTGTAATTATTAGTTAGATATAGTTTGGGTAAATATTATTTTGTATAAACATAAGTTTGAGTATTTTCAATTTAATCAGAATGGATAATTATGTATTGTTTAATGTACCACCGAGGTATAGTTATACTAAGGCCAAACAAAGTGTGTGGTTAGGGTTACATCTTTTCCAAAAACAGGTAGGGTAGGTAGGAATGTTTTTTTTATTTATTTATTTATTTTATTAGGCTTTTTGTTGGAACGTTATTATTGTCATCATCGGCGTAAAAGTTTTATTAAGTAAACGCACTTTTTAAACTACATACAAAACCACATAAGTATTTGTTTGCCTAGTTACTGCACTTCAGACAGATTTCATATTTATGAAAAGGTTTCACTTAATTTGAGAGGAAAGACCAGTTAAACTGATCATTGTTGATATTTGTGGTTGCCGTTACATATAGAAATAAAGCACTGACATGCTGACAGCAAGTGGCTCACTGAATATCAGAGACGTCACTTTGACATAGATTTATTTATCACAATTATTCTTTTAATAAGACTTTGTTTTGTCAGTATATTAAAAAGGAGTTAAACAATTTCCTTAAATCGTAGATTGATAATGTATAACTGATGCATGCATACACAAACAAATCCCCCAAGATGTTGGTTTAAAGACGAAATGTAGACAATCTACGTGTGATTGACGAATTGTAATTATTGTGGTGAAGTAGCTAAAGCATGCAGAATGTACACTACTCACTACTATGATAACTATCGTCACATTTGGACAGTTACGACACGACCGGTGTTAGATTGAATTCGATAAAATAGTTGTAGAATAGATATGAAGTTACCTGATCGCTGTTGGAAGACGCATATACACAAACGTCCTCATGAATCCTCGGGAATGTCGCATTTGGTCAGGTGCGCGATGAAGTTTTATTTAAAATTGTGACAGATACTTTTGTCATCAAAACAATTCGCACCAAACGAGATTTCGTCGAATACCGGTATATGATTTATATGGAATTATAAGTTTTTTTCTGTTGAATCAGCGTAATCGTACGTACGAACACATGTTCTGACTTAAACAGACATGCCGAATTTGACTTTATGTGGGAAAATAAACGGTTTGCTTTTCGAAACCAAGGACGATAAGGTACGAAATCAACAAGGGGCGACTGTCGTTATTGTAAAATAAGATATATGCGCACGCCTGCACCAAGTTCATATGTAATATAAGTATTAATAATAGTATATTAAATGTGCATGCGAAGTTTGTAATTGGTACATGGGTGTGGAGGTATCGAATATTGCGTTTTTTTATACGGATTCGTTCAATATCAAATCCAATCGTACCTGACAAACGAGGAAACGCATTTTATCATTGCACACAATATAATACCCCCATTACACTAGGCGAAGACCATGAAGACCGCACTTCGTCCTGGCAATTTCGACGAACGCAGCGAGGACGCGGTCAAATTCGTAAAAAAATGCTTTACTCAAGCTCATACTACGTCCTTACTGCGTCCCTGCCAGGCATTCACTGCGTCTCACACGTTCCAAATACGTTCGTACTACGCGCATCTTCACGCGCGCACCACGTCCAATGCGTTCTTAATACGCGCGCACCACGTCCAATGCGTTCTTTGTACGTTCTTACTACGACCAGGAAGATTGCACCACGCGCTTACCAAGTGCTTATCACGTCCTCATTACGTTCTTATGACTTGAATTTATTTGCGAATGTGATCGAGATGGAATAACCGTGTTCTATTTATAACTGGCCTATTTTTAGAATCCCGTATTTATACATGGTCACTGTTCAGAACCTGACAGGACGTGGTAAGAACCTGATACAAACGTGTCTAAGACGTGTTAAGCACCGAAAGAACGTATTAACAACCGAATGAGGTCTTCTACAACGTGGCACGAACGTACCATAGTCGTAGTAAAAGCGTGGAGAGGTTGTGGTGAGAACTCCATTGACGTAGCAAGAACGTAGGAAGAACGCCATGACAACCTAGAGACAACGCCATTCAATATTTCCCGTCCATACCACGCTTGCACTACGTCAATCAAGTTCCTATTAGGTTTTAGTTACGCCGTCACTACGTCCATGCCGTCGTTAATACGTTCTTATTAAGTTCTTACTACGTCCTGATTCGACCACGTCCTCACTACGTTTTTTTAACATGTTCAGAGTCCGTTCACGTCCTTCACGTCCATGAAGACCATACCACGTCCTTATCGGTGTCTACTGCGTTCCTTCTACGTTGACCAAGTTCTGACTGCGTCCTGCTAGATTTTTGAGGACGTAGTGGGAACGTGGCCTAGTGTGATGGGGGCATAACAGAAAAATTGATAAGTTAATCGTGTGGACGTATTTTCTGACTTTAATATTTCTTAAAAATGCTATATTCGTCTCGTAACTAAGAATGATCAAGCACGAAACGAGCAATGACGAGTTTTACATTTTTATAAAAGTAGCTATGTGAGCAGGCTTGTACCAAGTTTATATTTCGTAAAAATATCGAAAATACACTAATAAACAATCATACACAATTTTGATTGCGTGATGTCATTAAACATGAATGGATTTTTGCAAACGTGATTTACAGCAAATTAAACCATGATTCATTTATAACAACAAAGACATAATCAATAAAAACAATATTTTTTCCAAATTTGTTGGGCCAAAAATACCTCTTATCGTACCTGGTTCAATAAAAAAAGGTGTAATACGAACATTTACAACTCATTTTACACTGTACGGCAGCAACTATGCGCTACGAGCAAAGTAGAAAAATATTCATATTTACAAGACTGTGCAAAATGGTGATTGATGGGCATCGCTGTCCGGCTAACTCCACGGACAATGAGGAAACATGACTCAAATCTAAACAGACTCAAACTAAATGAGCAATGCACTCAGGTGCGGCTCAAACCAGAAGAGTTGGTACATAAACTCACACAAATGAGCAATGCACTTTCGTGCAGTTCAAACCAAAGAGTCTCAAAAGAGTCGCAGCGTTAGTCACATTTTCCCGAAAAAATACTATCGAAGGCTTACTTCTCAAAGTGAGCGACCATTTACAGTCAACAAAATGAGGCACTAATATTGAGAAGCTACTTTAACAATATAGTTCTACGTAAAAACCGAGAGTGCGAATGAAACACATTCAAAACACAAACAGAAACAACAATCATATAGCGAATTACAGTATTGGAACTGTCAGCAAAAACACTGGGGGCTTAAACCGATTTAACAGCTAGCTAACCTCACACTTAATCGCTATATTGACCTTGATTTCCAACATATAAACATACATTGACTAAGTAGGCATAACTAATCATTAAAAGCAACCAAACATCACGCACATAACAACAGACACTGTAACTTATCGGGCACGAAGGAAAAGCAGCCTCACTCTGACCTTGCTCCCTGTAACTACACTAGTAACATAAGAATGTAAAATAACCCTAAAATGTCAAATTAATAATGCAATTTAAAGTAAGGTCAACTCGATAATGTAGTTGGTAATTAAATAATTCTTAGATATAAGTGATAGGGAAATGGAACCCGAGGTGCAATACTTCACATGCTGGTTAACATTCCTGTAAAGTTTTATGAATCTGGCTCATATACTTTTGGAGATATGAGTGAAACAAGATTGCATACTCTGTAGGCTATATTTTAACTAAGTCGAGGTACATAACTCTGCACTTACTGGACACAACCAAACATGAAACCATAGGTGCAAAACTACATAGACTGGTGAACATTCCTGTAAAGTTGTATGACTCTGGCTCATATCCTTTTGGAGATATGAGTGACACAATATTTTGTGACGGACGGAAAGACGGACGGACGGACGGACGGATAAGGGCAAATCTATATGCCCCCCCTTTCAGAGTGGGGCATACAAATATGTCTATTAAGAAAACGAAAACACAAAATACGACTGTACCTATGAATATTAAGATGTGTTATAAAACCGCATTGTAGAGGGAACAGTTTTCTTGGTAGTGTATAATAAAATATCTATGACGTCATAAAATTACAGTCAACAAAATAAGGCACTAATACTAAAGGAGTTCTACTTAATAACCGAGAGTGCGACATACCTCAATATATGCTTCGAAGTTAAAAATGAGTTCGGATACTCCGCAAGCAAAATGTATATGATGTGTTGCAAATATTTGAAACTTAATGTGAGTTACTCAGTTGCTCCAAGTGAGCGATAGTTATTGATATTTACTGTTGTTCCAAGTCACTTCGTTGTTCCAAATGAGCGACCGTTGGTAGAATGTATTGCTAAAATACCTCCGCTCCACGCTCCGATTCTCATTTGTTTACTCCTATCGATCACGGTGAGCGCCACGCTGGTCACAAAAGTGAGAGCAAATTAGCGGAGTTCCACCGATATCTGTATCAGGCGATGATTACGCTGCCAAATGTATGGCGATTGTGAAGGCGACCCGTGCATTCGCCTGGTATTTATAAGATTGAGGTCACGTGGTTAGCTAGGAGTACTGGTCTCTTTGTCCTAGTTTGCGCGTATACGTAGACCTTGGAACCAGAGTGAAAGCATTATTCTGATTGGCTTGTTGGTCCCAAAATGGTTGATAAAATGCGGAAATAAGTGAACAGTCGATGTATTATTTCCTTGATGACAAGTTTATGATGGTTAACGATAAATAGTTTGTTAATTGAACAGATCAAATCAATAGGGTTTCATATCGAGTGACAACAGCCGAGATGCGAACTGAGAAACACAAACGTAGTAATCGTTTATTTACATGCGATCGATTCAACAACATTAAACAGAAAATCGCTACATAAACGTATCTCTGCCTACTGCTATCATCCGCTGAGTTATCAACCTACCGTACACTATCTTGTACTATCGGAATATTCCTGCATTTTATAAGCACTTCACGCGTGATACACGCCCGATACGTAAATGATCAAGTCATGTGATAAATTCGTGCAATTGCGGTGTATTAATATCACGGACATATAAACATTATCAAAGTCCGTGTTGATATATACATTTTTATTCTGTAATTGCAATATTCAAATAACAATTGGGCTCTTTCTAATGCGTCGGTGATGTCAGTTCAAATCCGTTTCTAGCTGATATCGCAAATGTTTACCGCTATTTCTTTGTTATACAAGGACTACTTTCTTCAGGAGTATGTAGCGTTTGGCGGTTCAAAATGTAAGACTTGGGATGACTCATCCGATAAGTGTCCTTGGATTTCGCCTACTACATGTATAGCAATTGGCTCTGACGAGCCCCTTGCTAAAAAGTGCTACATTTAGAGAATAAAAGTACAGAAACAGATTTATTGTTAATATTGTGTCCGCACCGGAACTGCAGGGCAGTATATGAGCTATATATATATTACAACATTGTGTTAGCTAAACCTGGGACTAGGTGTCTCGGCCAGTAAATTGCATTTCCATATTAACTGTCCATGAATGGGTTCATTCAAATATAACCTTCAATAATTTCTGTGGTGATATGTGGCTTTCAAATTGTTCTTATATATAATATTTACTACCCGTTTGTATACGTTTATAAGAGTGTATGTAGGGCTGTTCCAATCAGAGTGGGGTTTCTATTTCTACCATTTAACAAAGCATAAAAACATTGCACCCTATTAATATACCTAATCTTTTTCAAATGTTTAATTGTTTTGATGTGTTGACAGCTCTTTTGCACTATGGCAAATGTGACACATATTTAATGCAGTTTGTCTCCTCAATCCCCAATATTCTATGGCATAGGACTATGTTATTTCACTGTAATCCTTTATAGTGTTTCTTTGAACTTGCTTGAGGCTACAAATCATTTCTAATAAAGCTTATAGGATGATTCACTGTGGCACTGTTATTTTATTTCTTGTTTATTTTGTTATAGTTATTAAAGTTAAAACAATGCATCTCATTATCACTTATTCATTATTCAAATTGAAAGATGAAGACAATGTATACTCCCAAACACAAGTCAATCACATGCAAGAAGCAATATATGTTTAAAACAGTCAGCTGTACATCAAAACTAGGCCGCAAATGAAACATAAACTAAACATGCAGTGAAGAAATCTATATGTGAATAGTCATAGCACATACTATGAGACATAAATCATCCGCATTATCAGAACGGGCACATGTCGATATTTACGAAAAGAAGCGCAAAGAGCAAAAAGGGGGGCAAATTACAAACAGTTTTGTTTTTAAACCGACGGACTATAAAAACGGTAGGGTCGGCGCCTATTTCGCAGGTAGGGTCGGGTAACCCGAACCAAAAGTATTGTTTAGGCCTTACTATTAAATATAATCCAAATACTTTACAAGTCAGTAAAACAAATTAGAATGTACAGACACAATTATTACACATTACCATATGCTATATATATATTCTTTCAGATTCATACGCGAAACCACCGATGTATTCCAATAAAACATACGTTTTAGAAAATGAGGACTTCGACATATATTGTGTTACACAAGCACATGCTACGACCTGGATGTATGACTGTGCAGACAACTTAATATTTGCAACTATAAACTACCAAAATAACCAGTGCACTGCTACCAACTTTATAATCAACAATACTTCGTCGTTTGCTTACTCTTGCCATGATGACTCATATGCAATTCGTTATGCCTTAACATTAAAAAACGTGCACGTTTCTCAGAACAAACAAAGGTGGTTTTGTCGATATGTTGGATCGAACATCAGCGAGGTAGTAGTAAATGTTTCAGGTACGTAACCATTCAATATTAATTCTTATTAACAGTATTCATATTTTTAAACAAATGCTTATTGAAAGTTTCACGTAAGTCGCTTTTTTGCCTGTTAATTAAATTTAACTATGTGATATAAATATATGTATATATACTTTGAACATACACATCATCGGACATGATTTAATTAAAATTTAAACAAATATATATTTTTATAGTCTATGTGTATTAAAATTTCTACACTTTTCTATTATTATCAAGTTCATTCCGACACACACGGTTCATGTTTATGACGACCTATATTCATCGCCACTTTAAAATGAAACTTTTTGTATTGAACAGTGTGGTATAATTAGAAGTATTCTACATAAATTTGATACAACAATACAAATACAAATCAAGTAGATGGAATGGACATAAACGCGTGAACACTGATTGACGTTAATTAAACGAGATGACGTCATACAACATATGTATAACATGTTTGTCAAAGACGAGTTCAGATGAAACGTTTTCTCGTCTTAATTTCACTGTGGCACTGTCTATGCCGCCTAAAAGGCAACATCGCTATATTGAACGCACCGTTTCTGTCATATATCTATATAAAAACAAAATTACTGGAGTTAGACATATTAGTCATATTAGTCTCTGATCACATATTCAAAAAAGCAACATATATTAAATTTCTGGAATAATAACAGAGAGAAAGATAGTAATAGTAACATCAGCACAGAAAAAAAAATATGCAAAGCATTGCAAAATTAAATACAAAACTGGAAACGCGAAAAGAAGCTCAATTATAACTTATCGGGTACGATTTAACCGCATGGAAACGAATGACCCCCCCGTTAATAAATGCAGTGTCAGAACCCTAATAAACCTTTCAAGTTATCGTTTAAGCTTTAATCTGCACATTAAAAAGCAATGTGACTACTTATATTTATGCGAATGTAATAAACAGTTCCTGGTAAATGTTAGGCCAATATACTTCTCAACTGTAACAAAGCTATACAGCAAACCAATTCATTCGCGCATGTCACAGTTTTACTCTTGGTTTAATTTCAATACTAAGACCACTTCAACATTAAAACCAGTTTTAAAAAGGGTGATCGTGTTATTGAGGTGTTATGATTTGCCAAGTTTTAAATGCATTTATTGTTTGAACTCGTTGATTCTTTTCAGTTTTGCGAAAAAGCATAAATCAGTGATAAATGCCACAGCCATAATGTATAGAAAGATATCATTTTCTCAACCGAATACGTTAAAATCTGTAATTTCGTGTTATCATAATTCGGTCTACAGTACTCGTGACACACAGTATCAAACAGAAAATCATTATTCTTCTTGAAATTTATAAACAGCCTATTCTATGGTGGCATATTTCTGCCACCAGTTAACTGCTTAATTAGTATGCCAATATCTCCGTAAGGCACACCAGCCCATTACGATAACCTCTAATTACTGCTTTTGTATTGATATTGAACCTTTTGAAATTTGATGATTCAACATAAGAACATTATTTACTATATTTGATAAACTAGAGATTATTAATATTCATATATCAGCTGACATGTGTCATTGTTGTGAATGGAGCTACTTTTCAAAAACCGTATTACTTTCGCGTCGCTTCTGATTGTATTAACCGATGTAGTCAAATTCGTATGAAAGCTTTAAATTTCTCACGGTATGTGATAACTAAAATATGAATTTTGAGTGTCGTATTATTGTATCATTAACTTTAAAAACAGAGAGAAGAGAACATGACACGATCATCGTATAATTTCGGACAATACATTCCGTTCACATTCATGTACATAACATGTTTATATATTTTATTTCATATACCATTTTCATTTCATAATATATTACAGCTCTTGTTAAAAACGTAACTATAGAATCAGGAGGACAAGCCGTCTCGTCAACATTGACTTCGCAAGAGACTGATGTCAAGAATATTGCATGCACATCGTCGTTTAGCATACCAAGGGCAAATGTGACGTGGTATGTCATGGAAAGAGCAAATACAGATAAAATATTCATGACAGCTTATAACGTAACACACACATGGCAAGGTCAAATTGTCGACTTTGAATCAACTGCCAGTACCTTACTGGTTAATTTTAACAGAACACATAATGACTGGGTTTTGGTATGCGAAGCGAAAAACATACAAGGCTACGCAGCAGTTTCGAAAAACGTCTCATTAAACATAACATGTAAGTTCAAACTGTATTATGTGTCAAGCTTCTTGCAAGAGTACTTAGTCGGCCAGTCATTATGTTCATATAGCGGTATGATATGCATTACTGTTCGCTGAGATAACTTAATATTTTGTTAATATTGATACGAATGAATTTATAAAAACCGTGCACATTTTTAGTTGTATTTGTCTATCTCAAATGTATTTGTATTTATGTTTGTATATGACGTATTTATAGTGATCGGTAATAAATCTATTGATACAATTATTCAAATCATAGTCGTCAGTTACAGTAAAGTGTTTCTTTTCGAAAGGCAAACTGTTTACAAAGGTAAGAGTTCAGGGTGCCCTAACCCTATTACAAGCATGTGAGCGATTTCACTAATGGTTAGCTGTGATTCTAATACTGGAAGTCCACTGTCCTATAACACTTTTGTGATGTTCATATATCTCTTATCGATATCGTAGTACTTGTAATACTCGAACCTTTTAGTACTAATCCATACTACGTTCGTTAAGACCTGATTGTAGTACTATAGCACTACAATTATCAATGTACTCGTCCCAGTCGACATCTGTGTCTAAATCAAGGTCTCTCGGACACTTTGCATCCAGTTCCATTGGCTATTGTGGCCATTCTCGCTACTGTGTGACGTGATATTCGCTGTTCATAAAGTATAATCATAGTTGTATAGTGTACGTCATTAAACAGGTGTCCTCGACAGAAAACTGGCGCACAATCGGTGATGTGTGGGCACGAATGTTATCGAAAACGAGGTTACTTTGAAAATACATATGTTCATTAAAACAAGTGATATATGCATGTACGGTTAATCTGCATTGAACAGTTTACAAAGAATACAAATAATACTAACCAACTAAATTTGTTTTCGTCCTTTTTAACGGATATATTTGTAGATCCTACAAACAAGCCAACAATACAGTGCACAAACAATGGGATATACAAGGTTATTCAGAACACCAAAGGTAATCTTACATGTTCAGTAGATGGAGGAAATCCAGCTGGTGTATTACATTGGAATTGTACAGGTAATGTAACAGACGGCCAAGTACAGCATAACAATGTGACAAAGACTGTTGTTTGGAACGCGACGCGAACGCAGAATTGTACATGTGACTCTACAAACGTTGCTGGTAACAATTCTACAACAGTAAATACTGACGTATTGTGTAAGTAACATCTTAAATAATAACCAGTGTAAATACGTTTCTACAATGTAAGATAGCGTTAAGTGATTTATAGTAAAAATTGTCCAACATTGCGGCACATTAAGTTTTACATAGTACTTTGGATTACGATTTGGTTTAATGATTGTAGTATGAAATCAGTTTATTACACTAATGCCTACTTAATTTGTAACATAAACTGCAATTACAAAATTGTAGTATACTTATATGTTTAGATCCTCCCGAAATAGAAGAAATGAAAAACATCACCGTTTTCGAAGGGGATACTATTACGCTACGTTGTAATGTTAAGGACGCAAATCCATCAGTTTATAATATATGGTGGACATCCAACAAACACAATGCGTTAAATGCAACATTAACAATATCAAACGTTTCACGTAGTGACGATATGGAGTACACATGTACTGCAAACAATTCCATGAATACAACGTGCCAAGGCAATGAACCGGGCAGCTCATCTAAATATCTTCATGTGGAAGTATTGTGTACGTACTTATTTATTTATAGCTATTCATTTTAGTAATATAGTAACATTTTAATATGTTTATTTTCGGGTTTATGTCTATTGATCTTTCCAAGTACATTATTCGAGTATTTCAAGCTGAGCTCAAACATTGTCATGGCTATATACGATAAACTATGATTGTTATAATTTTATTTTTACCATTTAAAATATTTGATGCTTCAAGAGACTATGGCAAAACACTTATATTGCGTTGTATATCATGATTGACTCGTACGTGCAACTGTATTTATAACAGCATTCCGCAAGGAACGGGATTACTTCACGATGTTATTTAAGATGTTATAAATATGGGAGTGTCACACGATAAAGGGACTTCTTATATTTATAGATCCACCACATGTAAACATAACACAAGGGGAAACGTTTACAGTAGAAGAAGGTAATCTATTCAATTACACGTGTCCTGTTGTTCCTGGTAATCCACCAAGTACCAATATTACATGGAGAAAATCTAACGACATTACAACTTGGAGCGACTCACAACTTCTGATAAATAATGTTACACGAAATGATGACTCTGTTTACACATGTTACGCTACCTACAAGATGGACCATTCGAACGGTACAATAAAAATAGGAAATGAGAGTGCGGATATCAGGTTAAATGTAACATGTACGTTTATACTAGTTTATAGCATATACATTGTACATATATTACACTTGTAAATAAACATATTAACACATAAGCCAGTATATTTTATTAGTAGACAATGTAAGACACGTACTTAAATATAGTATTGATTATAAAAATATCCATGAATTTGCATGAAAATGCACATTATGTAGACTACAACTGTTGTAACATTGATAATGTTTTTTTAAAGATGGAAACGAGTACATAAATTAAATTTCATACATGTTAAGCGGATTCAAATAATGTTTTTTTGCAGTCAAAACGAACGTGACAGATTTCTACATACGACAATTTATACATAAAACTACCGTTAACGTAACGGAAAATACAAATTTGACGTTTGAATGTCGTTTACAAAGTAATCCAACAGCTGATGTCAGAATATATGTCAGAATATATGAGACGGAAACTCTTGTTAACATTTCGAGGGCAAACACATTGTTACACTACACAACTACGACCTGTTCTGGCAGACCTGTAAATTACAGTTGTCATGGAAATAATTCACTGAACAACAAACCATCTATCCGCCTAATTCAATTATTAGTAAACTGTAAGTACAATTTATCTCAATTGTAAAACACATAGACAATAATGTGTAAGTTCAACATATAACATTTAAACATGTACATTTATTCAAATTGTTTGTCGTATATTACCTAATATGTATTGGTGTGTATTACACTATAGGAGAATATACTACTACACTCTCAATATTATCTATACTAAATGTTATCATCGTATACCAAATAATGCACAACGAAACAATATTTTGAATTTCTATGAGTAAGCAAGGATCTTGTAAAAGCATATAGATATCACAATTAGATATTTGTATAGTATGGCATTCGTGTATTTCATGCAGGTACACCAAGACAGGATATTAATGCAGACGTACAGTTTAATGTTACAAGTGCCAGCAATCAAACTGTAACATTGAGCTACACAGCTTTAGCATATCCACATCCATCGTTCGTATGGTACAGGCATGGTTCATCTATAAATATCCGAGATTCTCGTATTACCGTATCTGTAACATACCTGCAGGCAAATATTACAATATCCAGTGTAGAAGAGAGCGATTTCGGAGAGTATACACTCACTGTAACAAATTACCTTGGTTCGATCAACGAATCGTTTCACTTGAAACCAGATGGTAGGGTAGTCTGATTATAGTGTCGAACACTATTGATTTCAGCAGTTCTAATTGTGTTGAGTCTACAGTTAGATATTATATATCGTTATTGATTTTACAATCATGATAACTTAAATGCGCTCTGGTTTTCTAGTATTGTAGATATAAATATTATACATACATTTGTATATCGTAAACTATTCGTGCACATGTATAGACACAGTGTAGTTGTCATATTGATGTTTTGATGAAGTATCATGTTCTAATGGTGTACACATTTGCTTGTGTATGTGTATTTATAAGCAGTATTGCCGTAAAGTCTTCGTATACATACCAATGAACAACACACAATAGTATACGTGCGTTACTTGTATTTAACGACATGAACTTCTTACACATTAATTATAGGAGTACCTGCAGTACCGACCCACTTGACACAAGATGACAGCAGCACAACTATCTCAATCATACCACTTAACTGGAGATCTGGTTTCAACAATGGATCAGAACAAAGCTTTACTTTAATGTACAGCGAACATACAGAAGAGAAGTGGCAGAGTGTCAATGTTAACGATACAGGACCTACAGGGACAACAGTACACTACACTATTACTGGACTGTTAAGTGATACAAGTTATGATATTGTTTTATTCGCTGTTAATGCCAAGGGACGATCGAAGTCTAATGCTACACTGGCTTGCAGTACAAGTAAGTTATCACAGCTGTAGAGATAGACAGAGTACATATCACAAACATATCATACTTTTGCGATACATGCGAATATAAATATATTATTGCCAAATGTGTAGGAATTCGTATTAAGTTCTACCTAGGTTTTTGTGTACAACTTTAGAAAAGATAGATACAGTGACAAAAATATCTGACTGTTATATGAAGTAATGATATTTTGATTATACTGTTAAATCAAACCATTCAACATAGGAACACTAGTTTTATTGTATGTTAGTGTGACAATTGAATACTAAAAATGGGACTCACAGTTTGTTGAAGAAAGCATCAATCTGATATTTATAAACGTTATTTCGTATGAATATTTTACAGTACCAAATGTACATTTATTTTATAAAACCATAATATAATGATGATGATAATAATAAAAGTACTATAACAATGATAATAACAATACAATTCATGAATGGTAATTTTATCTAAAAATGTTAGCAGAAATCGATTTTTAGTACAGTCATTCTAGGTAAAAAATGGCCAAACCTTCAAATATTTGCAATCGAAATGATGTTACACTGTTTATGAACGTCAAATGTATATGTATGAAGAACACATCACACGTCTAACACAAACTAAGTTGCGGAAATACAAATGTGTTTGTTTTAACATCACCTCATTTTTACAAAAACGTTTTAGTGCCAATACAAATGACATTTCCGGAATACAATATACATGTACCAGTTAACTTCTCGACAATATAATATTTTTATCAAAACACCATTCATTGTTTATGTATGAAGAGCATTATCAAATTTATAGAACAAGGTCAATATTTGCGTTAGTTTAAGTGATAGAAATAACCCCACCGACTAAGATAAATCTTAAACTAATAAACCACCAGTATTTTTGTTTAATTAACATTAGTAACCATAATTCAATTCAAAGTGTCTTTAAACAATATCAAAAATTGAATATATTAGTTCTACATGCATTCAAATATACATAGTTAAACATCTTATTGGATTGACACAAACATAATTAGTCTAGCAATATGTAGTACATCAATATAATTTGTATTATGATATTGTTTTATTTGCTGTTAACGCGACGGGAGGTCGACGTTTATTGCTACCCTGATTTGTAAAACAATTAAGTATGTATAAATAAGTGTCATTGCAAAAACATAATTAATCTGAATTTCCTCTGTGTGTACATTTGTTTACATATGCATTCATCATGTTGCTAATGTAGTTAATAGTCAGTCTCGATTGTAATAAATGCCTTAACATTGTATGTTAACCATTTGTCAAACGTTTCATCATAGTCTACCTTCGTACGCAAGTGCAAGCATATTGATATGAATCGTATTATATCATTTTTGTGTTTTCCTTGTCATCATATGGAGAAAAAATATAAATACACAACATATTACATATAATGAACGAAATAAAATGTTGTTAACAAATATATTGTCTATAGAAGGGCATACGGCGAGTGTCAATACTTCCCAGAATGTTTCGGCGATTGCTGGTGGAATTCTTAGTGGATTGGTTGTTTTGTGCGGCATTGTGTTCTCTATATTCATTTACCGAAGACGGTATTTATGCAAGTATGCAACAAACTATGTTATAATATTTAAAACCAATACACCGTTTTAGTATATTTGAAAGTGTAATTCAAAGCTTAGTAATATATTTTCAAACGAGCTACTGTGTATTCTGTCGGCAAATCAACTCTTACATGTACTGTTAGTTAATGTTTTGTTACATAGTCTCACATCAATAGTTTTTGCATTATTACTTATCTTCTGCTAGACGTACTTGTTGTCAATGACGATGTTGGTTTTGTGAACGTTTAACTATTATAGTGCGTATTATTTATATATCAACTACCATTGATACATTTATACAGTCTGAAATATTTTTGTTCAGGATTCTTAATTCGTCTAAGACTAATGAACAGTCAGAATGTTCCACTAGTCAATCTCCAGTACATGTGACTTACGAAAACTTGAAGATTAACCAAATTCCGAATGACACCCTTCGATATCAGAGAGGATCTGCTAGTAACCGCACATCCGAGACGAACGTGGGTACGTATTACATTAGTTCTCAATGTCAACATATAAATATAAGTATGTATATAAATATAATTATATAAGAGGCGTTATATTTACAACGGTTATAATTGAAATCGCTTCGTTCCATATTGCATATATTAATAATGTTGGAAATCCTTTTATCATTATACTGATTTAACACTACTGTATCTTGTCCACACTGCCTATTTAAAATCAGCATATTTCGGCATTTCAGATCAAACATATGAAGGACTTTCCCGTGACGTTAATGGTATGTAGGTATATCCTAATTCAAGCAACAAACTTGATTTTCTAAGCATATTTTATAGATACATGACGATTAGTATAAGTTGCACCCGTCCAATATCGTATTTACAAATGTACACCTTGATACAAGGCACATTTAATGCGATATAGGCTTTTTTAAATTTGGATTATGACTCGGAATATCATATTATTCTCTACTTGATCAATAAGAGACAATGTTAAATAGAACTGTTGACAACACCAAAGTTGATTTTATGTTTTCAACCAGGTGCGTATTACCTTCGACCTGATGTGGGCTTCCACAGCTGATGTATTCCATATATTTGAAACATTTTTTTTTTCAATAAACGAGTACCTAAGTGAGCGTCTTAATGATTCACACCCACTCAATTGCAGACTACATTGTTAAATGTTGTCACAGTCGAACGAAACGTATGTAGTTCTTATGTAGAAGTAAGTTATCTGATTATTATTATTTGTTGTATATTAAATTTTATAAACAACGATTTATTTTATGACTTTCACTTCTTACATGAATATTATATGTTTCAGGTGAAGAAAACGAGTATACGCATTTAGGCAACAACAGTAAAGACGGTAAGTAATTAGTTATCTTCCATTTAATCAGTAAGCCTATTATTTCTAATGTGATATATAATTTGAATAACAAATACAATTAAATATTGTTGAGTCAATATTTCTCACTTTAAAACTGTTGAAATAATATATATTACAATTTCAGATCCTAAACCAACCTACGAAAATTTAAAGATACAACTTTGATAGTGCTTCATATGTTCTGGACTTGACTTTGTAGAAACAATATTTACCTTCGCCGAATGTTTCTACTTTAATTATACATGTATAAATGTAACGTACGCAAGGTGATGGAAACACTGATTGAAGAGTTGCATAAAATTGATAATGTGTGTATATATATATTCGTAATGTAGTAAATATATGGGTGGATGTTTCTTTTTACATTTTGTAATAATCTGAGGCGACCTTTTGTAAAGAAAACAACGCATGTGCCATTTCCGCAATATTGGAAATAAACCACGGAGCTTTGAGAGTGTCATTCTTCTTAACATGTATAATTGAAACGGAATTAAAATATATTCCTGTTCATAACCGTGTGTATTATTTACTCTGTAAAATAGGTAGTAATGGATCAAGATATAACCACGCGAACATGCTTAATAAGTTTCATAATCATGTCATACTTGTATTTAACAAATAAAGATGTTTTTGAATTATCTTTTATGGATAGGTAAATGTCCATCATCAAACATAATTTTACATGCAAGTGAAATAACAGGATGTGACGGAAATATGCATTCCGTTTAAGAGAGATGTTAATATCGTTTATGTGTGTTGGGTGAAATAATTGTTGAATGTTCAAATGGTGTAAGTCATGTGAATGTGACAGTTATGAAATGAAATAAGTGTACATCAAATAGAGTGTTTGTTTGATATTAGGATAAGTGTCGATTTTGTAACTATTTATTCTTTTCACTATGAATCAGATGTCATACTGTACGTACATGTGTCTTCCTTTATTTAGTTTTGATAAGTCCGCATTTTTAACAATTGGACTCATATTACATGTATATATACCTTAAGTATATCTTCAATGATTTAGTTTCAATATAATGTTTCTATCAAAATAGTAAAGTAGATATACTGTATTCAAAAAGAAACCACTGTATACATTTCGTCGCATTATTTCATGAACCTCATGATTTGTTTACGTCTTTTTGAGAAAAACAACTTTAAAGTTTTATCCTCTTGAGATGAGTGCTAAATTCAGGGTTATGGAATTGCATTTGATTTAAGTTATGTCTGAATTAACATCATTCAAATACAGTAGCAGAATTGTAACAACGTATCATCAGACATAACCCCGCCTACGTAGCAGCAGAATTGTAACAACGTATCATCAGACATAACCCCGCCTACGTATCTCTGTACTCCGACTTTACACGCGTCTTTGTGACAGAGCGATGCTCAAGCCTATAGGAAAAACGTGGGATTTTGCCGCACGATTTTAACGGCACTCTTCTGGCGTCTTTATTAAGGACCGAACATACTTATGAGTGTACGGAAAAACTGAAGCAATTGTTCACGAGTAGAAGCAAACAAAAATCGATTTTAGCGCACCTGAGTGCATCACAATCACTTCGACAAGAAGACAGGGGTCAGATGTGTATTACTGCAAAATGTGTCGCTAAGGTATCCGTCAATCAAACGTAACTTCGCACACGGTGCGCCAGTAAACTATCTACCGTGCAAACTGGATGTTGACATTCGCGCTCCCGCCAATTTCGCCCGTAAAAGTAGAAGTACAAAATGGATTTTAATGTTGAAACAACATTTGACCGGATTCATGATACATATCATTTTCAGTATTGGCTTAGTAGTATCGACGGTGATCTGTGTAGTGTTATATTTAAGTGCGCACCGCCCCCATAGCAACTCTGCCATCTTTTTTTTCAACAGGTACTCGATTCGCTATTTTTTTACAAAACAAGTCGTACCCATGAAACTCTTGTTTTGAAAAGACAAATAAAGCGACATTATCGAGATGTGACGTCCGTGGCTGGACTACATCTGACACGACGCTTTAAGTAACCGGGTCATATTGTACTTAATATGATGCAATATGAACAACTGGTATCCAAACCAAAAATATTATATTAATGTAAACTTTCCTTTGATGGCATAGAACATATTGATTTAAGTTACGTGTATTCCAGAACAATATACTATATATTAGGTAATACAGATAGAAAGATCTTGGAAAGACGGTTACTAAATAATCAAATATATTCAAAACCGACAAAAATGCAGTTACGGGGTTCTGGAAAGAAGGCGACGATTTCATCATACGATATCGGTGATTTAAATGATATGATTACTCATTAACTTAACTATGTTTAAAAGGAACTTCCATTACATCGACTTTTATTAATATATTACCTTAAAAGTGTTGGATGTGCCATGCGTCACATGTGCAATTATAATACGAAACACGGGTACTATTAAAGGGTGAATGCATAATATTTAGTTATTGCGTTGTACTGATTTATAATATAGTATAGTGCTCTTAATTTTTCATATATCACTTCATTGGAATACAGGTAAGAATTCATATATCCGTGCTTTAAAACGACATGTTTTCCCTTTCGTGTATGTTTTATGTTTATATACTAACGATTTCAAAACTGAGTTTGGTTTAGACTTTAGTGACAGTATGACATAATTTTATCAATTACAGCGTTAAAATGGTGTTGATCACACGTAGAAAACCTTGCATCAGTTTCGTTGTCTTTATGTCCCGAGCATGTTTGTATAAAAAGTGTATTTACAAATCATGTATCTTATGCTTATCTTTCTGTAAACCAAGCTCGTCTCTATGCCTTGCATATTTAAGAACCTTATTTGCTAGACTTTTATATTAAACATTCATACTACGTAATATTGCATTATTGCAAATCGCATATAACAAAAACCAAAATCTACGTTCAATACTTTTATTGTAACTATTTAGGAAGAATAAACCATGAATTACAATAAAATCAGTATGGGGACCCAATTGTATAAACAATGGTTAAATTTTAACCACTGGTTAACCGTTAAAATTCTGGTTAATTAACCAACTTGGTTAACGGCTTGTATAAAAGTCTTTAGCCGCTTGGTTAACTAACCAGTTTAACCCATGGTTAAAGTTACCAAAATCCCACAATGCAAGGAGTTCGTGACGTTATTTTCCCGCAAAAGTGTCAGACGTTCACGTATGCATTTTTATCATCCAAATTAACTCATCGAGGAACTACTATTGACATAAATTTAAGGTAAACAATAGGACGGACATGTCGGGTAACATTCTTTCTCTAGTAACGAACATAATATGACGCGCTGTTAGACTTTTGGGCCAAATGCGGCAATAATCATTGTTGGCAAAACGCTTACAAAGACACGCGAGTTTTTACGTGTTTATTTTTCCAATTACCATTAGTTTATTAACTTCAGTTAAAGCTACCGATCACTGACTGATAGATATTTGTATTCAAAGATACGTTTCGAACCACCCTTTCATTATTTTGTCCTGTTTTGTGGTTTCCCAGTTCTAAATATAGACCAAATTAGTATGCAAATGAACCTAGGTGACCCGCGAAATGTTTGTTGAAAATGATGGCTGACGTGTTCTAGAATTGACGTCGCATCGCTGGAAAGTCAAAATCTCGTATTTTGAAAATGTTTAGGAGAAAGAAAAAAGTTTCCAACTGTTTTGTTTGAAATTGCAGACACATGTAACTTTAAATAAAAACTTCTTTTGGCTTTGGAATATTAGTGAAATAAAAGAAATTACGTATCTATATCATTACCTTTCATTTGCAGACATACGATCTTTTGACCTAATATTTTGCTATAGATACGATTTTTGATTACCTCACAGGAACAAAAAAGTTGGGTAAAAAGTCGTAACTGAAAATCTAGCCGATTCCTGACAAAATATCAAAATATGTCAAAATGTCGTATCTAACTTCTTAAACGATGAAATGCGATAAACAATTTAAAAATACACCTTTCGAGTAATTGTTAGTAAAATCTATGAATTGTTCTTATATCCTGGTGGTTTGATGAGGAATGCATGTTGAAATTACCCAATAAATGCATCCTGTTGGTCTGTATGATAAATTATTTCCAATTTGCATGCTAGGTGGCTTTTAGATGAACATTCTAGACTGATAAACTCGATACTGATTAAATTCAAAATGAATTTATGAAATATTGTAATCTTACCCGGCCCGTAGCTTGAACTAGATTTCGTCACAATGCTGATTTCCAGAAATATTCTTTTTTGCACAAAAAAATCAAGTCTGTCAACACGTCGTATCTCGAAATACGATCGTTTGAAAATTATGACGTCAAACCAATCGAAATACGATATCTGGTCACATGATGATTAATAATGTTCCTGTTGGTGGAGAGCTACGATATTTACTG